>JAKZAP010000021.1:15411316-15807462 GCA_023053575.1 Branchinecta lynchi | reverse complement strand
TGTTCTCGTTATTTCAAATCAAATCAAATCAAGTTTATTAATTAGCCATGATTATCCAAAAACGAATAGCACTGACACGTCAAAGATACAAACACTTGGGTCACAATTTAAGTCAAGTCACTGTTAAAAGTGTTGCAAAAGTACAGGACGAATGAACGGTCATACCGCACACTGCAATTTGCAGGAGGGAGCTTTAACTTTTGCTTCCCCGACTTTGATCCTCGAGTGGGGCGTTTATTTTCAGCTGTTGGCTGGAAATCAGGCAGAATGTTGCGAAAGAGCTCCGACGACAGACAGGACCGCCCAAAAGCCATGAGAAGTTCATGCCGTCTGTTTGATAAGGTAGCCAGGCCCAGTGACGCCAGACTCGCCTCGTATGAGACGTATTCGTGCCCGAGGATGATCCGACATGCACGCTTTTGAGTGCGCTCAATTTTAGAATCCTGGGCTTTTGTTAGTCCGGCGTGCCAAACCTGGCATCCATATTCAAGGGCAGGACGAATGTATGTTTTATAAATCGTCTTAGCTGAGCAAATTGCTTGAGGAGAATGGCTCCCTTTTGGACCAGTTTAGAGGTTTGGGATTCCCAGCCAAGGTTGTTGTCGATTATGATCCCAAGAATTTTTGTGGTTTCAACTGCTTTAAGGTCTGCCTCAGATTCAATTGGTTCCGGATCGTGCTTTGTGAAGTTGACACGGAGGACGACACTCCTTTCAGGGTTGATCTGAAGTTTAGCCTCACTTGCGTCGCGCCGCAGCTCCTCAAGGGTATGTTTTAGCTCTAGCGAGTTGGACGAGATCAGTCGAAAGGTGGGTAGCGTCAGATCATCTGCAAATTTCAGCCTCTGCTTCAGTTGGATAGCCAGTTTGTTTCACAGCTATGAGAAAAGCCAAGGGCCCAAGTTTGGTACCCTGGGGTGCTCCACAGGTGATGTAGAGAAATTTAGACATAACTGAGCTCTGCCTATTTTTTAGCTCGACGAACTGTCGCGCTTTCATTTCAGCTGCCCCAGAGACGACTGTGCAATGGTCTAAGAGATCGAAGGCCTTGACCATGTCTGCAATGAGAACATCGACGTAAGAGCCAGGATTTTCAAGGTGTCTCAGGATTTCTTCCATCATGATGACAAGATAATGAATGGTAATGTGACAAGATAATGAATGGTACTATTTTCCATACGCGGAGTCCGCGTGGAGAGTGACCCTCTATTCTCGCCGTTTTCCCTTGATTCCCCGAGGAGACGGCGAGAGTACGCCTATAGTTGGGACTACGCGCATTGATTGACACAGACTTCGTTTCTGAGGTAATGCTCATTTTCTGCGCTAAACCACTGCATTTTAGCGTGTATAAATTATTTTGCTTTGGAAATTCCCACTTTTATGAGCGTGTTCCACCTTACTTACCGTAAAGACTACGCGTGACGTGAGAAATTCTTGCTTTTTGCTATCAAGGCTGGAACGATTTTTCTACTTTTCCAGCAGAATATCATGCCACGGGCGACTATGACCAATGACGTTACAGAGATGCGTAGTTACCACGCTCCCGAGCATGGTAAGCAAATAGTTACCATTAGTTACTATTTCGAGAAAGGTTGGTGTGATGGGGCAAAAAGGCTCAAAATTTGGAAAAAATGCTAATTGAAAAATTGAAAAAAAAATATTAAATTTAATTCTTAATATTTCATAGAAACAGCTTCTTGCATATTAAAAGAATATAATTTAATTCTTGATACTCATAAAAACAGATGAAAAATAATTGAACTCCGTTCATAATATGCTAGAAAAATTACTTCTCTCATATTAAGAATAGAGGGTTTTGATTATTTTTCGGCGACGCTGACTCTCAATTCTTAATAAACGTCCAAATGTTTCATTTTTGCAGCGGGATTCCAACTAGAAGTGACTATTTCAAGTTCGTTTTGTGAAAATAAACTAGGATGTGTCAAACTTGAAGAGGCGATTCCGACCAAAAGGGACCATTTTACGTTTTTTTTCATGAATATAAAATTTCACTCCCATTTCACTCTCTGTTTAGGGCCAAAAGGCACTCTCTAAATGTTTTTCATGTGGCAACCCTGCTTTATAGCGGAGCTAGTGTCGCCCTTGGTTGCCAAAGTGACACTTTTGGTGTCATTATGACACTTTTTGAAGTCCTTGAAACTTTCCACACTTTCAGGCCAAATTGTGGCACTTTTTGTTGAAATGACACTTTTATGAAACTTTCTGAGTATTAGTCATACAATTTGATAGAAATGCATATTTCTGTTTAGTTACTAAGCTGCATGGGTCACATTGGTGACCGCAAGTCTTGTCCAGAACTCTGATTAAATCGTTTATTTTCGATACTGATTGCTTCGAAGCAAACATAAACATGACTGAAGTAAATATTGTGATAGTTTGATCTCTCATCTAAACTACAGGTTGTGTTTGTTTTATCTTGGGTTATATGCCGGGATTCTGTGGGCAACGACATGGTTCTCAGACCAATTCTCCTGTTATGCGCCACAACGTTCGTTTTCGCTGTACACACCGAATTTTTAGGTTTTTTTTGGGAGGGGGTGCCGATCAGTCGGGTAAGTGTCCAAAACCGGCACTTAACATCCGCTTTTAAACGGAAATTGGATAAACATTGACACAAATTTTGAAAACTGCCACTTAAAAACACATCTTTAGATATCGAGAGGTTGAAAGGGGTTGCGCTCCCATCCCCCTTGTGTATTTCTTGGGGTGGAAAACATCTGAAAAGTGAAACTTTTTGAGACACTTTTCTGAATTTGTAAATGACACCGAATGACACTTTTTGGCTAAAAAAGTGACACTCTCGGCCAAAAATATTTGGCAACCCTGGTGTCGCCGCGACTTGACTTTTCTCACACGTCTCTATAGTGTTGCTCTGAAACCTACCAGCGATTCGAATCACATTGGAATAAAATTGGTCTATCATGGTTGTTACGTGTGCTGACTGCTGGGTTAAGTTTCAAACCAAGCAAGATCTGTTGAAACATGTCAGTTACTGTGGATCAGGATATGCGAAGCTGGAAAAAGAGGAAGCTGCTGATAGTGTCAGCGAGTTTGAGCAACAAGCAGGCAAGTGGTAAAAGTACATATATTGACATAGGCTATTTTATACGACTATCATAGATCCCTGCCTTGGACGTTTCTTTATAGGCCTGTCATAGGCAGAGAGCGTTACTAGAAAAAAACGACTATTTTAGAGAAAGTGACAGTTTGAAAAAAATCAACAGTTTTTATGGCACTTGAGCTTACTCAAGTGCCATATAGCGATTGTAATTTCTGTCCGTCAGTCGGTCTGTCGGTCCCGTTTTTGCTAGTTCGGGCACTTCCAGATCAGCTAGGACGATGAAACTTGGCAGGCATATCAGGAATTGGACCAGATTGAATTAGAAAATGGTCGCTTCCCCGATCCGACCATGTGGAGGGGAGTGGAGGGAGGGGGGAATCCGGAAAAAATAGGAAAAATGAGATATTTTTAGCTTACGAACGGGTGATCGGATCTTAATGAAACTTGATATATGGAAGGACTTCGTGTCTCAGACCCTCCATTTTAAATCCAGACCGGATCCGGTGACAATAGGGGGAGTTGGAGGGGGAAACCGGAAATCTTGGAAAACACTTAGAGTGGAGGGATCCGGATTAAACTTGGTGGAAGGTACAAGCAAAAGTCCTAGATACGTGACTGATATAACCGGAACGGATCTGCTCACTTTGGGGGGAGTTGGGGGGGGGGGAGAAGTCCGAATTTGTAGTGATCCCGCGAGTTCCGTGCTTCCTGATGTGCTGGGACGTTGGAAATTGACAGGCATGTCTGGGACCCGACCAGATTAAATAGAAAATCGTCAATTCCCCGATTCGACCATCTGGTTGGGGGGCGGAGTGGAGGGAGGGTGAAGCCAAAATTTGAGGTATTTTTAGCTTGCGAACCGGTGATTTGATCTTGATGAAAGTTGATATTTAGGATGACCTCGTGTCTCAGGCATCTCACTTTAAATCCGGGCCGGATCCGATGACACTGGGGGAGTTGGAGGAGGGAACCGGAAATTTTTGAGAAACGCTTAGAGTGGAGGGATCGGGATGAAACTTGGTGGGAAAAACAAGCACAATTCCTAGACACGTCATTGACATAACCGGACCGGATCAGGGCACTGTGGGGGAGTTGGGGTGGGGGTCCGGATTTCTAGCGATCCCGCTAGCTCGGCATACTTCCTGATGTCCTAGGGCGATGAAACTTGGCAGGTATTTCAGGGATCCCGAACAGATTGACTTGAGAACAGCCGTTTCCCCGACCTGACCATCGTGGGGGGAGTGGGTGGATGGGGAGTCCGGAATCTAGTGGCGTGCATAACTTTTGAACGGGTGATCGGATTTGAATGAAACTTGTCTGGTGAGCTATCGCCTCGGACGTTTCAGTGTCACGTCCGGGTCGGGTCCGATACCTGTGAGGATGGGGGGGGGGGTGGAAAACTCAAGAAACTCTAAAAGTAGAGGGATTGGGACGAAACTTAATGGATGGCGCAAGCATTAGGCCTAGATGAAATTGACGGAGCCAGATGGTTTCGGGGCACTGTGGGGGAGTTGGAGGGGGGTTTCCTGGAATTTCGGTAGTCGTGAGTCAGAATAGTTCCAGATGTTAAAACGACAACGAAACTTTGCAGGCATATTAGCGACCCGAATTATCTTGACTTCAGAACCTGACACAACATACCCCCGGAAACTTCCGTTCCTAGATCCGAGCATTTTTTGGGGAGCAAGAGAAGAGAAATATGGAAATTGACTTCTATAAATTGCGAACGAGTGGTCTGATTCGAGTAAAGTTCATGGGTGATACGAATCGATGGCCTCGACACAGCCTCGATGCGTTCGAACCATATGCGACCGTGATTAGGGGAATTGGGGGTGGGGGGACTTTTGACATGCACAAAAACCAAACGGACGGACCGAATGAGATGCAAATTCGACAGTGTCGAGTTTATGCGGCCTAGATTTGTTATTTGGCGTCCGGGCCGGATTCGGCCAAGGTAGGGGGGGGGGTACTGGAAACTTGCAGATAGGCTATGCTCCAATTTCAGTAAAACTTGATGGACAGGAACAGGGAATTAAGAGATTGGGCCCGAACCGGCTCCGACAACGTTGGTGGGAGGGGGGGGGGGGTACCGGAACTTTTCAAAAATGCGCAGATTCGAGTGAAACTTGATAGATGGTATAAAAAAGATGCTTTAGGTGGTCGATTTATTTTTATTCCGAACCAGATTCGGCCACGGTAGGTGGAGATAGAGTGAGTACCGGAAATCGTGTAGCACGTCTAGGTTATCAAACAAATGGATTTATTGGGATGAAAGTTTGAACAGTCATGTGCATTTGCTACAGACAATCGAGACGATGCCGGAACTACTCAGAAATGAGTGAAACGAAATATCCTATTTCTATTTCCGAACCGCATTTTTGGATGGCGTGTGTATTTTGTGACGTTCTCATCTACTTTCTTGTACAGCCTACTCGTAAAAGTGCCATATGAGCTCGTTGCTCTTGTTTTTAGAAAAACTGACTGTTTTGACGAAAAAGAAAAAAAAAAATCAGTTTTGACTGATTTTTCAGAAAAAATGACTGTCGGACCGCACTGTCTAGGGCAGGGGTTCCAACTTTTTTGTAAGCGTACCCCTCTAATCAAGGTTTGAAAAGGTTGCGTACCCCCCTTTTTAAGAACGCAAAAAAAAGCGATGTTTATTATCATAAATGACAAGACATCCGTGCGTAGAAATAATAAGAACAATGAGACACTTGAGGCTGAGTTGTAGCTAAATCTTTGTCGAATCTCGGCTCGGGGTCGTTAGTTACGTTTTTGATTGCCGTTCCTGATCTCAGATCTTCTTATTTCTCGTTTTCGATCACCTTCCGAGTTCGCAGTTTGTCGAATTGTCGTTTTTGCTGAAACGGAGACTGTGTCAGTTCTCGGTTCTACAACACCCGCGAGTGAAACGGCGAACTGTGACGCAGACGCAGTTTCCGGTCCAAGTTCGCCTGTCATGAATAAATTAACCCAACAGAAATCGAAAGTCCTGGAAAGTGTGTTTGGAAATGGATGATTACAACTTGTATATTTCAACTACAAGAATTGCGTTTTCAATGTCAAATGTAACTACCCTTTACTGACTTATTTACGCGAATTTATGAATGATTTGCCGGGATGATTATTTTTCCGTTTTTATTCACCTGCTTGAAACGGCGAAGGCGTCAGGCGAACTGAGTGTAAACACAGAAATTAAGCTTCAACGGCGAACTCACAGGGGAACTTACACAGGCGATCAAAAACACAACTATTAAGTGCAAAATTTGTACAGTCAGCCTGTTCTTGAGTTTAGTCCCCTTGCTTTCATCAAGCTGCATCACAAACGTTTTCGTTAGCTTAATTCGCAACTTGAACGATAATATCGCTGGCAATGTCTTCGATTGTTCTTCAAAAATATTGTTTGACACTGGAACAGATTTTACGGCAGTAGGCTGGCTGGTTTGGAATCAACATTATTTCACTGACTTTCAGCAGGGCTTGTGTAGAGGGGTCAAGCACGGGTTTGCAATACCCCTCTCTCAAAGTGCTCGCCAGACGGTTAAAAAAACGATTTCGCGATTTTTCGTCAAAGCAGTTTTCGTATTTAATCAGCCGGTAAAAATGACCTGCCAGCCAGTAAAAATACCTTGCCCATCAAAAAACATTTTAGCTAGTGATGCCTCTGATATTAATATTAGGATTTCGACAATCAAACATGAGTGTGGCGAGATTTTGAAGCAACAGATTAAACCGATCTTGGTGTCTTCGCGTACCCCTTGCATGGGTCTCGCGTACCCCTTTGGGTACGCGTAACACCGGTTGGGAACCACATGTCTAGGGAACCGGGAGCCGTACTTTATGTCCTACGGGCTATGGAACTGGTAATTCTCACGAAAACCAAACCATAAGAGCTCAGATTCCGGGATGTGACGTCATTGACTAACGGAAACTTGTATGTGCTGGCTCCCGTTCCGGTAGTAAATGGAAATAGCTCACGGAAACTTCATCGTACCAGCTTCTCGTCCGGTATTCTCACGGAGTTATGTACTCAGAAGCTATGGAGCCGTTAGGTGATACCAGAAAGTATATAACTGGAGCTTGCGTTGCGGTAGTGTCTACATGGGATATAGAACTCACGGAATATTTTGGATGAGAGCTAGGATGCTGGGATTTTCACTTACTTAGAGAAAATAATATGGAAAAAAATCCACTGCCGGAACCCATATGTTGAGAGGTAAGGTACCGGTAGCAATAGCTATTTGGTTGAAAATGACCAGCTCATGGACACAGAGGTTTATGGGCTAGGGTTCCGGTAGTGCAGTTTTTTTTATTTTTTTTTTAACTCTCGATCCCAATTCCCGTGGGCTAAGGTTCCGGTAGTGCCACAAATTAAAATTACAAACTCACGGACACGTGTCAATACGGACTTCGAGTCCGGTAGTATTTATCATCAGCTCACGGAACCCAGCTTCCATGGGCTAGGGTTCCGATAGTGCGTGATTATACTTGTTCATACTTCTCATGAGTTGACAGTATTTGCTACCGGAATCTTCAGTCCATACTGACATGTTTATAAATAAATAAATAAATGATGATTTAATCCATACTGTCTTTAAATACATAAAAATAGCTTGGGATATGTCAATACAAATACAGACACTCCAATCAATATCAATCAACTCGACAGGTCAATATTAATTATCTGATAACAATAAATAAACTACATTAATAAAATAAACAAAATTCAGGTCAAAATTACATACCGTATCTCGCATAAAATTTCTAAATAAAACAATCAAGTGCGTAAATAAACTACAACAATAAATAAAAACAAGTCAAAATTGCATACCGCAGCTAGGAACTCATCAATCAATAATTTTATTAACCCGTATACAAATGGCACAGACCATGCCCATACGGAGTATATGAAAAACAATAAAGGAAAGAAAAAGATGAGACTAAACTAAACGAAATGACTATACAAACGCACTATAATACGGATGGCACCTGTCTAGAGAAGAATCAAACTCGGCACGGCGTTGGGCCACAGCCACAAACGGATCAGTAACGCCGTAAAGCTGCGTAACTTTGCGGTTACGAGCCCATGGGGGAAGGCCGAGAGTAGGTACTTAGCATATTTATAAAACAATTTACGAATGGTCCTTAAATCAGTTGTGCTAAATAACTTCCAAAAAGGAGATAGGGCTAGAATGTGGGGGATTGTGTAGCATTGTAAAGTCTAGCCAAAATAGGTCTACTATAACGGGTTTTAGCACTGACTAATAAACCGTAAGCTGCTCTAGCCTTCGCGCCGAAATGTCCGAGTAGTCCAGCACGCGTACTTTTCAGGTCGGTACCAAGTGGTAGACCGAGATAAGTTAGGGACGACGAAAGCTGGATACTGGAATCACCCGAAGAAACTGTAGCGCTATTGGAACCTGGTCGATTACGAGTAAACAGGATGCATTCACTCTTACTCGGATTGAATTTTAAACCGATATCCTTGTACTCCTCACTTAAACTGGCAAAATTCTTCTCTGTCGAAGCCAGGGTTTTACTCAGGTTAAAAATATCATCAGCATAATTTAGTAGCGACAGGTCCAGACCTCGAAAAATAAAACTCATTTCAGCTTTCTTCTGGGCATCGACCACACTATTGTTAAATAGCGGGGGTGAAGTTATAGCACCTTGCCGAATACCTTTATGTACTGGGATGGACCTGTCGATTAAATCAGAGGCACTTCTAGAAAGTGACTTAACTTTTACATTTAATCTACGGTACATGTCACGAAGGGTAGCTATTACTGAAGCGTCCACACCACGAAGCAAAGCCGCTAGAAGAATTTGCGGATGGATTCCAGAGTCAAAAAGCTCTGCTGACATCGTGTCCAGCAAGGAACAATGGATCCTCGGATGAAGCAGCTTCAAGTAAAATGTTCGCAAGTATGGTGTGGACGTGTTCACGGCTAAGACCCTTTTTAAAACCGAACTGGTTTTCTGGTGTGGAGCAAGTCTGATTTAACATATCAATCACTAGAGATTCCATTAGCTTGCACAACACCGGGAGAAACAGTTATTGGGCGGTAAGACTGACAATCAGCGCCGTGTTTACCCTTCTTAAGCACAGGTGTAATGACCCCGGTACAAAAAGCATCCGGAACTAACTCAGAATTAAAAATCATCTGATAAAGTAGTTCTAAGTGGCTTATAAGGGATGAAGACCCGTGAACGAGGTGCATCCCGCATAACTGATCAATGCCACTTGAATGTTTCTTCTTAATTTTCATTATCGCGTCGCGGATTTTCTGGGTTGTCACAACAAACCCAAGATCACAAGTATGGGACTCGAGGGCCTCATCGAGCTCTAAGTTAAACTTTTTTTCGAGATCATAATCAGGCGAAGCAAACTCGCTGGTAAAATTTTCTACAAACTCTTCGTCGGTGGGAACAGCTTTATCAGGTGGTGCTATACCAGCCTTCCGCTTTATAAACTTCCAAACGGCTTTTGGATCACTGCGAAGAGACTGGCTATGCTTATCAATTACGCTTGCTCTATGCTTAGCAAGACTCTTAGCGAAACGACGCTTCGTGAATAGGCGAACTTGATTGGTTACTCCTTGCTTAGGTCTACCGCACTCTGACCATAGTCTGAACCAGAACTTAGATCTTTGACAGGCTAATCCCAGATCTGGATTCAGGGACCACGAAACTAACTCCGAACCGAAACGAACGCGACGAGAAGGCACTGCTGCAAGTTCAGCGCAACGAAGAGCGTGCGTTATTTCACTGCAATAAACATTTAATAGGAGTTTCTTTTCTTCTTTCGGTTGGCTGCATGTCCGCTGGAGTAGCTGGAATGGTATCTTGATTTTCGAGAGCGTACCGTCAAGTACCGCAGCGTATAGAATTTTATCAGTCTTGTTCCACTCCTTCTTTACTGACCATTTGCAATTCTTACTGGGGTTTTGGCACTACGATATATCGATGCCAAAAACGTTCACGATAGGAAAATGGTCGGAAGCGCAAATCGACAAATCGACGTGGCACGGTTTAGGGGGAGCAAGTATCGGAGAACAAAGCATAAAGTCCAAGGACGAAGTCGACCCAGAATTATGAGTATAAGTGAAGGGGGAGTCATTATGGATGTACTGAGTCTGTGTACACGCAGCAAGGAAAAGTTGTGTTCTAGGGCTGTCCTCATCAGATAAATCACAGTTTATATCGCCAGCAACCACTATAGAAAGACCCAAGGAGGCACAAGAACCTAGGGATCTTGCAAGGCTAGCACAAGCTCGGGTAAATCTATCGTCGGAAGCCAGGTCCCGATAGTCCGTTGGCATGTAAACGGAATAAATTACTGTCTTCTTCACTTGCACGGCAACAAAGAACGAGTCCTCTGCGTAAAGAGTGGGTTCAAAACGCCTGTTAACGAGCACAGCAACACCACCAGAAGGCCTACCGCGCCCAGAAGCTCTGGCTGGGACCGAAAACACTTTCGTTACCTCATCAAGCTGCAGCAGGCTCAAGGATTCAGCTACGAGGAGATGTTCTTGTAGGCATACGAAATCATTGCAGAGGATCAGGCTCTCGATAAGAGGAATTTTATTTAATGTCCCCCCGTTAATATTCCAACTGGCAACGCGTACATTCGTTAGAGTCATTGATTCATTAGTTTCTGGACAACAGGGCATTTTATGCTATAGCAAGGATGGTCCTTCGAGTTGCAAAGGGCGCACTTGAGGTCGTTAGTACAGGGAGTCGCTTTCGAGTTCGCATGTCCTTCCCCGCACTGAGAGCATCGCACAGGATTCGGGCATGCGCGTGCATGGTGACCATACTGCTGACAGTTGAAGCACCGTAGTGGGAGAAACTTATATTCTGTGATATTTAGTCTCTCATAGCCAAAGGTAAGAGGAGACTGGATTGCTTCAGTCAAGTCCTCCTTACTTTCGAAATGCAGCTTATAGGTCCGGGTGGAGCGAATTCTCTCGGCACTTGTACAGTTCTTTATTCGGGTGCAAAGGTCCTCAGCGGTCACATCCTTAGGGATGTATCGGATTATTCCGTAAAACGAGGGACTAGAGACTCTAACAGCACCGGGTTTATCTTCACTAGATAGGGCAGATGCGAGCGCTTGTGCCGCCTTCTTGTTGCTCATCACAACGCGCCATTCATTTTTCCTTGGTTTTAAGTCTACAATATGAGAACAAGACTCACCACATTTACTTTCCAAGAAAGTCTTACGTGAAGCAGGGTTATCCAATTCTGCCGGAGGTTGCTTCAGGACGACAGCATAGGTAGGTTTTCCCTGGGCAGGATCAAGCTTCAGGGTCGTACCGGGAGCCGAGTTCCGTGAACGCTCAGAGACCACGAAGCTTTGGAAGCTCGCGCATAGTTCATTTACTTTTCTTGTCAGGGTAGCAGTTACTTCACCCGAGAGGATAGGGACCTCGTCCGGCTCGTATATTGTGAAACGAGGGATGGAAATTTGTTTTTCGTCGCAACTTCGTAAAACCCGAATCAAGTCGAGAACATTGTCCTGCTGATTTTTTCTGTCGGCGGCCCGCGTGGAGACACCCGCAAGAGACCAGAGTAGTTCCTTAGCTTGCAAAATAACTTCCAACTTGAAAAACTGAACCGCTTTGATTGCAATTTCTTCAGACCTGTTTCCTGCCTTGTTAGCCCGGGAAACAAAGTTCAGCACAGGATTCCATAGAACCTGCTCGCTCGCCATTCCGCTATGGAATAAATAAAGGCGCCAGCACTATGAAAGGCGGAGCTTAGCAGCAACCGTCACTGTCCACGCCACGAGCGTAATACAAGAGAGAATCGGGAACTAATCCAACTATGGTGATGTGCACTGTTGAACGGCTGAATGAATACTGTTAAACTGTTTGATAAAGTATGGTACAAAAGACTTTAGGTAAAGCATTGTCCTAATAGGTGTAATAAGGTGAATAGCGCTATACGCGATGTCTACGTCTTAACACACGCGCCTGTTCAAATACAACCCAAGAGGTTCTTATCAATGCGGCTTCCGGTGTTGCCAAGGTAATACAATTTTTCGAGCTCGAAAAATATCCGAAAAGGTTCTTCGTAATACTTGAAGTACACGAGTACAATATAACGCAAACTATACTGTAAAAAAGCTATTAAAATGACGGATGGACAGCATTGATCCTCGAACTGACGAAAAGCCGTCATAATAGAACAAAAACGTGTTTTTGTTAAGAAAAGATGTTTCTTTAGCTTCCAACAAAGTAGAACTGTTGTGCTTTCTTTGGCAACCCTGACGACGCTGCACCTTTCCTCGGCCCGCTGGCGGAACCAACCAAGCGATCTGATTAGCCCTGCATAAGCCAGTATAGAACGCTAGTCTATTCTCCTTATTACATCGCGCCCCGAGGAAAAGAGGAATCTGTAATAAGTCTTATACGCGGTAATATACCTTATTACACCTATTAGGACAATGCTTAACGCTCAGATGAGTGTATTGGAGGAGGAATTAGTTGCTTCTTCTGATTCATTGTGAGATTTTCGGTCATTCTTGTATTTCGGCAACTTCTTTTTTCGGAGAACTCGGGCAAAATGTCACGATGTAATTCGGACGCTAGTATTTTTGTGCCAAATCTCATGGTAAGCATATGCCTCCTTTGCCTTAACGACGTGATCTTTAAGATCTCCAAGCTTTTTTCATAATCCTCATATCCCATTCCCAGTATTACTTTACATGCTCTCTTTTGGATTTGCTCAATTTTGTCATGTTGTTCTTCGGTGAGTGAGCTGTGCCAGACAGGACATGCGTACTCTGTTAGGGGTCTGATGTACATTTTGTAGCATGTCAACAATATTTGTCTGTTGAGACCAAATTTCCGCAGATTTGAAAAAGACTTGAGTTGGCCAGATGCTTTGGAGACCACTGACTTAACATGAGAATTCCATCTCAGGTCACTGTCAATACTTAGTCCGAGGATTTTGATGTTTTGGGTTGTCGTTAGTTCGCCCGATGTGAGCTCAGGTATGTCTCTTTTTAAGAAGTTGACTCGGAAGAGTGTTGTCTTTTCTTTGCTTATTTCGAGTTTCACTGCCTGAGCTTCTGATTTAAGTTCATCTAAAACCTGCATGACTGGGTCTTTTAGCGGAGAATCGGAAAGTAGTCGGAATACTGTCAGGGATAAGTCATCAGCAAATTTGTAACGGTTGGTAAGCTCTCGGACCACTCTGTTTTGACTACGACAAAGGCAATAGGCCCTATCTGTGTACCTTGAGCTGCTCCACATGTGATGTCAAGGACGTCAGATAGCTCCCCATCCTGAAGTTGGACGCACTGTTGTCGGTCTGAGAGAAAACTCCCAAGCATCCTCAAAACTATTTTTCTGGCTCCCATGGCTGATGCTTCGTCGATTACAATGGTGTGATCGAGATGGTCAAATGCCTTCACAATATCAGCGATTAAGCAGTCGACAATGGCTCCCTCGTTCTCCAGGTGCTTGAGGATGTCGTGAGTAAAGCGAACCAGGTAGTGGACTGTGCTGCATCCCGGTCGAAAACCATATTGCCGTGGGTCGATGTTATGACAGATGTCGCTGTAAAGCCATTGGAATATGAAGCTTTCAAACACCTTGGAGAACGCGGAGGTCTTCGATATTTGTCGGAGGTCGTTTGCGGACTTCGGAGCCGTTTTCTTAGGGATTGGCGTTATGAATGCCTTTTTGAACCTCTTCGGGAAAACTCCTTGGACTAGACATTGATTAACAACCGAAGTGAAAGGTGTCGCCAGTTCCTTTGAGCAAAGTTTGATGAGATGAGTGGGCATTTCCGCCGGGTAAGAGGCTTTGTTGGGGTCTAACCTTGATAACGTCTCCTCCATCTCGGTTATTGCAATCACCGGGATTTCGTCTATCGGTGGAAGTTGAGGAAGTTGTGATAGACCAGGGTGTTTGGAACAAATTTTGGCAAAATGCTGGTTGATTGTCTTGGCTGATAGTCTTGCGCCCTCCGCATCTCTGAGTTGTAAGGTTTTCGTCTCAATCCCCATCATGCTTTGAACTGTGCTATGGAATTTCTTAGGGTCTAATTTGAATAGTTTCGGCTGAACCTTGTTTCTGCCGAACGCTTTCGTCGAGGCTTTTATTTTTCGGATAATGACGTTCCGCAGTTTATGTGCCTGCTGTGTTTCCTTGTGCTTGTAGCATCTGTCACGTTCGGCAATCAGGTTTTTTATTTCATCTGTGACCCAAGGTTTTAGGCTCGGTCTGACAAAAACAGTCTTCATAGGAAAATGTTTTTCGAAAAGCTTACTTAGTTGGTTGCAGAAGAGATCGGTCATCGGCTCCGCATCTGTGGACTGGTATAGCTCTGTCCAGTCATTCCCAGCTAACTCAAGTTTGAAGCTTTTGACAGCAATTTCCTTGTAGGACCTGAAGGAAATTTTCTTTTTCTCTTCCATTGGTTGATTGACTTTCGGTGACCACACTAAGCTCATGTGGTCGCTCATCCCTACTGGGGCCGTAGCTAGGGGGTCAGAAATAAAATTCTTTTAGGTTAGTAAAGATGAGGTCGAGTGTATTGTCACCCCTTGTAGGAATCTTTACGAGTTGCTGGAGCGATAGAGACTTAGCGATCCAATCAGCTTTTATGTCATTGAAATCTCCGCAAATCGTTATCCCAGCAAGCGGATATTTGCTACAGAAAAAATCGGTACAGAAGTGTAGGTAATTAACCAGTGTTTTACGTTGTGGTCCTCTAGGCGGGTAGTAAACAATACCGAATATCAGTGATGATATTCTTTTTGGTAAGTATCTGGGCCTTGTCCACAACCATAAAACTTCAGTATCTCTCTCTTTAGGTGTGGGTGACTCAAGGACCCGGTTTGGGATGGAACTTCGACATAGGACACCCACGCCTCCACCGTGACTCACGTCTTCATTGTTTATGTCTTTCCGTGGCAAAATATAGCAATCAAATCCGTAGAATGATGGTGCATTATTGCTACTAATCCACGTTTCCGTTAGACAGGCGACGTCAGCTTGGTGTTGAAGCAGGATCACGTTCAGTTCATCTGTCTTGTTACTTATCGATCTTACGTTTGATAAAAATACATTCGGGAACAAAATTTTCGTTTTTTTTTTATTTTGCTCCGTGTCGTGTTTGGCTGTGGTTGTATATTTTTGTGAGTTCTAGCCCCTTGATGATCAATCAGCTTTTTTATCTTTTTAGTTTTGTTTTCAGTGGATCTACCATTCAACGGGGTTGTTGGACGGGAGCAGTTCTGGTCAGTATTTGGTTTGCTCACGGCATTAGTTTGTTGTGGTGGTGGTACCTTTTTGTGAGCTCTAACCCATTTGATGTCTTCTGCCTCGAGGTTTGGTCGGGTTTGGTGCTTAGTCTTCGAGAGTAATTAGAGGGGTAAACTTGTTCTTGATGGTAAGTTGCGGAAACGGTGGTGGAGGCATCCACTGTCCAGGACAGTGTCTGGGCAAATACTGGGATAAGCATTGGTGAGTTGTAGGCTGGATGGCATTGGTGTGAGTAATTTGACGGAAATGTCGGTTGTATGCTGTATTGGTGGTTGTCCCGCTCATGTTTCCTCACATGTTTCCGCTGGATGGCGTTGGTGTGAGTAATTTGACGGAAATGTTGGTTGTATGCTGTATTGGTGGTTGTCACACTCATGTTTCCATGAGTTCGTTTTTTTTTGCATTACCGGAACCCCAGCGCATGGGAGTTGGGTTCCATGAGTTAAAATATTCACTCCCGGTTTCCTAGTATGCACTGACACGGGTCCGTGAGTTCAAATATCACAAATTTACACTACTGAAACCCTAACCCATAGCCATATGTGTCCGTGAGCTGGCCATTTTCAACCAAATAGTCATTTCTACCGGTAGCCTACCCTAGCTCTCAGCATAAAAGTTTCCGTTAGTCAATGACGTCACATCAAGGAATCGTAGCTTGCATGGTTTGATTTCCGTGAGAACTACCGGTTCCGTAGCCGTAGGACATAAAGCATAAGGACATAAATATCGGTACACTTTTCGTGTGACGTCATTAGCCGTGGATAGTCGGCTGATAGTCGACACCGGAATACTCTAGATGAACATCTCTCCTTGCCGATGAATACGGGTAGCGAGTGGAAGAAAGGCAGAATTGGTGTCACAGCTGCTCCCACAGATCGCGGTGATTGATTGACACAGGATTTGAGTCGTTGAGTTTGAGTCGTACGAACACGCTTACTCCTTCTTCCTGAGGATCACTGGCGTGTTTTGGACATCCCCCCCCATCCCCAGCTTCACCAGCATCATCGCTAATGATAGATAGATAGATACTTTAATTTTAGCCGTTAGGCCATACACAAAATCATACATTTTTAAACACTTCGAGAGAGCGATTATATAAACTCACATGTAAAACGATTTAAACTCCCACTACCAATAACTATTTACATCTTTTTAACGCTTCTTTGACAAAACCTGTAACTGCCATTATCACTGACCGCGAAGATGACTTTAGGATACCAGGAAAGAGCAACCCATCTTCACCAAAAAATCTTACTCTCAAATCCGAGAGCCCCTTGCATCTTGACAGGAAGTGAGACAGATTTTCCTCTTCCGAACCACATAACGAGCAAGTATAACATGACTTCGGGTTTCGGGAATTTCTTTCAAATAATTTAACCCTACTCTTAAGAGGGAGACTGTTCGCTCGGATCTGGAACCACAAACGCAGGTTTTCAGCCGGTAAACGTAACTTAAAATAAAATTCAAAATCAACCGACTCTTTAATATTCCTATAATCTTTCAGAGTCTCTGAATTAACAGTCTGTGCATGCCAAAGTTGAATTTCCTGATCCTCCTGAACTCGCGCAAAACTGCGACTAAGTTTATCTTGATCAGTTGTATGACCGAGACCCTCATTCCAAGCATAAGACAGCCCTGCTTTATCAAGTAGGGCTTGCACTTGAAATGGCCAGGATCTCTTCTTTCCCTGCTTTAATAGTTCCAAATACGCTGCCTTCAACAGCCTCTCATCTGGCAGTTGAAGAAGTTTTATCCAAAACCTAATAACCTGGACAGCTCTATCTTTCTGCAAAGTACAGAGCCCTAAATCCCCCTTAAGGGCTAGCGTGGGAGTTGTAGGATGGACCCCAATTAATTTCTTATAATGTTGCAGCTGAACGGTTTCAAGTTGCGGGATAGCCTCATACCCCCAAAGCTCAGCCCCATAATGGATAGTAGGGCGAATTTTTTACTGAAATATTTGCTTATGCATTTTTAAATTTTTTATTCCACTTATCACTGAATTTCTCAACACAGCAGCAGACACTGCTTTACCTCTACGAATCATTTCTTTAACATGATCTTTCCAGTTTCCTTTTTCATTCAACAAAAACCCAAGATACTTGAAAGTATCGCTTCTTTTTAAATCAGTACCTTTATAGAAAAATTTGTGATTATTTTTATTATTACCAAAAACTACTATTTCTGTTTTTTTAACATTCAACTTCATCTTCTTATTGTCCAAATAATCTGCTAATATATTTAACAAACTCTGCAGTTCTTCGGGGGATTTAGCTACCAGCGCAGCATCGTCAGCAAATAGCAACAGGGATAATGTCAAATTCCCTAGACGCACCGTGGGTGCCCATTTCTCCTGGAAATATTAACAATATCATCTACATAAATACAAAAAAGCTTCGGTGACAAAGTGCTTCCCTGCTTCACTCCTACCTCACAATCAAATAAATCTGAAAATCCCTTCCCTGCTACTTTAACCATTCCTTTAGTAAGCCTATACATATCCCCAACTAATCTAACAAAAATCCGGGGCAGGCCTATCCTCAACAACTCTTTACAAAGCAGGATTCTATCTACGCTATCGAAAGCCTTCTCTAAGTCTATAAAAACAACAAACAGGTTATTCCTCCCTCTACAATACTTCTCTATCAATGACTTAAGTATAAAATTCCTATCAATTGTGCTATAACCTTCCCTAAAACCTCCTTGCTCCTCAAAAATAATTCTATTCCTACTTAACCACGATGCTAGCCTATTATCAATTATCTTTTCTAGAATCTTACTTAAACATGAAACTAGAGAAATTGGACGGTAATTACCATGTAGTGATGGGGTCCCCTTCTTAAACAATGGCAAAATCAGAGATGTCTTCCATCCTGAAATCCACTTTCCAGAAGAAATCACATTATTAAATAACATAATAAATATTGGCATAAACAGACTGGAAAATTTCTTATATAACCGAGTAGAGAGCCCGTCCATACCTGGTGCCGAACCTCCATCCATCTTTTTTAAATCCTCACTTACTTCTTCACTAGTCACTTCACCTACAAGCGAATAATCTTCTCCCCTCATATGATAACTAACTTCTACATTAAGACCACCAAATTCTTCTTCACACCACTTACCAAGATCTCCTTCTTCTTTACTTGAGAAATGTTCCGGCCAGGTTTCAGGATCAGGGATTCCAAGTGATGTTTTTCCTTGTTTATGGTTCACCCGTCTCCAGAATTCTTTCATATTACTTTCCACGTAGACGCGATACGTCTCCTCCATTTGGCGAAGAAGGAATGATCTTTTCTTCGACTTAATTAGCCTCTTGTGACAACTTCTCAGCTCGCGAAACCTAGTGAATAGACTAAAACTTTGAACCTCATCCCTCGCCTGCTTTACTAGTTCTAGAGCTTTTACTAAAACTTTCTTACTTCTAATACACTCTATATCATAATAACTATCAATCAATGGCTCCGACGACCCTAACACTGGAGTAGACAATTCCAGCAATAATGAACTGAACTTGGCTTCTAGATCTTCAGCATTACTACTAGTTAACCTCATCTGTTCTAGCTTTTGATGCACAACTTCTTCACTAAAAATTGCACTTAATACCTTTTGTTCCATCTCACCCCACGCACTCTTAAGCCGACGAGGCAGCGGTAAGTTTTTTGGCGGGGCTTCAATTTTTTTACGGGCCTGAACCAGACTCAACTTAATAGGTAAATGGTCAGAAACCTGAATATTTAAAACCTGAACATCTAGCGATTCCGGATCCAGGCGAATGTCTATTAAAACATAATCAATAACACTTGGCCTAAGACCCAAAATACATGTATACTCACCCGCCAACTTATCAACTCCACATCTCCCATTACCAATGGCAACTCCAACTTCCGCACAAAATGCCAGGAGCTTTCTACCCCAAACGTTCAATCTTCTTTTAACATCCATACTCTTTCGTGGTATCCTATACATCAGTGGGATAACAGAATAATTATCTGGAATTTCCACTTCGGGTAACTCAATTGAATCCGCTGTCTACGCGTTAAAGTCTCCTTTCAACAAAAAGCTATGGTTCATAAATTTACATCGAAGAGCTGAAGTTTCCTTTTCTAAAAAATCCCACGTATCCTCTGCATTATAGGAACTATTCTGGGGAGGGATATAAACTGAACAAACAACCAACTTGAGCCCTGTATGGCATACCAGTCTTATCCAAATTAGGTTTTTTGATTCGCTTTTTAACCTTTCATAAACCAAAAACTCATTTTTCTTTATTAGCACTAGAATACCTCCGTAAATCCGCAAATTCCTCGACAAAGGACGCGATACACTTTCTACCGCAAAACCGCGAAAAGATGGCACATCATCACTAATGTGCCACGACAGGGTTGCCAAAGTGACACTTTTGGTGTCATTATGACACTTTTTGAAGTCCGTGAAACTTTCGACACTTTCAGGCCAAAATGTGGCATTTTTTGCTAAAATGACACTTTTGTGAAACTTTCTGAGCACTAGTCATACAGTTTGATTGAAAGAATAATTGAAGTAAATATTGTAACAGTTTGATCTCTCATCTGAACTAAAAGTTGCATTTATTTCTGGGATCCCAAAGCGTAAGTGGCGGGATACCTAAGACCAGAGGCGTTACTAGCCAAAATGTTTGGGTGGGGGTGAGGCTTTTACCGACTTTTTCTGCAGAAAAAAAATACTGTTTTCAGCAACAAAAAATATTTTTGAAAAAGAATCACCTGATTTTCAGAATAAATCCCCTAATTAAATATTCTTTGAGCCCAAGCTGACTTTGAAACATTTATTTTAAACATTTATTAGCTTAATCCCCTAATTTTCAGAAAAACCGACTATTTTGACGAAAAATCGACCAGTTTTCAGAAAAAAGGACTGTTTTGATGAAAAAATCAACTTTTTGGACGAAAAATTGCGTCGCTTCGCGCCGGCTCGGTTATTTTTTACCCGACTGGGCGACAGCTTTGGGGGGGGGCTTCCCCCCCCCCCAGTCGTGACGCCCCTGCCTATGCATGACATCGCAAAAGTTGTCCGTCTTTCTGTCTATCTCTGAGCACGATAACTCTCGAAGAAATGAGATATTCTGATGATACTTGGTGGGAAGATCCTTTGGGTCAAGTGAAAGGTCGAGTTCGTAGATGGGCTCTCTACATTTAGTGGTGGGGCAGGCGGTTCAAATTAAGGGACAAACAAAATATTTGTAAACAGCTAATGAGATTGTCCATTAAGGGGTACGTAGACATTCTAAACACGAATATGAAAACCCTTTTCTCGCTGGACAAGAAGTTAGCCCGGAATCCGGCCAAAACCGGAAAGTTTGTTACAAGTAAAAGTTTTTTTGAAGTTGACTAGTTGTTCGATTTAAGGGTAAGAAGACATGCTGAACACTTATGTGAAAACCATTTTCTACCCGGACAATTAGGTAGTTCACCCGGAATCCAGCCCAAACCGTAAAATTGTTCAAAGTTAAAGTTCTATTTGTAGTTGATTAGATATCCAATTTTGGGTATGAGATGCTGAATCCGTGTATGACGATTGTTTTTCACCCGGACACATGATTCACCCGGAATCCGGCTGGAACCGGAAAATGTGTTATAATTTAAACTTTTATTTAAAGTAGATTAAATGTTTGGTATAAGGGAAGGAAGATACACCGAGTTCATTTTTAGCTTTCTTTCTTCGCCGGACAAGTAGTTCCGGAATTCGGCTGAAACCGGGAAATTGGCAGAAGTAAGGCAGGGAGTTTTCGTCAAAACAGATAAACTGATAGGGGAAACACACATACTGAATCCATATCTGAACTTGGTTTTCTCAGATGATTAGCTATTTGGAGTTAATCTGTTTCTGAATTTTATTAGTAAAAGATGTTCACGGAGTCTGGCGAAGATTGGATCTGGGAAGACAAGACCCAGTTGTCTGGATCAAATATTAAATTTTTGGGATCCCATCGAAACCTTTGGTCTTGTTATCTTGGATTATATGCCAGTAGTCTGTGGGGAACGACTTGTCTCTCAGATCCATTCTCCTGTTATGGCCGACAGTGTTCACCGGCACTTAATATCCACTTTTAAACGGAAATTGGATAAATATTGACACAAATTTTGAAAACTGTCACTTAAAAACACATCTTTAGATCTCGAGAGGCTGAAGGGGGTTGTGCTCCCGTCCCCCTCGAGTATTTCGTTGTGGGAAAATATCTGAAAAGTGACACTTTTTGTGACACTTTCTGAATTTGTAAATGACACCGAATGGCACTTTTTGGATGAAAAAGTGACACTCTCGGCCAAAAATATTTGGCAACCCATGCCACGACTCAGTAAGTGCCACAAAATCAAACTTAGATATTTCGTTCTCCACTTCACACATTTTATTTTTTAACCCTTGAACATTCCAAGAAACGAATTTCAAATCACTTCGGTGTGTATGGCCGTCGCACCACTAGCTACATTACGGCTTGGACCAGGCTCGGGTTGGAAAGGCATTTGCGGGGGCGTAATGACTGGTTCACTGAAGTCCATTCTGTAATAATCTGGATGTGGACTGTAAGCCCCCCTACCGCCAGTGCTGCGGTCGTAGCTGCGACTTCTCATATTTTCTTTCCAGCGGCCACCGCGGACATTTTTTGATTGGGTTCTAAGTGGGTCATCCGGGCTTATTTCCCAGCTCTTGCGTCGGCGCTCCGACAAGACCTGCGCATCGACTAGAGTGCTCGTATCACTTTCTTCACTTGCAGAGGTATCACCCCCTGAGCTTCCTTGATAATTCGGATTTGCTCCCATCGCCGGGATAGTGTTATTGCTAACTATAGGGGTCTTGGAGCCACTCCTTTGGTTAGCAATACGGACAGTGTCATTTCCAGGTGCTCGATGTTGAGTACTTTCGGTCACTTTATTAAGTTTCGAATCATAAACGAAAATGCGACCTTGAATAAACAGTTTCGTACCCCTGAGTTTGGCATTTTTTCCATCAGATACTGCGCGATCTAGTACTGGTTTCAAGTGACTGCGGGCTTCCCTTTGTGCGTACGTATAATCCGGAGCTACTTTTACTCCAAACATCTGTAAAACTCTGCTGTGGCGCAAGATACAATCACGAAGATCAATCACATTAAACTTGATCACCACCGGTCCCGTAGCACCTAGTCTGTGAACGTCTTTTAAGTCGTACCTTGATAGATCGAGTCTCGGAAAAGCTTGTTCTAGTAGCGACATCACCCCCTCCTTTAACGTTGTGTTGGCCTGCTGCGTCGTAGTGAAATCATATAGGATGAGGTTAGCGCGTTTCAGCTCAGATTCTAACAAATCAGCCCTCCGATTTGCTGTCGATAAGCGCTCGCTCATTTCACGCATTTCTTTCGCCATTTCTTTGTTAGCCTCTAAAGCTTTTGAAAGCTGTTCTTGTACTTGGCTTACATCTTGCTGAACGACCGATACTGCTGTAGACAACTTCGGCAGGAGATCTAACTTAAAACTTATCTCCTGCAAATGCTGGTTCATCACCGCAGCATCCATAAACCCAGTCACGCTGCTGGCGCATGTACTGGCTCGCTTGCTGCAAATGCTGGTTCATCACCGGAGCATCCGTAAACCCAGTCATGCTGCTGTTGCGTGAACTTTGAAGGCTCGCTTGATGCGTGGATTCCATTTTCACTGCAAAAATTCTCTGTAGCGTATTCACTGAAATCAGGAATAATCGTTCGTCGAGTCCAAGGACAGTGCAAGTTCGTTATCCGGTAATGGTAATATCTCTGTTTAACAATCACTAGGGCAGAATGCGACCGCTCTCATCCAACGCTGAATGAATACTGAAGCAACAAAAGCTTATTAGCCACTGGGAAAGAAAAGGAGGGGCAGGATCCCTTTTCTTTCCATTTTCTTCTTCTGTTAGTCAGGATCCCTATTCTGAGGCCAGCGAAGCTTATCTCGTCGGCCTTTTCGAGGACACCAACCTCTGCGCCATCCACGCCAAGCGAGTCACCATCATGCCCAAGGACATTCAGCTTGCTCGCAGGATCCGTGGCGAACGTGCTTAGATTCCCCCTCCACCCCTTCTCTATTTGAACCCAACGGTCCTTTTAAGGACCAACACATTCATCTGGAACACTCGTACCCATTGCGACCGCCAATCCTTTCCGGTTGTTTTCGAAAAAGGATGTGGGTTCCCTTTAGTGTTGGACGATACGTAGGAATATCGATATTTTGAAATTCGACTATCATATATTCAAACAATGTTTAGAACGGATATATACGTCAGCTAGGATTCTTCATCAGATGAAGAATCAAAGTCAGCTTGGGCTCAAGGAATATTTATTTCGATTATCGTAAACCGACATTTGAAGCTGTTTTATACTGCTACATTTTTCATGGACACAAACACTTCGCACGAAAAAAACTCAACCAAAATAAGAAGATCAAACATTCCCATTAAGAAATAGTAGCTTTTCCTGTTTCTCCTCCCCAATCAAAATCAAGTTCCCTATTTGTTCTTTTATTCTGAGAATCCCGAATGATAAAACTGTTGGACATCGTAATGCAACTATCGATATTTGAAAAGTCAATATCGATATTTCCGATTATCGTAGCGAATATCGCCCAACACTAGTTCCCTTCCCAGTTTGTTTACTACCATATAGCGCCGAGCGATAGCTTGCTTTATCGATCTTTTCGCCATTGACATTTCGAGAACGCCCTCAAAGACCTCTCGTTTCGCTAGACTTTAAGAAGGATCAGTGTCGTCAACTAGGCTAGCATCATTTTTTCTTTATCATCTTTCGATGTTGGATATTCCCAGAACTGCACTTCGCGAACGAAAATTTTAGCCAACTACATTTCGTACCATATTTCGTTTACAAGACCAAAGGTTTCGATGGGGTCTCAAAGGGAAATATTTGTTAATCTTGAAGATGTTCGATCGGGTACATCAACCTTTCCGAACCAATTGCGTCGACGTCAGATTTTGGTTTGCTTCCACAAAATTTTCGGGCGTGACGGGATTCCGGGCAAACCGTTTATCCGGCGAGTAAATGAAGTACAGTCGCATGTTTCCTTACCCTACCCCTACATATATCGGCTGTCATATTAGCTTGAAAAAAAGCAAAAAAAAAAACAGTTTTGTTTCATCCTTGCCTCTGATTATTTACAATAATTGGAAAATGCACGAGTGTCGTTTTCGATATCGCTATTTACGTTTCCTGACCGGCGGACCTCCTTCGAAGAAATACATCAAGTAGACCGACTTATTTTTTATTTCAGTGTGTCGTCTGAGTGGCGACGAGACAACGTCGCGTTGTTGTGTGGTTTAGTGTTGGGTGATATTTGTTTTTTGACGTATCGATACTTAGGGCCCATATTTAGCTCCCACATGCATCTCGTTTCGCGGCAATATATGACGGAAAAACTGTTTCACGAAACAGATAATTGGATATACTAGAGTTGATTTTGCTACGATTCTGTGCAACAATTAGGAAATGTATCGAAATCCTCCATTTCTTGGGACCATTTATATGCGTCTCCCTCGGGAACTGTATTCAAAAAGGATGCTGAACTACGCAATTTCCGATACGTAAGAGTTAGGATTTACTCGATTGCATACGTATTGGGAAACTAAATGAGGTTTTGCAAATACCGGCCGACACTGAACCAGTTACATATTCTCTTTCCTGTGCCAGGCTCTCCTAGCATAATCGGCGTTCCGTGGTTTGGGCATACCCAGCGTTTTGCACCCAATGGAAATACGGACAACAGTGTGTTTTCGGAAAAATGTGTTAGCCCTGAAAAGGGCTGTTTGTTTGAGGGGGAGTAGGGGTCGTTTACTTGGAGCTGGTGTACTTGGTGACGGCCTTTGTGCCTTCGCTAACGGCGTGCTTGGCAAGCTCTCCTGGAAGGAGGAGTCGGACGGCGGTCTGGATTTCCCTGCTCGTGATGGTGGAGCGTTTGTTGTAGTGGGCAAGGCGGGAGGCCTCAGCTGCGATGCGCTCAAAGATGTCGTTGACAAAGCTGTTCATGATGCTCATGGCCTTGCTGGAGATGCCGGTATCGGGGTGAACCTGCTTGAGGACCTTGTAGATGTAGATTGCATAGCTCTCCTTCCTCCTGCGCTTCTTTTTCTTGTCGGTCTTGGCAATGTTCTTGGAAGCCTTTCCAGCCTTCTTGGCTGCTTTTCCAGAGGTCTTTGGCGGCATTTTCACTCGAGTACGAACCGTGAGAGAATAATGGAGACAGAGAATGAGTGTCGATATTTATTCGAGAACCGGGTTCCAGCGTCATTGGAGCGAGTCCTCGCCGCTTTTGCTCTCCGCCGTATAAATGTGACTGGGAACCGGTACTAGCCGTGTGATTTCATATTTTCAAGTCGCAAACTCTACCCACACTTATCATGTCTGGACGTGGCAAAGGAGGCAAAGTCAAGGGAAAGGCAAAGTCCCGTTCTAACCGTGCTGGACTTCAGTTCCCCGTCGGCAGAATTCACCGTCTCTTGAGAAAGGGCAACTATGCCGAGCGAGTTGGTGCCGGAGCCCCCGTCTACCTCGCAGCCGTCATGGAATACTTGGCCGCTGAAGTCCTCGAGTTGGCAGGAAATGCCGCTAGGGACAACAAGAAGACCCGAATCATCCCCAGACACCTTCAGCTAGCCATCAGGAACGACGAGGAGCTCAACAAGCTCCTCTCTGGAGTCACCATCGCCCAGGGTGGTGTCTTGCCCAACATCCAGGCCGTCCTCCTCCCCAAGAAGACCGAGAAGCCAGCCAAGGCCTAAACCGAACCGTCCCCCTCAAACAAACAGCCCTTTTCAGGGCTAACACATTTTTCGCTAACACACTACAGCTTCTTTCGAGGCCGTCTATCCACACTCTGTGCCATTGGCACTTCGACAAATATCCTCCCATCTTTCGTGCCCTTATCACCCGTTCAAAAGTCTCGTTTTTGTGCGAAAAGTATACACCTTTTGTACTGGAATTAGCAAATGTAACGCGGAGGATAGGATGGGAAAATCGAAACCGTTCGGTAGATCTTCTCATTCGTTTGTAACAACCACGAAGTGAATTCTCGCAGGATAGATCCTCATTTGGTTGCTTAGTTAGAATGCCCGTACAAGAGTCTTTCTTTGTTGCGAAAAGTATGCACCTTCCCTGTTGGAATAAGCAAATGTTTCACTCGGGTTAACGCGGAGAGGGAGTCTACGGACCCGAAGGGATATGATGATGAGGAAAATAATGAAAAAGGATTTCAAACTTGATTCCGACTGGGGAGGAGAAACAGACTGGGAAGGAAAAGCGTGGAAAGGCTACTATTTCTTAATGGGAATGTGTGATTTTGTTATTTCAGTTCAGTTTTTCTCTTGTTATTTTTTGTAAAAATGTAGCAGTTTCAAATATCGGTTTACGATAATCGAATTTGAAAATATCGTTATTCCTGAACATCACCCAACACTAAATAGGGCCTCTGCCAAAGGAGAATCGAAATCTCCTTGAGACACTTTTCCCAGTCCCTCTGACCTGATCAGCCGTCCTGCACTGAGCAGTCCCAAATGGCAAGACGAGCCCAGTGGGACTAGTCGAATCCCAGGGCGAGAAGCCGCGGTCAACTGATTCGTCCCCGGGGGACGTCGGCGTTTTTGAGAGTAGGTAGGTGTTTAAAGTAATGTTTTGGCCTTTAAAAAGGCCGTTGGGTTAAGTGTCGGTCGTTTGGAAACAAAGAGTTTAGCCGCCGAAGCCGTAGAGGGTACGGCCCTGGCGTTTCAGAGCGTAGACGACATCCATGGCGGTGACGGTCTTTCGCTTGGCGTGCTCGGTGTAGGTGACGGCGTCGCGAATGACGTTTTCCAGGAACACCTTGAGGACTCCTCGGGTTTCCTCGTAGATGAGGCCAGAGATTCGCTTTACTCCACCTCGTCGGGCAAGACGACGGATGGCAGGCTTTGTGATACCCTGGATGTTATCACGCAACACCTTTCGGTGTCTCTTGGCGCCTCCTTTTCCTAGGCCCTTTCCTCCTTTGCCGCGTCCAGTCATTGTGTGATCTGCTCTGTCTGTAGATAAAACTAAGAGAAGAATGCTAATGAAAACTTGTATTTCCACCTTTATAGGCGCGGGCTCCGATGCACGGCCAGAAGCTAGCTCCAAGGCAGGCCTTTGACGTACAAAGATGAGAAGGAGCGGGCGCTACAGCGTAAAGTTAAACTAAAATGGCCCGTACCAAGCAAACAGCCCGCAAGTCAACCGGTGGCAAGGCCCCGAGAAAGCAGCTCGCCACCAAGGCCGCTCGCAAGTCGGCACCAGCCACCGGTGGAGTCAAGAAGCCCCATCGCTACAGGCCCGGAACCGTCGCCCTCCGTGAGATCCGTCGGTACCAGAAGAGCACCGAGCTCCTCATCCGCAAGCTTCCCTTCCAGCGACTCGTCCGAGAAATCGCTCAGGACTTCAAGACCGACCTCCGATTCCAGAGCTCTGCCGTCATGGCTCTTCAGGAGGCCAGCGAAGCTTATCTCGTCGGCCTTTTCGAGGACACCAACCTCTGCGCCATCCACGCCAAGCGAGTCACCATCATGCCCAAGGACATTCAGCTTGCTCGCAGGATCCGTGGCGAACGTGCTTAGATTCCCCCTCCACCCCTTCTCTATTTGAACCCAACGGTCCTTTTAAGGACCAACACATTCATCTGGAACACTCGTACCCATTGCGACCGCCAATCCTTTCCGGTTGTTTTCGAAAAAGGATGTGGGTTCCCTTTAGTGTTGGACGATACGTAGGAATATCGATATTTTGAAATTCGACTATCATATATTCAAACAATGTTTAGAACGGATATATACGTCAGCTAGGATTCTTCATCAGATGAAGAATCAAAGTCAGCTTGGGCTCAAGGAATATTTATTTCGATTATCGTAAACCGACATTTGAAGCTGTTTTATACTGCTACATTTTTCATGGACACAAACACTTCGCACGAAAAAAACTCAACCAAAATAAGAAGATCAAACATTCCCATTAAGAAATAGTAGCTTTTCCTGTTTCTCCTCCCCAATCAAAATCAAGTTCCCTATTTGTTCTTTTATTCTGAGAATCCCGAATGATAAAACTGTTGGACATCGTAATGCAACTATCGATATTTGAAAAGTCAATATCGATATTTCCGATTATCGTAGCGAATATCGCCCAACACTAGTTCCCTTCCCAGTTTGTTTACTACCATATAGCGCCGAGCGATAGCTTGCTTTATCGATCTTTTCGCCATTGACATTTCGAGAACGCCCTCAAAGACCTCTCGTTTCGCTAGACTTTAAGAAGGATCAGTGTCGTCAACTAGGCTAGCATCATTTTTTCTTTATCATCTTTCGATGTTGGATATTCCCAGAACTGCACTTCGCGAACGAAAATTTTAGCCAACTACATTTCGTACCATATTTCGTTTACAAGACCAAAGGTTTCGATGGGGTCTCAAAGGGAAATATTTGTTAATCTTGAAGATGTTCGATCGGGTACATCAACCTTTCCGAACCAATTGCGTCGACGTCAGATTTTGGTTTGCTTCCACAAAATTTTCGGGCGTGACGGGATTCCGGGCAAACCGTTTATCCGGCGAGTAAATGAAGTACAGTCGCATGTTTCCTTACCCTACCCCTACATATATCGGCTGTCATATTAGCTTGAAAAAAAGCAAAAAAAAAAACAGTTTTGTTTCATCCTTGCCTCTGATTATTTACAATAATTGGAAAATGCACGAGTGTCGTTTTCGATATCGCTATTTACGTTTCCTGACCGGCGGACCTCCTTCGAAGAAATACATCAAGTAGACCGACTTATTTTTTATTTCAGTGTGTCGTCTGAGTGGCGACGAGACAACGTCGCGTTGTTGTGTGGTTTAGTGTTGGGTGATATTTGTTTTTTGACGTATCGATACTTAGGGCCCATATTTAGCTCCCACATGCATCTCGTTTCGCGGCAATATATGACGGAAAAACTGTTTCACGAAACAGATAATTGGATATACTAGAGTTGATTTTGCTACGATTCTGTGCAACAATTAGGAAATGTATCGAAATCCTCCATTTCTTGGGACCATTTATATGCGTCTCCCTCGGGAACTGTATTCAAAAAGGATGCTGAACTACGCAATTTCCGATACGTAAGAGTTAGGATTTACTCGATTGCATACGTATTGGGAAACTAAATGAGGTTTTGCAAATACCGGCCGACACTGAACCAGTTACATATTCTCTTTCCTGTGCCAGGCTCTCCTAGCATAATCGGCGTTCCGTGGTTTGGGCATACCCAGCGTTTTGCACCCAATGGAAATACGGACAACAGTGTGTTTTCGGAAAAATGTGTTAGCCCTGAAAAGGGCTGTTTGTTTGAGGGGGAGTAGGGGTCGTTTACTTGGAGCTGGTGTACTTGGTGACGGCCTTTGTGCCTTCGCTAACGGCGTGCTTGGCAAGCTCTCCTGGAAGGAGGAGTCGGACGGCGGTCTGGATTTCCCTGCTCGTGATGGTGGAGCGTTTGTTGTAGTGGGCAAGGCGGGAGGCCTCAGCTGCGATGCGCTCAAAGATGTCGTTGACAAAGCTGTTCATGATGCTCATGGCCTTGCTGGAGATGCCGGTATCGGGGTGAACCTGCTTGAGGACCTTGTAGATGTAGATTGCATAGCTCTCCTTCCTCCTGCGCTTCTTTTTCTTGTCGGTCTTGGCAATGTTCTTGGAAGCCTTTCCAGCCTTCTTGGCTGCTTTTCCAGAGGTCTTTGGCGGCATTTTCACTCGAGTACGAACCGTGAGAGAATAATGGAGACAGAGAATGAGTGTCGATATTTATTCGAGAACCGGGTTCCAGCGTCATTGGAGCGAGTCCTCGCCGCTTTTGCTCTCCGCCGTATAAATGTGACTGGGAACCGGTACTAGCCGTGTGATTTCATATTTTCAAGTCGCAAACTCTACCCACACTTATCATGTCTGGACGTGGCAAAGGAGGCAAAGTCAAGGGAAAGGCAAAGTCCCGTTCTAACCGTGCTGGACTTCAGTTCCCCGTCGGCAGAATTCACCGTCTCTTGAGAAAGGGCAACTATGCCGAGCGAGTTGGTGCCGGAGCCCCCGTCTACCTCGCAGCCGTCATGGAATACTTGGCCGCTGAAGTCCTCGAGTTGGCAGGAAATGCCGCTAGGGACAACAAGAAGACCCGAATCATCCCCAGACACCTTCAGCTAGCCATCAGGAACGACGAGGAGCTCAACAAGCTCCTCTCTGGAGTCACCATCGCCCAGGGTGGTGTCTTGCCCAACATCCAGGCCGTCCTCCTCCCCAAGAAGACCGAGAAGCCAGCCAAGGCCTAAACCGAACCGTCCCCCTCAAACAAACAGCCCTTTTCAGGGCTAACACATTTTTCGCTAACACACTACAGCTTCTTTCGAGGCCGTCTATCCACACTCTGTGCCATTGGCACTTCGACAAATATCCTCCCATCTTTCGTGCCCTTATCACCCGTTCAAAAGTCTCGTTTTTGTGCGAAAAGTATACACCTTTTGTACTGGAATTAGCAAATGTAACGCGGAGGATAGGATGGGAAAATCGAAACCGTTCGGTAGATCTTCTCATTCGTTTGTAACAACCACGAAGTGAATTCTCGCAGGATAGATCCTCATTTGGTTGCTTAGTTAGAATGCCCGTACAAGAGTCTTTCTTTGTTGCGAAAAGTATGCACCTTCCCTGTTGGAATAAGCAAATGTTTCACTCGGGTTAACGCGGAGAGGGAGTCTACGGACCCGAAGGGATATGATGATGAGGAAAATAATGAAAAAGGATTTCAAACTTGATTCCGACTGGGGAGGAGAAACAGACTGGGAAGGAAAAGCGTGGAAAGGCTACTATTTCTTAATGGGAATGTGTGATTTTGTTATTTCAGTTCAGTTTTTCTCTTGTTATTTTTTGTAAAAATGTAGCAGTTTCAAATATCGGTTTACGATAATCGAATTTGAAAATATCGTTATTCCTGAACATCACCCAACACTAAATAGGGCCTCTGCCAAAGGAGAATCGAAATCTCCTTGAGACACTTTTCCCAGTCCCTCTGACCTGATCAGCCGTCCTGCACTGAGCAGTCCCAAATGGCAAGACGAGCCCAGTGGGACTAGTCGAATCCCAGGGCGAGAAGCCGCGGTCAACTGATTCGTCCCCGGGGGACGTCGGCGTTTTTGAGAGTAGGTAGGTGTTTAAAGTAATGTTTTGGCCTTTAAAAAGGCCGTTGGGTTAAGTGTCGGTCGTTTGGAAACAAAGAGTTTAGCCGCCGAAGCCGTAGAGGGTACGGCCCTGGCGTTTCAGAGCGTAGACGACATCCATGGCGGTGACGGTCTTTCGCTTGGCGTGCTCGGTGTAGGTGACGGCGTCGCGAATGACGTTTTCCAGGAACACCTTGAGGACTCCTCGGGTTTCCTCGTAGATGAGGCCAGAGATTCGCTTTACTCCACCTCGTCGGGCAAGACGACGGATGGCAGGCTTTGTGATACCCTGGATGTTATCACGCAACACCTTTCGGTGTCTCTTGGCGCCTCCTTTTCCTAGGCCCTTTCCTCCTTTGCCGCGTCCAGTCATTGTGTGATCTGCTCTGTCTGTAGATAAAACTAAGAGAAGAATGCTAATGAAAACTTGTATTTCCACCTTTATAGGAGCGGGCTCCGATGCACGGCCAGAAGCTAGCTCCAAGGCAGGCCTTTGACGTACAAAGATGAGAAGGAGCGGGCGCTACAGCGTAAAGTTAAACTAAAATGGCCCGTACCAAGCAAACAGCCCGCAAGTCAACCGGTGGCAAGGCCCCGAGAAAGCAGCTCGCCACCAAGGCCGCTCGCAAGTCGGCACCAGCCACCGGTGGAGTCAAGAAGCCCCATCGCTACAGGCCCGGAACCGTCGCCCTCCGTGAGATCCGTCGGTACCAGAAGAGCACCGAGCTCCTCATCCGCAAGCTTCCCTTCCAGCGACTCGTCCGAGAAATCGCTCAGGACTTCAAGACCGACCTCCGATTCCAGAGCTCTGCCGTCATGGCTCTTCAGGAGGCCAGCGAAGCTTATCTCGTCGGCCTTTTCGAGGACACCAACCTCTGCGCCATCCACGCCAAGCGAGTCACCATCATGCCCAAGGACATTCAGCTTGCTCGCAGGATCCGTGGCGAACGTGCTTAGATTCCCCCTCCACCCCTTCTCTATTTGAACCCAACGGTCCTTTTAAGGACCAACACATTCATCTGGAACACTCGTACCCATTGCGACCGCCAATCCTTTCCGGTTGTTTTCGAAAAAGGATGTGGGTTCCCTTTAGTGTTGGACGATACGTAGGAATATCGATATTTTGAAATTCGACTATCATATATTCAAACAATGTTTAGAACGGATATATACGTCAGCTAGGATTCTTCATCAGATGAAGAATCAAAGTCAGCTTGGGCTCAAGGAATATTTATTTCGATTATCGTAAACCGACATTTGAAGCTGTTTTATACTGCTACATTTTTCATGGACACAAACACTTCGCACGAAAAAAACTCAACCAAAATAAGAAGATCAAACATTCCCATTAAGAAATAGTAGCTTTTCCTGTTTCTCCTCCCCAATCAAAATCAAGTTCCCTATTTGTTCTTTTATTCTGAGAATCCCGAATGATAAAACTGTTGGACATCGTAATGCAACTATCGATATTTGAAAAGTCAATATCGATATTTCCGATTATCGTAGCGAATATCGCCCAACACTAGTTCCCTTCCCAGTTTGTTTACTACCATATAGCGCCGAGCGATAGCTTGCTTTATCGATCTTTTCGCCATTGACATTTCGAGAACGCCCTCAAAGACCTCTCGTTTCGCTAGACTTTAAGAAGGATCAGTGTCGTCAACTAGGCTAGCATCATTTTTTCTTTATCATCTTTCGATGTTGGATATTCCCAGAACTGCACTTCGCGAACGAAAATTTTAGCCAACTACATTTCGTACCATATTTCGTTTACAAGACCAAAGGTTTCGATGGGGTCTCAAAGGGAAATATTTGTTAATCTTGAAGATGTTCGATCGGGTACATCAACCTTTCCGAACCAATTGCGTCGACGTCAGATTTTGGTTTGCTTCCACAAAATTTTCGGGCGTGACGGGATTCCGGGCAAACCGTTTATCCGGCGAGTAAATGAAGTACAGTCGCATGTTTCCTTACCCTACCCCTACATATATCGGCTGTCATATTAGCTTGAAAAAAAGCAAAAAAAAAAACAGTTTTGTTTCATCCTTGCCTCTGATTATTTACAATAATTGGAAAATGCACGAGTGTCGTTTTCGATATCGCTATTTACGTTTCCTGACCGGCGGACCTCCTTCGAAGAAATACATCAAGTAGACCGACTTATTTTTTATTTCAGTGTGTCGTCTGAGTGGCGACGAGACAACGTCGCGTTGTTGTGTGGTTTAGTGTTGGGTGATATTTGTTTTTTGACGTATCGATACTTAGGGCCCATATTTAGCTCCCACATGCATCTCGTTTCGCGGCAATATATGACGGAAAAACTGTTTCACGAAACAGATAATTGGATATACTAGAGTTGATTTTGCTACGATTCTGTGCAACAATTAGGAAATGTATCGAAATCCTCCATTTCTTGGGACCATTTATATGCGTCTCCCTCGGGAACTGTATTCAAAAAGGATGCTGAACTACGCAATTTCCGATACGTAAGAGTTAGGATTTACTCGATTGCATACGTATTGGGAAACTAAATGAGGTTTTGCAAATACCGGCCGACACTGAACCAGTTACATATTCTCTTTCCTGTGCCAGGCTCTCCTAGCCGAGGGGTTGCCCACTCCCCGGCACCGGCTGTGCACCCCAACTCGGGCACCGGCGGGCACCGGCGGGCACCGACGGGCACCAGCGGGCACCGGCGGGCACCGGCGGGCACCGACGGGCACCAGCGGGCACCGGCGGGCACCGGCGGGCACCGGCGGGCACCGACGGGCACCAGCGGGCACCGGCGGGCACCGACGGGCACCGGCGGGCACCGACGGGCACCAGTGGGCACCGGCAGGCACCGGCGGGCACCGGCTTTTTTAACCTGTTTAAAACAAAATGTTTTCACTAATAAGGATTCGTTCACCATGGGTAGCCTATTCAGGATTTTAGTTTTCGAAATAGCGACCGAAGCTATTTGTTTCAGAAGAAAAAGAAGAAACGTGAACCTTGAAACAACAAGGAGACCTGAGGAACTCCGATACTCCCCCTCAGTCTATAGCAAATCCCCCTCCATTGACAACTAGCCTATTTGATCTGAAGGACTAAGTATTGTAAGATAATAAGTGTCATTTCGTCATCTTAACCCTTTCAAACCTAAATTGTTTTCTTCGTGATAAAATTATGATTTTGCTATTTTTCACGAGGATTATGGCCCAGAAATGTCCGAAACTTGTCTCAGTCAGTTTCGGTCACTCCTTCTTAGAAAATCAGAGGTCTGTCAAATGACGGGTCTGGGTAGTAAAGGTAGAAATGTCGCTTCGGTCATTTGACACACTCCGGACCGACAGCACCAATATACTCCAGTTGAATGATTGTACTCATCATAAAAAAAAATGAGAAAAAAGCAAATACAACGCTAACGATGGTGAAATCTATTGAAGCAGTTTCGGTCCTTGTGGATAGTGGTGCGTGAAATGGCAAAGTAGTAACGTAGCTGTTAAAAAATGTACTGAGAAAAGCATGTTTGCCCACGGTTCCCTAGAGTCGCACCCAGGGGCGTCCCGATACCTTCCTGATAAGGGGGGGGGGGGAGTGCAGCTTCGGAATTTTACCGAAATTTTCTGAAGTTTTACCGGAATTTTTGCAGGTCAATTCTAGAATTGTTGAAACTCTAATGTTGTTCTCTGACTTCTATTGAATGAATGAATGAATGAATGAATTTATGACGCACTGCCCAAGGGCGTAAGTGCAGTAAAAAAAGATAAAGAAATATAAAATAATCGCAAAACACCCAACAAATATTTTCCATAAAGGTTCACTAATTTAGAATCACTAATTATGTGTTATAAACAACACAAAATAGGCTCAGTAAAGTTTTACTGAAAAGGCAGCTTATTTTTGGGATCCTAAAACGTAAGTAGTGGGATACCTACGACATCGCAAAAGTTGTCCGTCTGTAAGCACGATAACTATCGAAGGGAATTGAGGTATTTGGATGAACCATTCTTTGGGTTAATGGTAAGGTCAAGTTCGTAGCTGGGCTCTGTAGCCTATGTTTAGGAATCGGGGAGGGGGTTTCAAATTAAGGGTAAAAAAAAAATATTTTTTAAAAGCTATTTAGATAGTTGATTTAGGGGTAAGGAGACATGCTGAATCCGAATACGAAAGTTATTTTCTTGCCTGACAAGTAGTTCACCGCAAATCCAGCAAAAACCGGACACAAAATTTGTCGACCAATTTTCGGTAGCAGTCCCTACCCCTTTATTTTCAAACCTGCAAAGCTCTGCGCGTTGGATGAGGACATTCATTTGTTTATTCTATGGACGTCGGAGAGATCTAGTGTAATCGGAGGTCGAAGGGGTTGATATATAATGTTCGAACAAGGAAATATGTTGTTCAATGAGGATTTACTGGTAAAGTACAGCTCAAGTTCGTAGATGGGTCCTTTAGTCCTATCTTTAGAGGCAGAGGAGGGTATCGAATTTACGGTAAAAACATGTATGTTTTATAAGCTAATAAGATATTCATTGGGGGTAAGGAATCCATATTTAAGCTTAGTTTTCTTGCTGGACAAATGGTTCATCACGAATTCGGCCGAAGCTGGAAATTTGGTTGAAGCTCAAAGTTGTTTCTGAAATCGATCAGAGATTCGGTATCGGGGCAAGGAGACACGCTGAATCCATTTTTGAACTTAATTTTAACAGTAAAAATATTCAAGGAATCTGACGAGACTGAACGGCGAAGACATGACCCAGTTGTTAAATCAAATGTTAGATTTTCGGGATCCCATCGAAACCTTTGATCTTGTTTATTTTGATGTTTGAATACTGAAATATTTTGAACACATCTGAGGGATTTTGTAGTTTTCGTAATAACCTTCAGAGCGTGCGCTGCTTACATGGCAAACCAAAATTCATACAGACGCGGAGAATTTGAATTTAAACAAAGGCCTGCCTTTCCAGGGCTGTAGATGTGACGTCGGAAAAGCTACCCCTGTAGAAAAGTAGGAAAATGATTTTAAATATTCCTTCAGCCCAAGCTGACTGGAATCATATTTGATAGTACTGGGAAAACAAAACTTGTGGGAAACGAACTTGTTGGTTTTCCCACAAGCTAATTTTTCCAACTTGAGTGGGTTTGAGCCAGAAGACGACCTTTGCCAAGAAGGGCCGAAATATAGCTCTAATAAAATTCAGCTGACGGATCCGTTTTGCACTATCAAATAAGAATGCGATTTTAGGACATGTCTTGCAATGAATCTGATATTTTTATTTGATTTTTCGGCAATGGCTTACATTGCTAGTTGGTGAATATTACAAGCGTAGAGGGACAAACACATAGAGGTATGACAAATCCGAAAGAATAAGTTCACTCTATGAAATCGACTATCCCTGGATAACGGAGAAACGAAGTAACGCATTTTTATCGGGTTTTCAGGATATTTAAGTGAATAAGTGATATGTTACTCGACGTGTCGGACCTTAGGCCTATCCAGTTAAACTTTAAGATTGTCAGTTTTGTTAGATCGGTTTCAAATGCAATTAGTAACAGATGCTGGTCAGTCAATGTTGAACGCGAAGTGATCTCAAAGTTTAACTGAAAAGGGCAGAGATGGGACAGTCTTTTTACCCCTCACAAATTCACTTAAAGAGGCTTGAAGACCCGATGAAAATGCGTTACTTCGTCGCTCCGCTATTCACGAATAATCAGTTCTCAAATAGTGGAATTTCCCTGTCAGATTTGTGGTACTACTATAACTTCGTATGCTTGACGGAAAAGATTCATGAAACTGTTTGCACTAAGCAAACTTCACCAAGCTTCTCACCGCCCACTTAAAAGTCGCGTTTGTGTTCAGATTCAAATATTCCGCGTCATAGTAGAATTTGCGCTGTGAGGACAGCCGTAGATATTCTGAACCTCAGTACTAGAGCAAATAGTGGAAAATAAGAAAATCTCTTAGCAGAATCCAAATAACTCAGTGTACTCAACTAAATGATACGAAAATAAGTTTGCTTTTCAGTTAAACTTTAACCAACACTCATCTTGCTAAAAGGTCTTTCCCCTTTTGCATGTAACAGGGGTTGTCTTGGCCAGCTTGAAAGCTTTCCATACTTAAGAAGACAACTTTCAATTCACGACGAGATTCACGAAAAATTTCGAATATTTTCTTTTTGTTTGTTTCGAGGCTCTTCTGGCGACTTTTGAGATCATGTTGGAACAAGGCTAACTCGTCCTTGAACTAATCACCTGAAAGCTGTCGAAACTGGAGTAGACGGTACCGTGAAACTATTCCTGGAACAGTACTTGTAGTTGGAAATGATGGATTACAGTAGGTTGCCTAATTCTTGAAAGCTACAGAAACTTACGATATTACCCGAATCACCCTATGGATGTTCCGGTACGCTATGTTGTCTGTCTGCAAGAATCACTCTGGTAAGTTGTGTGCTGGGGTCATCCTGGTAAGCTGTGAGTCTGTTCTTATCCGGTAAGCAACAAAATTCCGGTAGATTCCCTGAGCCAAATTCTTGTTGATTCCGCGGAGCAAAGTCCGATAGATTCCCTAATCCAGCCTCTAGTAAATAGACAAGTTTCGAGAGATTCCTTGAGAAAGACTTCGGTAGATTCCTTGAAAACGACTTCGGTAGATTCCCTGAGCAAATGAGCAAAATCCCGGTAGATTCCCTGAGCAAAATTCCGGTAGATTCTCTGAGCAGAACTCCGCTAGATTCCTTGAGCAAAATGTCAATCGATTCCAAAATTCTAGTAGGTAGATTCCGGTAGATTCCAAAATTCTGGTAGATTCCGTGGGCAAAGTCCGGTAGATCCCCTGATCCAGCCTTCAGTAAATTCCCTAAGAGAAGTTCCGATAGAATCCTTGAGCAAGATTTCGGTAGATGCCCCGAGCAAACTTCCGTTAGGTTTCCGGAACAAATTCTGGTAAATTCCCTGAGCAAAATTCCGGTAGATTCCAAAATTCTAGTAGATTCCGTGGGGCAAAGTCCTGTAGATCGCCTGATCCAGCCTCCAGTAATTCCCTGAGACAAGTTCCGGTAGATTCCTTGATCAAGATTTCGGTAGATGCCCTGAGCTAAACTCCGGTAGGGTCCCTGAGCAATAATTCGGTAGACTCCATAAAAATCGTCAATCTTGCAGTATTGCTACTGGGATTAACCTTGTCTTTACTGACATATAATTATCCCTAATTCGGATTAATTTTATCCTAATAGAGATAAAATCAATCCCAGTAGCAAATAGTGCATCCTTATTCGGAAAAACTTTTTAAAATTTAGTTCAGATAAATTTGACAAACTTTTACTGGCGCGGCGGGCACCGGCAGGCACCGACGGGCACCGGCAGGCACCGACGGGCACCGGCAGGCACCGACGGGCACCGGCAGGCACCGACGGGCACCGGCAGGCACCGACGGGCACCGGCAGGCACCGACGGGCACCACGGGCACCGGGCACCTGCTGTGCACCCAAAAACTGAGTGGGCATCCCCTCGCTCCTAGCATAATCGGCGTTCCGTGGTTTGGGCATACCCAGCGTTTTGCACCCAATGGAAATACGGACAACAGTGTGTTTTCGGAAAAATGTGTTAGCCCTGAAAAGGGCTGTTTGTTTGAGGGGGAGTAGGGGTCGTTTACTTGGAGCTGGTGTACTTGGTGACGGCCTTTGTGCCTTCGCTAACGGCGTGCTTGGCAAGCTCTCCTGGAAGGAGGAGTCGGACGGCGGTCTGGATTTCCCTGCTCGTGATGGTGGAGCGTTTGTTGTAGTGGGCAAGGCGGGAGGCCTCAGCTGCGATGCGCTCAAAGATGTCGTTGACAAAGCTGTTCATGATGCTCATGGCCTTGCTGGAGATGCCGGTATCGGGGTGAACCTGCTTGAGGACCTTGTAGATGTAGATTGCATAGCTCTCCTTCCTCCTGCGCTTCTTTTTCTTGTCGGTCTTGGCAATGTTCTTGGAAGCCTTTCCAGCCTTCTTGGCTGCTTTTCCAGAGGTCTTTGGCGGCATTTTCACTCGAGTACGAACCGTGAGAGAATAATGGAGACAGAGAATGAGTGTCGATATTTATTCGAGAACCGGGTTCCAGCGTCATTGGAGCGAGTCCTCGCCGCTTTTGCTCTCCGCCGTATAAATGTGACTGGGAACCGGTACTAGCCGTGTGATTTCATATTTTCAAGTCGCAAACTCTACCCACACTTATCATGTCTGGACGTGGCAAAGGAGGCAAAGTCAAGGGAAAGGCAAAGTCCCGTTCTAACCGTGCTGGACTTCAGTTCCCCGTCGGCAGAATTCACCGTCTCTTGAGAAAGGGCAACTATGCCGAGCGAGTTGGTGCCGGAGCCCCCGTCTACCTCGCAGCCGTCATGGAATACTTGGCCGCTGAAGTCCTCGAGTTGGCAGGAAATGCCGCTAGGGACAACAAGAAGACCCGAATCATCCCCAGACACCTTCAGCTAGCCATCAGGAACGACGAGGAGCTCAACAAGCTCCTCTCTGGAGTCACCATCGCCCAGGGTGGTGTCTTGCCCAACATCCAGGCCGTCCTCCTCCCCAAGAAGACCGAGAAGCCAGCCAAGGCCTAAACCGAACCGTCCCCCTCAAACAAACAGCCCTTTTCAGGGCTAACACATTTTTCGCTAACACACTACAGCTTCTTTCGAGGCCGTCTATCCACACTCTGTGCCATTGGCACTTCGACAAATATCCTCCCATCTTTCGTGCCCTTATCACCCGTTCAAAAGTCTCGTTTTTGTGCGAAAAGTATACACCTTTTGTACTGGAATTAGCAAATGTAACGCGGAGGATAGGATGGGAAAATCGAAACCGTTCGGTAGATCTTCTCATTCGTTTGTAACAACCACGAAGTGAATTCTCGCAGGATAGATCCTCATTTGGTTGCTTAGTTAGAATGCCCGTACAAGAGTCTTTCTTTGTTGCGAAAAGTATGCACCTTCCCTGTTGGAATAAGCAAATGTTTCACTCGGGTTAACGCGGAGAGGGAGTCTACGGACCCGAAGGGATATGATGATGAGGAAAATAATGAAAAAGGATTTCAAACTTGATTCCGACTGGGGAGGAGAAACAGACTGGGAAGGAAAAGCGTGGAAAGGCTACTATTTCTTAATGGGAATGTGTGATTTTGTTATTTCAGTTCAGTTTTTCTCTTGTTATTTTTTGTAAAAATGTAGCAGTTTCAAATATCGGTTTACGATAATCGAATTTGAAAATATCGTTATTCCTGAACATCACCCAACACTAAATAGGGCCTCTGCCAAAGGAGAATCGAAATCTCCTTGAGACACTTTTCCCAGTCCCTCTGACCTGATCAGCCGTCCTGCACTGAGCAGTCCCAAATGGCAAGACGAGCCCAGTGGGACTAGTCGAATCCCAGGGCGAGAAGCCGCGGTCAACTGATTCGTCCCCGGGGGACGTCGGCGTTTTTGAGAGTAGGTAGGTGTTTAAAGTAATGTTTTGGCCTTTAAAAAGGCCGTTGGGTTAAGTGTCGGTCGTTTGGAAACAAAGAGTTTAGCCGCCGAAGCCGTAGAGGGTACGGCCCTGGCGTTTCAGAGCGTAGACGACATCCATGGCGGTGACGGTCTTTCGCTTGGCGTGCTCGGTGTAGGTGACGGCGTCGCGAATGACGTTTTCCAGGAACACCTTGAGGACTCCTCGGGTTTCCTCGTAGATGAGGCCAGAGATTCGCTTTACTCCACCTCGTCGGGCAAGACGACGGATGGCAGGCTTTGTGATACCCTGGATGTTATCACGCAACACCTTTCGGTGTCTCTTGGCGCCTCCTTTTCCTAGGCCCTTTCCTCCTTTGCCGCGTCCAGTCATTGTGTGATCTGCTCTGTCTGTAGATAAAACTAAGAGAAGAATGCTAATGAAAACTTGTATTTCCACCTTTATAGGCGCCGGTTCCGATGCACGGCCAGAAGCTAGCTCCAAGGCAGGCCTTTGACGTACAAAGATGAGAAGGAGCGGGCGCTACAGCGTAAAGTTAAACTAAAATGGCCCGTACCAAGCAAACAGCCCGCAAGTCAACCGGTGGCAAGGCCCCGAGAAAGCAGCTCGCCACCAAGGCCGCTCGCAAGTCGGCACCAGCCACCGGTGGAGTCAAGAAGCCCCATCGCTACAGGCCCGGAACCGTCGCCCTCCGTGAGATCCGTCGGTACCAGAAGAGCACCGAGCTCCTCATCCGCAAGCTTCCCTTCCAGCGACTCGTCCGAGAAATCGCTCAGGACTTCAAGACCGACCTCCGATTCCAGAGCTCTGCCGTCATGGCTCTTCAGGAGGCCAGCGAAGCTTATCTCGTCGGCCTTTTCGAGGACACCAACCTCTGCGCCATCCACGCCAAGCGAGTCACCATCATGCCCAAGGACATTCAGCTTGCTCGCAGGATCCGTGGCGAACGTGCTTAGATTCCCCCTCCACCCCTTCTCTATTTGAACCCAACGGTCCTTTTAAGGACCAACACATTCATCTGGAACACTCGTACCCATTGCGACCGCCAATCCTTTCCGGTTGTTTTCGAAAAAGGATGTGGGTTCCCTTTAGTGTTGGACGATACGTAGGAATATCGATATTTTGAAATTCGACTATCATATATTCAAACAATGTTTAGAACGGATATATACGTCAGCTAGGATTCTTCATCAGATGAAGAATCAAAGTCAGCTTGGGCTCAAGGAATATTTATTTCGATTATCGTAAACCGACATTTGAAGCTGTTTTATACTGCTACATTTTTCATGGACACAAACACTTCGCACGAAAAAAACTCAACCAAAATAAGAAGATCAAACATTCCCATTAAGAAATAGTAGCTTTTCCTGTTTCTCCTCCCCAATCAAAATCAAGTTCCCTATTTGTTCTTTTATTCTGAGAATCCCGAATGATAAAACTGTTGGACATCGTAATGCAACTATCGATATTTGAAAAGTCAATATCGATATTTCCGATTATCGTAGCGAATATCGCCCAACACTAGTTCCCTTCCCAGTTTGTTTACTACCATATAGCGCCGAGCGATAGCTTGCTTTATCGATCTTTTCGCCATTGACATTTCGAGAACGCCCTCAAAGACCTCTCGTTTCGCTAGACTTTAAGAAGGATCAGTGTCGTCAACTAGGCTAGCATCATTTTTTCTTTATCATCTTTCGATGTTGGATATTCCCAGAACTGCACTTCGCGAACGAAAATTTTAGCCAACTACATTTCGTACCATATTTCGTTTACAAGACCAAAGGTTTCGATGGGGTCTCAAAGGGAAATATTTGTTAATCTTGAAGATGTTCGATCGGGTACATCAACCTTTCCGAACCAATTGCGTCGACGTCAGATTTTGGTTTGCTTCCACAAAATTTTCGGGCGTGACGGGATTCCGGGCAAACGGTTTATCCGGCGAGTAAATGAAGTACAGTCGCATGTTTCCTTACCCTACCCCTACATATATCGGCTGTCATATTAGCTTGAAAAAAAGCAAAAAAAAAAACAGTTTTGTTTCATCCTTGCCTCTGATTATTTACAATAATTGGAAAATGCACGAGTGTCGTTTTCGATATCGCTATTTACGTTTCCTGACCGGCGGACCTCCTTCGAAGAAATACATCAAGTAGACCGACTTATTTTTTATTTCAGTGTGTCGTCTGAGTGGCGACGAGACAACGTCGCGTTGTTGTGTGGTTTAGTGTTGGGTGATATTTGTTTTTTGACGTATCGATACTTAGGGCCCATATTTAGCTCCCACATGCATCTCGTTTCGCGGCAATATATGACGGAAAAACTGTTTCACGAAACAGATAATTGGATATACTAGAGTTGATTTTGCTACGATTCTGTGCAACAATTAGGAAATGTATCGAAATCCTCCATTTCTTGGGACCATTTATATGCGTCTCCCTCGGGAACTGTATTCAAAAAGGATGCTGAACTACGCAATTTCCGATACGTAAGAGTTAGGATTTACTCGATTGCATACGTATTGGGAAACTAAATGAGGTTTTGCAAATACCGGCCGACACTGAACCAGTTACATATTCTCTTTCCTGTGCCAGGCTCTCCTAGCATAATCGGCGTTCCGTGGTTTGGGCATACCCAGCGTTTTGCACCCAATGGAAATACGGACAACAGTGTGTTTTCGGAAAAATGTGTTAGCCCTGAAAAGGGCTGTTTGTTTGAGGGGGAGTAGGGGTCGTTTACTTGGAGCTGGTGTACTTGGTGACGGCCTTTGTGCCTTCGCTAACGGCGTGCTTGGCAAGCTCTCCTGGAAGGAGGAGTCGGACGGCGGTCTGGATTTCCCTGCTCGTGATGGTGGAGCGTTTGTTGTAGTGGGCAAGGCGGGAGGCCTCAGCTGCGATGCGCTCAAAGATGTCGTTGACAAAGCTGTTCATGATGCTCATGGCCTTGCTGGAGATGCCGGTATCGGGGTGAACCTGCTTGAGGACCTTGTAGATGTAGATTGCATAGCTCTCCTTCCTCCTGCGCTTCTTTTTCTTGTCGGTCTTGGCAATGTTCTTGGAAGCCTTTCCAGCCTTCTTGGCTGCTTTTCCAGAGGTCTTTGGCGGCATTTTCACTCGAGTACGAACCGTGAGAGAATAATGGAGACAGAGAATGAGTGTCGATATTTATTTGAGAACCGGGTTCCAGCGTCATTGGAGCGAGTCCTCGCCGCTTTTGCTCTCCGCCATATAAAAGTGACTGGGAACCGGTACTAGCCGTGTGATTTCATATTTTCAAGTCGCAAACTCTACCCAAACTTATCATGTCTGGACGTGGCAAAGTCAAGGGAAAGGCAAAGTCCCGTTCTAACCGTGCTGGACTTCAGTTCCCCGTCGGCAGAATTCACCGTCTCTTGAGAAAGGGCAACTATGCCGAGCGAGTTGGTGCCGGAGCCCCCGTCTACCTCGCAGCCGTCATGGAATACTTGGCCGCTGAAGTCCTCGAGTTGGCAGGAAATGCCGCTAGGGACAACAAGAAGACCCGAATCATCCCCAGACACCTTCAGCTAGCCATCAGGAACGACGAGGAGCTCAACAAGCTCCTCTCTGGAGTCACCATCGCCCAGGGTGGTGTCTTGCCCAACATCCAGGCCGTCCTCCTCCCCAAGAAGACCGAGAAGCCAGCCAAGGCCTAAACCGAACCGTCCCCCTCAAACAAACAGCCCTTTTCAGGGCTAACACACTACAGCTTCTTTCGAGGCCGTCTATCCACACTCTGTGCCATTGGCACTTCGACAAATATCCTCCCATCTTTCGTGCCCTTATCACCCTTTCAAAAGTCTCGTTTTTGTGCGAAAAGTATGCACCTTTTGTACTGGAATTAGCAAATGTAACGCGGAGGATAGGATGGGAAAATCGAAACCGTTCGGTAGATCTTCTCATTCGTTTGTAACAACCACGAAGTGAATTCTCGCAGGATAGATCCTTATTTGGTTGCTTAGTTAGAATGCCCGTACAAGAGTCTTTCTTTGTTGCGAAAAGTATGCACCTTCCCTGTTGGAATAAGCAAATGTTTCACTCGGGTTAACGCGGAGAGGGAGTCTACGGACCCGAAGGGATATGATGATGAGGAAAATAATGAAAAAGGATTTCAAACTTGATTCCGACTGGGGAGGAGAAACAGACTGGGAAGGAAAAGCGTGGAAAGGCTACTATTTCTTAATGGGAATGTGTGATTTTGTTATTTCAGTTCAGTTTTTCTCTTGTTATTTTTTGTAAAAATGTAGCAGTTTCAAATATCGGTTTACGATAATCGAATTTGAAAATATCGTTATTCCTGAACATCACCCAACACTAAATAGGGCCTCTGCCAAAGGAGAATCGAAATCTCCTTGAGACACTTTTCCCAGTCCCTCTGACCTGATCAGCCGTCCTGCACTGAGCAGTCCCAAATGGCAAGACGAGCCCAGTGGGACTAGTCGAATCCCAGGGCGAGAAGCCGCGGTCAACTGATTCGTCCCCGGGGGACGTCGGCGTTTTTGAGAGTAGGTAGGTGTTTAAAGTAATGTTTTGGCCTTTAAAAAGGCCGTTGGGTTAAGTGTCGGTCGTTTGGAAACAAAGAGTTTAGCCGCCGAAGCCGTAGAGGGTACGGCCCTGGCGTTTCAGAGCGTAGACGACATCCATGGCGGTGACGGTCTTTCGCTTGGCGTGCTCGGTGTAGGTGACGGCGTCGCGAATGACGTTTTCCAGGAACACCTTGAGGACTCCTCGGGTTTCCTCGTAGATGAGGCCAGAGATTCGCTTTACTCCACCTCGTCGGGCAAGACGACGGATGGCAGGCTTTGTGATACCCTGGATGTTATCACGCAACACCTTTCGGTGTCTCTTGGCGCCTCCTTTTCCTAGGCCCTTTCCTCCTTTGCCGCGTCCAGTCATTGTGTGATCTGCTCTGTCTGTAGATAAAACTAAGAGAAGAATGCTAATGAAAACTTGTATTTCCACCTTTATAGGCGCGGGCTCCGATGCACGGCCAGAAGCTAGCTCCAAGGCAGGCCTTTGACGTACAAAGATGAGAAGGAGCGGGCGCTACAGCGTAAAGTTAAACTAAAATGGCCCGTACCAAGCAAACAGCCCGCAAGTCAACCGGTGGCAAGGCCCCGAGAAAGCAGCTCGCCACCAAGGCCGCTCGCAAGTCGGCACCAGCCACCGGTGGAGTCAAGAAGCCCCATCGCTACAGGCCCGGAACCGTCGCCCTCCGTGAGATCCGTCGGTACCAGAAGAGCACCGAGCTCCTCATCCGCAAGCTTCCCTTCCAGCGACTCGTCCGAGAAATCGCTCAGGACTTCAAGACCGACCTCCGATTCCAGAGCTCTGCCGTCATGGCTCTTCAGGAGGCCAGCGAAGCTTATCTCGTCGGCCTTTTCGAGGACACCAACCTCTGCGCCATCCACGCCAAGCGAGTCACCATCATGCCCAAGGACATTCAGCTTGCTCGCAGGATCCGTGGCGAACGTGCTTAGATTCCCCCTCCACCCCTTCTCTATTTGAACCCAACGGTCCTTTTAAGGACCAACACATTCATCTGGAACACTCGTACCCATTGCGACCGCCAATCCTTTCCGGTTGTTTTCGAAAAAGGATGTGGGTTCCCTTTAGTGTTGGACGATACGTAGGAATATCGATATTTTGAAATTCGACTATCATATATTCAAACAATGTTTAGAACGGTGTTTAGTAATGACCGGTTTTTGTTATTGAATTAAAAATACTAGAAAGGGGGAGTGATAATTTATCTGGAAAAGCCTTGACAAGATCAATAGGAATATCACTGGGGCAAATACTATTTTTTTATAATTTAACGATCTTCTCAAATACATCTGAACGGGAAATGGTGGAGGTATCTTCTTTGTCGGGAACAGGAATAGAGAAATCATTGGGTAGAGGAGGAATAGTCTGGACAATAGAGGCCAAGTGGCGGTTAAGGTCATTGGCTGTCTTGAGTATTGGCTCATCGAGGTGAAAGTCCAAATTCTTGACAGTCTTTCCACATAGTTGTTTGACCTTAGTGTACCATTGCTTAGGCTTTGAGTTGACTAATCCGTGAACTTGTTCTCTATAGTACAGGGCAGCTGCTCTTCGGACTTCGGACTCTTTATTAGCTTTCGTAATGTATTTGCCTGGTCTTTTCTCCCCTCCCTGAAGTGTTTCAGTTTCTGTCGAATCAGATCTTTTATCTTTTCGTTCATAAAAGGCTTATCCGACGTGCAAATTTTCTTCTTTATCTCTGGGAAGCATGTGTGGTAGTTTGACAGTAACAATTGTTGAAATGCATTTACCTGCCCATCGACATCGCTTTCGTCACAAGAGGTGACGTCCTTCCAGGATTCCTGAGATATCCAAGTACCAAACTTTTCCAGGCCAGAATCTGTAATAGGGCGGTAAGTAACTTCCTTCACCGAGTACTTCGTCTTGAAGTTATCCAGGGGTTCCAGTCGAAGCATGAAGTGGTAACTCCCTCCAAGGGGTGGCAAAGTGTTGGGTGATATTTGTTTTTTGACGTATCGATATTTAGGGCCCATATTTAGCTCCCACATGCATCTCGTTTCGCGGCAATATATGATGGAAAAACTGTTTTACGAAACAGATAATTGGATATACTAGAGTTGATTTTGCTACGATTCTGTGCAACAATTAGGAAATGTATCGAACTTCGAAATCCTCCATTTCTTGGGACCATTTGTATGCGTCTCCCTCGGGAACTGTATTCAAAAAGGATGCTGAACTACGCAATTTCCGATACGTAAGAGTTAGGATTTACTCGATTGCATACGTATTGGGAAACTAAATGAGGTTTTGCAAATACCGGTCGACACTGAACCAGTTACATATTCTCTTTCCTGTGCCAGGCTTTCCTAGCATAATCGGCGTTCCGTGGTTTTGGGCATACCCAGCGTTTGGCACCCAATGGAAATACGGACAACAGTGTGTTTGCGGAAAAATGTGTTAGCCCTGAAAAGGGCTGTTTGTTTGAGGGGGAGTAGGGGTCGTTTACTTGACCTTGTAGACCGCCGCCGAATTTAATAAATTGTTTTCTGGACGCGGAGTCCGCGTGGAGTGACTCCACCTAGGAAAACAACAAGAACACGGGAAATGCTTCGAAAATGGATTATGTTCTTAAAAAAATAGACAGTTAACAAAACTAGTCTGGATCCACTTTATTGTTGTTGTTTTTCTATTCTGACTGTTTTTAATTAATTTTACATTGCATCAACACCAGCAAAAATCGAGTCGCCTCCGAATCTGAAAGGGAGTCCTATTTGATGCTGCTGATGATATTCGGGGCATTCCCCGTCCGTGGGGACTCGCGAGAATAGAGGCAGTGAGTCCCCGGGGACAGACAAACACAAGGACTCCTCAAGTGGAGTCTCGCGGAACGGCGAGAACGCCGTATAGATAGAGAGTAGACGCCTCAACCTGCGCCTCAAAGCTCACTCGTCTAGTACATTTTTTGTTCTAGTAAGTTTAGTAATCTCGCGGACCGACTCAACATCGCACAAACCAATTCGTTGGTTTGGTCATTGTTCTGTTTTGGCTGTTGAATTTTTTGGAGAGGTTTGAGTTGGCTTGGTGTAGGACGTTTAATAGCTGAAGCTGCTGAACGAGACGACGAGCAACATGAATACAAGCATGATGTACCCCTTTCATAATCGACCATGGATGAATCAATCTGGAGCTGCGGCTGCAGCTGGTGGAGGCAACAAGGGTCTGAAAGGAGTTATTGCAGGTAAGCAAGATTAGGTGACCAAGTAAGCAAGATAGGTGGCCAAGTTATGCTCTCCTTTTGTCCTTTGCTTTGTGATTTTACCAGTTTACACGAAAATCCAACAAAAGATGTGTTTTAGTCAAAATCATAAGGCTACCACAGGGCTACCAGTTTTTGAAGTCTATCCCGGATATTTAAGATGGACAGTTTATTGTAAAAATAAAATACAAGTAAAATGGAATTTGTCAAAATTGTGTTTTCGTCCAAGAAAAGAGAGAAGTCCTTAGTAGAAATGGCGACTTGCAAAAGTGCAAAAATGTTCAAAAAGCGGGAATAATGCTAAAAGCTAAAGCCAAAAAGGGAAAGGCAATAGCCAAAAAATAATGCATCTACTGTTTCCGTGTTCTGTGTTACGCTGTCTGTTTTTAATTTGATTTAAATTTAATTTAACAGAGTTCCCGCCGAAGACACGCTCAGCAGTCCTTGAAAAACCCTTGATTTTTGGATACCCTGTGCCAAACGTTGGATATGTCTAGCGTTTGGCATACCCTATGCCTAACACTGGATACACTATGCCAGGTGCTGGATATTGTAACCCAGTAGAATATTGATGATTTGAGTGAAGCTACAAAATCAACCAATCAGAACTCTTCTTTATTGTGGTAGGTCAGGGTTCGTTTGGCATAGGGTATCCAGCAGTAGGCATAGGCTATGCCAAATGCTAGACATACCCAGCGTTTAGCATAAGGTATCCAAAAATCAGGGATTTGTGGTAGACTGACGCTCAGATTATAAATTTGCATTTTTTAGCAGAAAAGCGAGAAAACATGAGACCCGGACAGAGTAAGCAAAAAATTATGTTTTTTACCCAAACCAGACAACTTTAACACACAGAACCAGTTCTGAATTAGAGACAAAAAATTCACTAAAGGCCTGGGCAGAAAGGAGAAAGGTTTGTTCGGTAAATAGCCAAACAATCCTTTACAGAAATGTCCTACCTGAACATGACTTAGATAAAGTGAAATAGATTTCAACCAGATTTCAGCATTCACATTAGGTTCTTCGTTTTTTCTGTTTGGGATAAGTCAGGATTAAGGGCATCATGTAAAAACAGGAAAATGATCATAGGCCTTGGAAAAACTTGACCAGTTGCTCAGAAGCTTCTTTGTCTTGTCTTTCTTCTACCATTAGTTGCATTTTTGCAGATAACATGGTCTAAAGTCATTTTTGCAGTTACTCTGGTATCGGATACCACATTCAAAGGCGTTTTTGTAGTTATCGTGGTATCTTGCCAGTTACCCTGGTATCTGAAAAAGTCATGTCACTTTCATCAGTTTTTTGTGAAATTGGTGGGAAAGAAGTTTGGCACTTAGTGATGTGACTGAATATCAGTTTTTCTTTTGGGAATACTTCAAAAAGTGCAATTTCAACAATTGTCATTTTTGCAGAGCAACCGCATATCAGATACCACGGTAACTGCAAAGCTAACTAATTGCAGTTCCAGTTACCATGGTATCTGCAAAAACGCAACTATTGATATTATAGGGATAAGGCCATCAGAAAGAATGAGAAATTAAGAAAAGAGCTGCTAAAAAAAGCTTGATGAAAACTGGCATCAGATCTGCATCAGATGTATGGAAGGCAGTACATAAGATAGGGTATATAGAGAGATATAGGGAGATAGGGTATACAACTTGAATTTACACAACTTCGAACCTGGCCTAAAAAGGTTGGAAGAAAATTTCATTGCAGTCTTAACTGTCAAGAAGGAACCTCTGAGTGACCAAGGACCTATTTTGGACTGCACCGAAAATTTCCTTGTAAGGTTTTCAGGCCAGGTTCGGGGTCATATTAGTTCGAGGTTGGATCCTGTGCAGGAAGGGTACCTGATCTCATTTTTACACTGCCTCAAATGTTGCCGCTAAAATGTTAAAATGAAATGTACATGCTGTCCTGACAGTCAAGTGGCTAAATACTGCCATGTTAAAATTTAGCCCTTTAAAATTTAAAGAAAGTTGAACTGTTTTAGGTGGAATAACTGGTGGAATTGAAATCTGCATTACATTTCCAACTGAGTATGTGAAGACTCAGCTGCAGTTGGATGAAAAAGCTGGCAAGAAACAGTATAATGGCATCATTGATTGTGCAAAGAAAACTATAAAAAGCCATGGTGTGTCAGGACTCTATCGTGGGCTCTCTGTTCTTCTCTATGGATCAATCCCAAAATCAGCTGTGAGGTAAATCTCCATTTTTAGCTTGAAAATGTTTTCATAATGCTTCACTTTTATGTATATAGTGAAGGAAATTTGAACTAAAAGTTCGGATAAGATGTTTTACCTGTCCAGTTGTGACCTCCCCACTTCTACAATATTTCAGGTCAATATTTCTGTACTTATCAGTACAGAATCATTCATGATGTGGGAATGCCAGGACTGGAATTGGAAGCATAGCCGCTTTGCCTCCTTGGTAAAAGTACTTAGCCTATAGCCCTTGAAAAAAAAAAATTGTAGATAAATGGGTTATTTCGATATAGATTAATGTAGGCCATCTAATTTTTTTTTGTTTTTCTTCTTCTAAACATCCTTGGGGTTAGAGTGAGGGAAATCCCATCTCTTAAGTCAGTTATGGACAAATTGGCATGCATGTTTCCGTGTTTGTGATAGTCCCTTTCTGACCTTGGTAGAGGGGTTCGATGCTGGGGCATCACAACTGGGGGGGGAAGGGGGGGACGCCCCCCCTAATGCTGCCGGCCAGTTGGTAAAAAATAACTGAGTCGGCGCGAAGCGGCGCGATTTTTCGTCAAAAGAGTTGATTTGTTCATGAAAAAAGCTGTTTTTTCTGAAAATTGGTCGATTTTTCGTCAAAATAGTCGGTTTTTTTTAAAATAAGTAGATTTTTCTGAAAATCAGTCGATTTTTTTCAAAAATGTCATTTTTCTTGTTGAAAATAGTCGTTTTTCTGCAGAAAAAAAGTCGGTAAAAATTTCCAGCCAGTCGGTAAATGCCTCGTCCCCCCCCCCCCAAACATTTTTGGTTAGTAACGCCTCTGGTTGGATGGGTTCTTATGGGGCAGGTAGAGTTCTTGGGGGGGGGGGACAAACCTCGTATAAGCTAGTAATAAATGTGTGTGCGCAAAAGCAGTGTAGCAGTTTCAGGTCCAAAGTATCATAGAGAAAAAGTTTAACCGGGACCAGAACTGGAAGTTGAACAAGAGCTGGTAATCTTGTGGATTCTAAGCTGGAAGAGCATGTGCACAGAGTATGCCAATTTCAAGGGTTAATGGCTGTCATTGAGTACTTTTTGTAGCACACGCAGTAAAAGCGCGAACAGACGATCAGGATTTCCCGGGCGGTTTTCCTGCACTTTCATCATCAAGTTGGCAAAGGTAGCGTTCCAGTGAAGTTACGATTGATAAGAGGAGGGGCGAGCTCCGTATTGTGGTAGTTATCACGCTCTATGGAACGAAAATACAACGCGAATCTACGTCATCACTCTTACGGGAGTTCCTGCAGAACCAATAGTTATTATCACTTATGCCCGGGCCCCACTATAGTCACACCTGGTAATAAGGCCGTCTTGCGGTCGAAATTGGGAAGAAAAGACGCTGAAAACGTAAAATAGACGAGATGGAAAAATCCATCTCCGCCATTTTGAGCGTAACTTTGGACCAATCACAGACGACAGTCACGTTTGAGCTAGTTTTGTTCACCTATGTGATGATGGTGGTAATATATCTTCAATTTCTTCGTTCCAGGTGTGACCAGGATGAAACGTAAGAGTGGGTAATAACCAGATTAACGAACAAAATTACGTACAGATATGACTGAATGTGGGCCGGGCACTATGCTCGCGACCATCATAAGTAAATTGTAACGATCGTAACAGTCGTGGAACGAAAATAATAAGTTGGAGGAGCCACTTTACTTATTACGGCGGGCTCTGGAACGGTAATAATAACAAGAATAGTAACGGTCGTAACTAATCTCTCTTTTCACTTCCTTTCGGTTTTCTAAATATTTGCTAGGCCTCCCCCCCCCCCCCCCCTGGACAAGGAACAGCCATCTCATCGAAAAAATCCGTATAGCTGATCTGTCGGCGGCTCTCCTGAGATCCATCAAAAGGATGAAGGAAAACTGTAACCACCCATGGAGCTCCTCCATGATGTTCCGGTTTCCTGAATTTTGTTTATTTTGGTTGTTGTTGATATTGTGTTGTTTCTCTCTCTCTTCATTTTTTGTGTTACCATACTCCGTCTTTGCCTAGACGGGTTACAAATAAAATTTAATTTAATAATAAGTCGCTGGAACGCCACCAAAATTTCAACTTTTCCATAGAATCAACTTTTCCATGGAAATGATGATGGTGCCGAAAATACGGGTAGGAATTCCAGTCCGGGAGTTCCTGATCCTGATCGTGTTCGCAGTACTGAGTGCTAAGAGGGACAATTTAAACAAAGTCTTTCTCCAGCCCAAGTTGACTGTGAAGCATATTTGACGATGCAAAACGGAAAAATCAGCTGTGATTTGATCAAGTGATATATTGTCCCGTTTGGTCATGAATATTCTGCCCTTCTGGGCAAGAGTGCTCTTAAAGCGTTAAATAGTAGAAACGAACCTGCAATAGTGTACATGAAGCTTCTAACAATATGAATATCGTATTTTGAGAAGTTACTCCTTAGAAATTGCTGGAGGTGAAAGCTAGTGCTGTAATTTTATTTGGTCACGGCTGCTGTTTTTATGTCACTTGGCCATTATAGCGATCGCAGTTTCTGTCGGTCCGGGTTTTGATATTTCGGGCACTTCCAGATAAACTAGGACGATGAAACTTCGCAGGCGTATTTCCAATTTAACCTTACCAGATTAAATTGGAAATATTGACTTCCCCAATCGGACCATCGGGGGGGGGGGGAGGGGTGTCGAAGGAGAGAGAATAAGGAAAATGAGGTATTTTTAAATTTTCATCGGTGTTCGGATCTTAATGAACCTTGATATTTAGAAAGACCTCGTGTCTCAGACGTTCCATTTCAAATCCGGACTGGATCCGGTGAATTTGGGTGAGCTGGAGGGGGGAACCAAAAATATTGGAAAACGCTTAGAGTGGAAGGATTTGAATGAAACTTGGTAGAGAGAACAAGCACGAGTAATTAGATACGTCATTCGGCCACTGAGGGGGGGTACCAGATTTCTGGTAATCCCGCGCGAGCTCGGTACTTCATGATGTGCTCGCACGATGAAACTTGGCAGGCATTTCATGGACTCGAACAGACTGACTTGAGAATAGTAGTTTCCCCGATCCGACCATCGTGGAGGGGGGGGGGGAATGGGGAAACCAGAATCCAGTGGCATGCATAACTTCTGAACGGCTGATCAAATTTGAATGAAACTTGGCAAGTCGAAGTACTATCGTTTCAGATGTTACATGTCAAGTCCGGATCGGATCCGATACTTGCGGGGGGGGGGGAGTCGGAGGGGGCACCGGAAAACCTGTGAAACGCTTAGAGTCGAGGTATTGGGATGGAACTTGGTGGAGATAACTAGCATTAGTCCTCGATACGTAATTCACGGAGCCACATCGTATTGGGGCTCTGTGGTGGAAGTTGTAGGGGTTCCTCAGAATTTCGGTGGTCGCGAGTTAGGGTAGTTCCAGATGTACTAAGGACGATGAAATTTTGCAGGCATTAGTGACCTCACCTAATTGACTTTCGAACCCGACACAGTGACCTAGGAAAACTTCCGTTCCTGGATCCGACCATTTTGGGGGGAGTGGGGAAATGGAGAGATAGCATATGCCCTAGCCTAGATGATATATTTTAGGGTCCAAGAACCGGATCCGACCACGGTGTGGAGGGGGGCGGGGTACCGGAATTTTCCAAAAAATGCACAAATTCGTGTGAAACTTGATAGATGGTAAGAGAAGATTTTTTAGATTTCCAAACCAGATTCGACAGCGGTAGGGGGAGTTGGAAGGAGGTACCGCAAATGTTTTGGCTCGTTTAGGAGATGCGGGTCTATTTTGTGACGTTCTCATCTACTTCCTTGTATCGCCTACTTGTAACAAGCGCCATGTGAACTCGTAGCTCTTGTTGTCTTTTGTGGGCCTGGACTGGCTTCATCTACCAGCATTCTTAAAAAATCTGGTTTCTACCAGTTAAATTTAAAATACCATGCTCTGCTACTTTAAATTTTACTAGGTTACTGTGCTCTTTGTACCTTGCACCTCAATATACTGAGAACGTGTCCGAAAGCTTGTTGGTGCTGTAAACGCTGCATTAATGTTGCATTTTCTTTTCTTTTTCGTCCGAAAGCTGTTACCTTTTTTCTTGTCTGACACTTCGAGAATACCAAAATTTAAGTCAGGAAGAAGAAGAAGAAAAAAGTATTAGCTGTATAAAGCTGACAAAATGGATCAGCTACTGACATCCAACCTTCTTATCTTTCCTTTCTTCGTTGACCATGATCGGCAGTTGTCCTAGAATTTGGAATGTTTGCCGGAATGTCATTTGTCTTTTTGAATTGGCTATGTTTGCCGCCAGAAACACTGAGAAAATCGCCGTACTCCCCAGTTTCTTCTTGAAAATTCAGCATAAAATTTAGCATTCTTGCTGAATTTTTCGATGAATTTTATGATGAATTAATGCTGCATTATTGAGCGAAAAATTAAGTCCGAAAGCGAAATGCTGCATAACATGCTGAATTAATTCAGCATTTTCGTTCGTTTCGGAGCTTTCGGACACGTTCTTTGGCTTTTCTGAGGGATATATTAAGATAAGATTTATTTCCGGAAAAGCTGAAAGGGCCAGGAAACTTGTCGCCTCGTAGTGACGTTGAGGAAATGGGCATCTTCCAGTCCAGGCAATACCAGACTCAAGGGCAGCCCGCTTATTCCAACAATGTTTTCAACGGATACGTCAGCTACGATTCTTCATCAGCGATATTTCGGCCCTTCTTGGCAAGGGTCCTCGTCAGGCTGTCAGTCCTCTTGTTCAACTTCGGGGAAGGAAACAAACTTATTTAAATATATTAAATTAAATTATTAAAATATTATATACTTATTTTATTAAAATATTTGAATTGAATCAGGAATGGCTAGAGGGGAAATGAAAGACGCTGATCTGTTCCTGATTTTAAAATAAGATCCAATTCCGCCATTTTTGGTTTGTTTAGGGAATTCGTTGTTTGGCAAACTTCTTTTTTGCTCTTCAGGCCTTGAGGTACGACGAGTCAGAATGGTTTCTCATAGCGACGAAGAATGCTTATTCTGGGAAAACAGAGCAACGGCGTAGCGCATTTTATCGAGTTTTCGAACCTATTCAATCATATTAGTGATGCGGAGGGGAATCTTCGCATTTCAAGTGTTCATCAGTGCAGCTCTAAGCAATTTGTTTAAAGGAAACGATCCAGATGAGCTCGAAAAGAATTAAGATGAAACAAACGCCTGTAATAGGTATCTTTGCCAACATCCCCGTTGGGATTTGCTCTATTTTTTTGTTTCCACTCGCAATAGGGTGCTATGTTTTTCAGTTTAACATACATCTATTTCTTGCAGGTCAGGAAATGTGAGGAACTGAACCATGTGCGTTGCCTTTTTTATTTAATTCAGCTGATTCAAGTGTTTTAAATTCCAAGAAGCAGGATGGTTTGTTCTCACTTCTTTTCAAGTCGTTTTTAGAGGAGACCTGATTGAAACATTCAAATTAGTCAATAGAAGTTATGACAATTTTGGAGTGGCTGAGAGTAAGATTCAGCATTACTGTCATCACCTACTGTCAAATGTCGTCACCGACAGCACGCGTACAAGCTTGCAAAATTAAGGTTCCACAAGGACGTTTATAAGTCTGGTTTGGCAACAGAATTGTTGATGCTTGGAACAGCCTTTCCGAAGATGCGGTTAATGCTGAATCGATCAATACTTTCAAGTGCGTTGTTGATGGGATTTTTAACTCTGATCAGTTCGACTACTCAAAACTTCTTAAGAGTCGGTTAGAGGTGAAAGCCTTTTCTCTTGCTTTGTATATTATTGTATTATTATTTAATGACTTATTTCAGATTTGGGATGTTTGAAGAGCTCAAAAAGAATTTTGCTGATTCCAAGGGTAACCTGAATACCGGCACACGACTACTTTGTGGTCTGGGGGCTGGTGTCGCTGAAGCGATAATTGCTGTAACCCCCATGGAAACTGTTAAGGTGAAGTTCATCAATGACCAAAGAAGTGCAAATCCACAGTACAGAGGACTATTTCATGGACTGAAGATGATTGTCAAACAGCAAGGTAGGCGCTGTGTTATTATAGCCCAGCCCAGAGCAAAATAACACTAGCGAGTAGCGCCAAGACTTGAAAAAACTGACTCACACTCAATAGCAGCCATACTAGCAATACTAGCGATAGAGAACGACCCTACTGAAACTCATTCAGTCGTTCACCAGGGTGCGCGCCTCTACATATACACGACGCTACGTAGACACGTCAGTAAGTGGACAAAATCCGACGCTACATGGACAAATTTCCCGACACTACGTGGACAAAAAAAAATCGACACTACGTGGACACGATGGTACATCGAACGACGCTAAGTAGACACGACGGTACATCGAACGACTCTACGTAGACACGACGGTACGTCGAACGACACTATGTGGACACGTCACTATGAGGACAAAATCCGACACTACGTCGAAAATCAAAAAGTGTCTACGTAGTGTCGGTACATGGACGTCGTGTCTATGTAGTGTCGGTACTTGTACCGTCGTGTCCATGTAGTGTCGGTCTTCGTACCGTCGTGTCTCTGTAGTGACGTGTCCATGTACTGACGCTTTTTTCGTTTCGATGTAGTGTCGTGTCTTCGTAGTGTCGTGTCTACGTAGAGACATCGTAGAGGCTTGTTCCGATAACTTCATATTCTGAACATGAAAACAAAATTGTACAGCCTTCATTGTTTCCTTGGTGTGTGCAGACCGCACCTTTGCTTTACTAGAAATTTCCAAACCCGCAAGTTTGGCTCCCTTCAAATGCCGCAAGCGTAGTGGGCGGTGCTACAAGTATAGCCCATTTGCAAAGCATGGAAAGCATAGGTCTTGGCGCTACTTCCTAGTGTTATTTTGCTCTGCTTCAGCCCAAACTGACTGCCAATCATATTTGACGGTGCAAAACAGATAAGTCAGCTATATTTTTATTAGAGCTATATTTAATTTATTTGATTAGAGCTATGTTTAAGGAAGAATCTTAGTTTTTTTTCCACAGGTTCACTTTACAGCTTGATCCTGAAGAGGACCCTTGCCAAGAAGGGCCGAAATATAGCTCTAACAAAATGTAGCTGACTTATCCGTTTTGCACCGTCAAATATCAAAAAGAAACTCGGAGGTGAAAATCTAAGATGATTAGAAAATATTCCGCCTTGATCCTTTGACGATTGTTTTTTTAAGCTTTTTAACTGCATTATTTAAATCTTCACCATCTATAGAGAAATCATTGGTTCGATGGTTCGCCCGATCATTGAATATGGCCACACCACAGTGAGGCCATATCACAATTGTGACATTGAGGCTTATGAAAAAATCCAACGGAGAGCTACGAAGTTCGTACCAGATCTGCGCAATCTCCCCTACCAAGTGAGATTAGCCAAGTTGTGCCTTCCCTCCATTGCATACAGATTTTTTTAGAGGAGACCTGATTGAAACATTCAAATTAATCAATGGAAGTTATGACAATTTTGAAGTGACTGATTTAGTAAGACTCAGCATTAACGGTCATCATCGGGGGCACGCGTACAAGCTTACAAAGTCAAGATTCCACAAGGACTTTTTTAATTGGGGTTTTGGCAACAGAATTGTTGATCCATGGAACAGCCTTACCAAAGATGCGGTTAATGCCGAATCGGTCAATAGTTTTAAGTGCATTGTTGATGAGATTTTTAACTCTGGTCAGTTCGACTACTCAAAATTTCTTATTAGAGTTAATTATAGGCGAAAGCCTTTTCTGTTGCTTTGTATTATTATTATTATTATTATTGGTGTCATTATTTAAAGAATAAACAATTTTCTCTAAATCACTGGGAGCATCATGCGACGCTGCAAGAACTGCATAATGTAGTTCCCAGTCCTCCGGAGACGGACCGTTATTACTTTCTGGTTGATTTGATCGTTTCTTCGGAGAGCCTTAAATCATATAAACACCTTTCTAAATATCTTTTGTCTTTCTTCTTCCCCCCCCCTTTTTTTCTTGCTATCCCTAATCACAGCCCACTTCGATTCGGGAAGCGACCAACCTCGTTCAGATTGCAGCACTTGCAGCGCCTCAGGTTCGTAATAGTAATATATTCCGAATCCAAAGCGCATGAACCCGTCCTTGGTTGTTAAGTATGGGAGGGTTCAGCCGACAACCACCTATTCTCTCCCCTTCGCTTGCGTACTTTAAACACGCATTGGACGTGACCTGAAGGACAACGAAACAGTGCCTGTCTGGCAGCACATCTCTTCCTAAATTGGCTCTTTTCTCCGTTTTTGTGTTCCCCCCTTTGGAGTTCAGCCTAATAGGATTAATGTTGGAGTTGGATTAATTGCTCTGTCAGCCCTCTATTCCCTTGATCCAAACAGACCGCGCGTTAGGTTGTTTCCATCTTGTGATTGGGTTAAAACGAAGTTCCCGGTATACTCTGTATCAGTGGTTCCCAACCGATGGCACGCGTACCCCAAGGGGTACGCGAGACCCTTGCAAGGGGTACGCAAAGGAACCAAAATTGATTTGGTCTTTAGCTTCAAAATCTCGCCTTGCTCATTTTTGACTGCCGAAAGCCGAATAATACCAGCAGAGGCATGACCAGTCAAAGTGTGTCTTAGGGGCAAGGTTTTTTTACTGACCGACTGTTCTTTTTTTTTAACTAACTGCTTTTACGAAAAATCGTGGCGCTTCGCGCCGACTCTTTTCTTTTTAATCCTCTGGCCGGCCTTTTTGGGGGGATGAGTATTGTCAGTCCGTGCGTGACTCCTCTGATAATAAGCCGTAGTGAAAGTCAGTGAAATAATGTTGATTCAAGAACAGCTAGCTTACTGCCGTACAATCTGTTCCTGTGTCAAGTAATACCGTTTCAAGAAGAATCGAAGACATTGCAAGTGATATTGTCATTCAGGTTGCGAATTCAGCTAACGAAAAAGTTGGCGATGCAGCTTGATGAAAGCAACATCAAAACCAAACACAGAAACAGGCTCACTATAAAAAAAAATGTATATATTTGTACACATTTATGCCTTTGTCATTTATGATAGTAATTATCGTCTTTTTCACGTTCTAAAAAAGGGGGTACGCAATCTTTTCGAACCTTGATTAGGGGTACGCGGTACGGAAAAGGTTGGGAACCACTGCTCTATATGCCCAACACACGCCAGCGATCCTCAGGAAGAAGGAGTAAGCGTGTCCGTACGACTCAAACTCAACGACTCGAATCCTGCGTCAATCAATCACCGCGATTTTTGGCAGCGCCTGTGACACCACTTCTGCCTTTCTTTCGCTATAGATACCCGGAGAGGCCAGAGATTTTGCATCGGAAAGGAGAGATAGTCATCAAGAGTATTCTTGCGACTCGATAAACGAAATTGGCGGTTGCAAAAGCGTCGCGTGAAATTATTATTTGTATGCTTTATCAGTGCATTCAGATTATTTACAACCGTTCCCAAGCTAGTGGTCTTCTGATCTCACGCACTAAGCCTTATCTAGGTTGGAGTGTCCAGTAATTTCAGTCAATGTCAGGCCTGTGCAAATTTTGAAAACTTCAAGGGGTGGGGAAACTTCACCCATTGCCAGGCCTTACGTTAGGCTCTATGTTCGGGCCATAAACAGTTAAAGGACCTGTCTTACCTATAATACTAACGCAACCTACTTGCATAATCAATCAATATATTTCTAAACCCGCAGACCCCAATTTCGTACGGTACATTCTAATCCCTCTAACAAAACCACGCTAATTTTCTCACTTGTCGTCTTTTGCTACCTTGATGTGTATCACGCTGTCGACGGTTGTCTGCGAGAAGTTTCTCCATCAGGAAAACCGATTTTTCGTAAAAGCAGCCGATTTATTTTTGGAAACAGTCGATTTTTCGTAAGAATAGTAGATTTCTTCTTAAAGCACAATGGGCACTAACTGTGCTTTAATTTTTATAACATGCTTTACACGTTTACATTTCTGACTTCCCGATGAAAAATTCATCTCAAAGTAGTACTATGAAGTAGTATGAAAAAGTTGCATGCAGTACTAACGATGCTACTACATGCTTCTACTTCAAGGCTACCGTCTTACTGCATACTACTATATGCTACTATTAGTAAGACTGGATGCTACTATGGCAAGACAGGATGCTATTGGATACTACTACATAAGATTGGACCAGTCTGAGGCACTTTAAATGATAGTATTCTTTGCTATTACATAGTATTACATGCAACGTTTTCGTACTACTACGCAGGCTACAAATTTTTCATCGGGTTCCACTAGATAGTGCTTCAATAATAAGCCGTTTTCTTGTTATCGCTTGTCACTGACTCTTCGTGGTATTGCAAGGTGCGGAAATTCAAAAACTCTCGGCCATGTACGAAATCAATCTAGAATAAACCGTCTCTGTAGCTGGCAGATTGCTCTAGTGTTATCTTGTGAAACTTTCTGTTGTTTGTAGAAACGAAGAAAAGTTTTTTTTTTATGAATGTAAAGTTTACAACACTGCCAAAAATGTACAAATATAACAATTCTTTCAAAAAAAAAATTTAAAAAATTTATTCCATAAAGCACACTTTGTCCGATGCGTTGCGTTGATTGTATTTTGGTTAAAGTGTTAGGTAGACTTCATTTAGGATAGTGTAGGCTAATTGTTTTTTAAAGGACGTAGAGTTTTTATGAAAGTATATGGTCTAGTTATTAGTCTGTAGACCGATTGTGTGTATTTTATTATATTTTTTTCTACTCGCCAACTTTGGCGGATACAGATAAATGAATTGAATTGAAAACCGACCTACTTGCAGCTGATTCCAGAGCTTACAAGGGATTCTCATGTAACATCCTTAATATGAATATTTGTCGACAATACAAATAATCCGGAGTATATAATAACAACCAATAGATAAGAAAAAATAAACTTTGCTTACATATGTCGAAGCTGGTAAATCGGAGTATGACAGTCAGCAAAAAACGGTGGAACGGTATATTACATGTAATATTGTATTCTAGGGGTTATAATGTGGGATCAGGATTGCTTGATCCGCCCATTGAACTTTATAGCAGTCGAGTCTTTCGTAAAAACAGTCGGTAAAAATAACCAGACAGTCGGTAAATACCTTGCCCCCCCCCCCCCCCCCAACATTTTGGGTAGTAACGCCTCTGTGTACAAGGGCATGGAGGTATCACAAGTCCGACAGGGAAATTCCACTATGCGAGAATCGATTATTCGTGAATAGCGGAGCAACAACGCATTTTCATCGGGTACTCGAGCCTATTTAAGTGGAAAAGTGATGGGTAGCCATATTGTCGTATCACAGCCCCTTTTGGTTAAACTTAATTTTCAGTTCCTGATATAACTTTAAAGTTGGAGATACTGCACAGAAAACTCTCCGGTACGGCTTATGCGCGCCTATCCCCTCACCACCGTCTTATCCGTTTGTTTCGTTGATTTTGTGTATATTTCTTCTTTTTTTTGTGTTTCTTTACTTATTCCTACTTCACCATATTTACTTCATGTATTGTGTGGGTGATGAATAAATTAAATTAAATTTAAAGGGTGTTCACTACTTTTATGAATAAAAACTGAACTGAACCGGAGCTTTCGAAGGCTCTTCCCGTCTTCGAATTAGTAGGGTTGTAAAGATGAACTATTATGACTGCTTGCAAAAGAATTCCTAGCCCCCTTAAAGTGCGCAATTTTGAGGACAGATTGGAGAAAATATATTGGCCAAACTTTTCGTGTTCCGCATAGGATCTGATCCTTATTCCAAATACGTAATGAAAACCTTGCGAGTGCCATATATATCTTATCTTATGAGCTCATAGCTCATATTTTCAAACCCGTAGAGTTTAGTTTTTTCAGGTCATTTGTTACTTTTTATACTGAAGGTCCTCCTCCGTCATTGACGTTGACGTCGCTTACGCCTCTGAATATTTTAGTCCTTTAAATTTATTTAAATATTATTTTATTCTTTAAGGAATTGGAGGATTATATCAAGGCGTCACTGCTACCATCATGAAGCAGGGATCAAACCAGGCTATTCGCTTTTATGTAATGGAGACGATGAAGGAGTGGTATAAAAAGGGAGATTCGAAGAAGGAGGTGCCCAAATTGGTCGTTGGGGCCTTCGGTGCTCTCGCTGGAGCAGCGTCAGTGTTTGGCAATACGCCAATTGATGTGGTTAAGACGAGAATGCAGGTGAGTTTGCTGTCAAACGCAGCCTAAGGCAAGCCGTCCCCGGAATCTCCCACAGTGGAGTACGTGAGATTTTATTTGTTCACGCTGATTGTTTTTCATGGTCGAATGAAGAAAGGCGTGTTCTCGCCATTCCCCGAGGATTCTCGGGGAATGAAAGGGAACGGCGAGAATAGAGTGAGTCACTCCACGCGGACTCCGCCTAGGAAAACAGCGAGAACACGGGGAATGCTTCTGTAATGGATTTTGTTCGAAAAAAAAAAATTCCACGAAATTAGTGTGGTTCAAGGTTCAAGGTTTTATTATTTACAACAAAACAAAATAACTAAATATCAGGAAGTTACCCGGCAGAGAGGGACTCAACAAATGCTCGGGCAACATACAAAGAAGAGAAGAAAATTCAACCAATAACAGATTAAGAGCGCGCCTATATCATAACAGCGTGAACAACAAGAAGAAAGAAAAACATGAAAAACAATAAGAGATTATAAAGCAACTTACCACGTCAGATCGAAGACTCAATAACCATCAAAATATAAAAAAAATATATAACCATGGGCAAAGAATCAGAGAATCAGGACTGAACAAACCAGAGGCCAAACCACCTTCTCCAACACTCCTCATTAATACAAATCCAACAATTTAGTTTTAGACCTTTTTTTATGGCACTTGCCCTTCGGCCAAGTGCCATATAGCGATCGCAATTTCTGTCCGTCCGTCGGTCTGTCGGTCTGTCGGTCTGTCCAGGTTTTGCTAGTTCGGGCACTTCCACATAAGCTAGGACGATAAAACTTGGCAGGCATATCAGGGACCCCAAATGATTAAGTTGGAAATAGTCACTTCCCCGATCCGAGCACCGTGGGGGGAGTGGAGGGAGGGGGAATCCGGAATCTTGAGGTATTTTTAACTTTTGAACGAGTGATCGGATCTCGATGAAACTTGATATTTGGAACGACCTCATGCCTCAGACGACCCACTTAAAATCCGAACCGGATCCGGTGACTTTTGGGGGGAGCTGGAGGGGGCAACCGGAAATCTTGGGAAACGCTATGAGTGGAGGGATCGAGATGAAACTTGGTGGGAAGACACCTAGCAAACACTAGATACATCATTTACATAACCGAGCCGATTCGGGCACTGTGGGGGGGGAGTGGAGGGAGGGGGAATCCGGAATCTTGAGGTATTTATAACTTTTGAACGGGTGATCGGATCTCGTTGGAACTTGATATTTGGAAACACCTCATGTCTCAGACGACCTACTTAAAATCCGGACCGGATCCGGTGACTTTTGGGGGGAGCTGGAGGGGGCAACCGGAAATCTTGGGAAACGCTATGAGTGGAGGGATCGAGATGAAACTTGGTGGGAAGACACTTAGCAATAACTAGATACATCATTGACATGACCGAGCCGATTCGGGCACTGTCGGGGGAGTGGAGGGAGGGGGAATCCGGAATCTTGAGGTATTTATAACTTTTGAACGGGTGACCGGATCTCGATGAAACTTGATATTTGGAACGACCTCATGCCTCAGACGACCCACTTAACATCCGGACCGGATCCGGTGACTTTTGGGGGGAGCTGGAGGGGGCAACCGGAAATCTTGGGAAACGTTATGAGTGGAGGGATCGAGATGAAACTTGGTGTGCAGACACCTAGCAAACACTAGATACATCATTAACATAACCGAGCGAATTCGGGCACTGTGGGGGGAGTGGAGGGAGGGGGAATCCGGAATCTTGAGGTATTTATAACTTTTAAACGGGTGACCGGATCTCGATGAAACTTGATATTTGGAAAGACCTCATGCCTCAGACGACCCACTTAACATCCGGCCCGGATCCGGTGACTTTTGGGGGGAGCTGAAGGGGGCAACCGGAAATCTTGGGAAACGCTATGAGTGGAGGGATCGAGATGAAACTTGGTGGGAAGACACCTAGCAAACACTAGATACATCATTGACATGACCGAGCCGATTCGGGCACTGTCGGGGGAGTGGAGGGAGGGGGAATCCGGAATCTTGAGGTATTTATAACTTTTAAACGGGTGACCGGATCTCGATGAAACTTGATATTTGGAAAGACCTCATGCCTCAGACGACCCACTTAAAATCCGGACCGGATCCGGTGACTTTTTGGGGGAGCTGGAGGGAGAACCGGAAATATTTTAAAACGCTATGAGTGGAGGGAACGAGATGAAACTTGGTGGGAAGACACCTAGCAAACACTAGATATATCATTGACATAACCGAGCCGTGCTTACTCGTAACAAGTGCCATATGAGCTCGTAGCTCTTGTTTAGTAAAGGAAGAGAAAGGCGAACAATATCTTTATCTTCTAATAAATTATAAAATTTAACTAAACACTTTATTTTTTGTTTTGTTTGTTCTGATTCTTAATTAATTTTACATTGCACCAACACCAGCAAAAATTGATTCCCTCGGAATCTGAAAAGAGTGCTTTTTGATGATGGTGAGGATAATAGGAGTATTCACCGCCTGTTGGGTTGGGACTCGCAAGAATACGGGGAGTGAGTCTCCGGGACAAACTCAAGTGCAGTCCTCGGGGAACGGCGAGAATACTCCTGAAGGTTCCGGTCAAAGACCATAACAGTAGAAAAGACGGGGAACTCCTCTGAAATCGCGTCGCGGGAAATTGGACTGCCCGCTACCTAGTGTTTGGTACTTGTCCCACTTCAAACAATGAAAGTGAAAGTAAAGAAGCCGAGAGATTTGCAAACAACAAGACGTTCCACGTGTTTAATGCCCGGTCCCCACTGTAGTCACACCTGGTAATAACGCCGGTAATAAGACCGTCTTGCGGTCGAAATTGGGAAGAAAAGACGCTGATAAAGTAAAATAGTCAAGATGGAAAAATCCATCTCCGCCATTTTGAAACGTATCTTTGAGTGTTTGGACCAATCATAGACCATAGTCACTGTAATACGGTATAAATGAGAAGATGGACCTTCGGACCTCCTGTCACTGTATAATCGGTAGCGTGGGGGAGGCTTGTGGGGTCTGTCTCCTAGGGCGTGATAGACTCAAACAAACTAGAGTGAAAGTATAGGTTTAATAATAGTTTCAACTTACTCAATACATGTAGTGCACACACTGGTTCACTGGTCCTAGTCCACTGACTTACGTCTGAGGACTGACTTAAATAATATATGGATAATAGTCTTTATATACTCTGAGCGAAGTCGGAAATACTGGCGCTTCGCGAGTAATGCAATAAGCGGTGTAAGAACAGATTGCTTGTGATAAAAAGGCACGTGGTGAGAATCTTTTGAATCGAATAATGTTTCAAAGGACTTTCTTAGACTTGGGTTCTATTCGAGGGGAAGATCGGGGTGATCTTAGAGAGGCATGTGTTCCTCTCACTACATCACTGACTTTAGCCAGTTTCGTTTACCTTTGAGTGATGATGGTGGTAATGTGTCTTAAATTTCTTCGTTCCAGGTGTGACCAGGATGAGACGTAAGAGCGGGTAGCCTAATAACCAAATTAACGAACCAAATTTCTTACAGATGTGACTGACTGTGGCCCGGGCATAACGATGATTGACAAATCGATCGGTCGAAACGTCAACAGAACGATTGTTTTAATGACAGACCAACCGCCAAAGGCGCTAATAATCGCTACTCATGGGGCGTATAGGTGTTCTCTATCTTTCCACTATGAACGTCTTTGACCCCGATGCTGAAGTTGAAAGTATTGAAGCATTGAAGAAGGAGGTTTCGACGTAACTCCGAAACTAAACGTGCTGACTAGACGTTCAGAGCTTTGGGGTGTCTCGAGTTGCTTATTCAGCTTCAGTTGCTTGAGTTGCTGTGCAAATCTGCAACCAGTGAAGCAGTCACGAAGTTCTAGTTGGAATTCTTCACTTTATTCGAGAAAAAAAAAATGTCTCAGTTGCCTCCTGACTTATTCTGGGTGGTGACCCCCCCCCCCCCCCCTCCCCACATGACATATTAAAGCGTGAATCGGTAGCGTCTCTAGAACATCGTTATAAAAAAAAAACACTCACATTCAGAGTGTGTTCCAGCCTTCTAACATTAGTTACTATTTTTGTTCGAACCTCGTAAAAAGTAACTTCGTTACTTACTTCCAACCTTCTCAAAATAGTAACTAATAATAACTATTAGCGTAAGTACGGATCTCTGTAACGCGGCAACGGCGAGCGTATGTCTTTAACGTCAACTTTTGTTGGTCCTTAACTAGAAGGAGAAGTGCTTCCGTCGGAGTGTGTTTACTGAGGATGCAGTACAAGCGTACTATACAAGCGTCTTTGGGTTGAATTGAAACTATTTTTCAGGGGTTGGAGGCGTCGAAGTACAAGAATACCTGGGATTGCTTTACTCAGATTTGGAGGAACGAGGGGGCAGCAGCGTAAGTGTTATGTTTCTGATTATCTCTTTCGTCTCTTCTGACTTCTGACCTCTGAACGACTTTCTGTAAACCGCCGTTTAACTAACACAGCTCTGACGAATTCTTCGAGGTCGCTTCTCGTAAATGAATGAAAATATACTGTTTTGCTGTGATTTTTCCGTGGCTTTGTTTTAGCTTTTCTTGAACAGACATGGAATGCATATACATTCCTACAAATGCTAGGTCTATAGTGTGTTTTGGCAACATGGTAGAAAAAGTTATTAGTTTAGCAGAAAGTCGGTAGGATATTAAGTAAAGAATGTGAGGTTGTTTGTTAGTTGAGATTGTTGTTTATTTTGTTTTTCTGTATATGGCTTAATCGCTTTCAAATACAGATATATATATATACATATATATATATATATATCATCCTAGGACAACCGGTCAGTAATTCTTTGAGCTTGTATTATTAAGTCGTGCCCACATCCAAGTCTCTGTGTGACGATTATCAGAGGATACGTCTTGTGGTAATGGTGGTTCTGTTCGAAAAAGTTCTTATAGTTAAATTACCTCCGTCTTGGTTGATATCGGAATAAAGATGCCGGTGACCATTTAAAAACGTCAACCTCGCTGCACTACCAGAACAAAATAACACTAGGGGGTAGGTTCAAGACCTATGCTTTCCTTGCTTCGCAAACGGGCCATACTCGTAGCGGCGCTAACTACGCTTGCGACATTTAAGGCGAGACAAACTTCCGGGTTTAAAAATTTCTAACAAAGCTAAGATGCTGTCTGCACACGTCGAGGAAACTGGGGAGGTTGTATCTTTTTTTTGCTTTGTTCGGATTGTGAAGTTGTTGGAGCCAGCGCTGATGCACGACCGATTGAGTTTCAGTAGGGATGTTCACTATCGCTAGTGGTGCTAGTTTCACTGTCATTCGACTGTGTGTCACTTTTTTTCAAGTCTTGGCATTACTCTCCAGTGTTATTTTGCTCTGCTGCACTACCGAGGTCATTTTCAGTGACCGTCTCGGTGTTATTTTCCGATATCAACCTCGATGTCGAAAGCTAACCTTTACTATCAGTTCTTTGTTTACTTTTAGCTCAGTTTGTCTGAAAGGACCCTTCGCACTATTTAAAATTCAACTTACAGTATTTTGAAACATTTGAATGCTTTAAATCTAGGCTGTGTTCTCAACAAATAACCCACGGTTTTGGCTGTTTTAAGTCTTTTCCGAGACCCGTTGACTTCCAGCGAAAACAGGGAACTAATTTACATAACCGGTTTTTCTGATAGAAAAACTTGTCGCAGACAACCGTCGACATCGTGAGACACATCGAAGGTAGCAAAATACGGCAAGTGAGAAAATCAGTGTGGTTTTGTTAAAGGGGCAAGAAAGAACCGTACGAAATTGGGGTCTCCGGGTTTAGAAATATATGGAGTGATTATGGAAGTAGGTTGAGATAGTATTATAGGGAAGAGAGGTCCTTTAAATATACTGTGGAAATATCTCCTAGACAAGTGAAGATAATCCAACGTTTGAAATGTGAATGAATGTTTATCTTCTAGCTTCTACAAGGGCACAGTTCCTCGACTGAGTCGAGTCTGTCTAGATGTCGCCATCACCTTCATGATCTACGATTCAATTATGGACCTTATCTACAAGTTCTAGGCGCTCAGTGCATAAGCCTCTAGTTTTCTGAAGTGCTGCCAGAAATGTTAAGTTCGGAGTTCGTGACCTGCGGCCTAGGACTCGGAATTTCTTCTTTATTTGGTTTCCGGAGGGGGGGGGATTGTTTCCGACTGATTGAATGGTAAATACTTAAATGTTGTGTCCTAGCGACCGGACATTTTGGTACTGCCCCCCCCCCCCCCCGTAGAGGAAAGCTGTAAATGAAAACACAAAGACTAATTCCTGTTCTCCCGATGAAAAATTTGTAGGCTTCGTAGTTGTATGATAGTTGTACGAAAAGGTTGCATGTATTTGACTGTAATAGTAACGAATACTATCATTTAATGTGCCTCGGACTGGGCCAATCTTAAGCAGTAATATCCAGTAGCATCCTGTCTTGCCATAGTAGCATCTAGTCACGCTAATAGTAGCATGCAGCAACACGGTACTCCTGACATAGAAGCATGTAGTAGCATCAATTCGTACGTCATGCTACTTTTTCGTACAACTTCATACTACTAATTTTCATCAGGCTCGTTCCCTAAAAATTATTTGCCGAAATCTCGCTAAATTACTTGGCTAGACTGATATAAGAGGTGACAATTCAGCACGGTGAGACAGAGTTATTTCTGATTGGTACACTTTCAGAATTTTGGCAATAGAAAACAAACATTTGCGCATCCTTGTGGTGAACGACTCTTATAATAATAATATCTTTTATTTCCTTACTAGCTCGTACAGTTCGCTCGCTAGCATTGGATCGTCGTACAGTTTACCACTAATACATATAATAAGACTATAAAAGACATTTTGATAATAAGTTTAAAAATTCACAGTCGACACTTAGAGCGTGTCCGCCCTACTTACCATAGTTACTACGCATGACGTCACGAATTCTGGCTTTCTGCCGTCAAGGCTGGAACGATTTTTCTATTTTCCAGCTGAATATCATGCCACGGGCGAATCCGAGAAATCACGTTGTAGAGATGCGTAGTTACTACACTTACCACGCTCCCTAGCATGGTAAGCAAATAGTAACTATTAGTTACAATTTCGAGAAGGTTGAAACAGTCGGCGTAGTAACTTTTCGTGAGGATGGAGCGGAAATAGTAACTATTGTTAGAAGGGTGGAACACGCTCTTTGCTTTGCTTTGCTTTATTTGTAAAAACGAAAAGAAATCAGCAGACGAATCCCGGAACTGCCAACATGCCAAAGGCTCTAAAACGGCCAGTTCAGGAACTCAATATTAATATATACAGTTTACCATACTAATTACTACATAGAATTAAAGTGGTGTACGAAATAGGGTACAAAGGACTTGAGGTACCTGTCAGTATAATTTGTATTTGGGCGAAAAAGTTTCGGACTCTTCTAAATCTTGTCTTTTCGCGAAAGATAAAAGTTAAGAAGTTCATAACAGAATTTTTGTCTAGAGAAGTTACACTTAAAAAGTCCAGCTTAGTTATCATAAGGTTTAACACCAGGATGCGCAAACATGTGTTACCTGCTATCAAACCTCTGACAGTGAGCGTGTTCCACCCTTCTAACAGTAGTAACTATTAGTTACTATTTTCGTTCCGACCTCGTAAAAAGTTACTACGCTGACCGTTCCAACCTTCTCGAAATAGTAACTAATAGGAACTTTTGCTTACCATGCTCGGGAGTTTAGTAAGCGTGGTAACTACGGATCTCTGTAACGGGATTGGTCGGAGTGGTCCGTGGCATGATGTTCTGCTGGAAAATAGAAACATTGTTTCGGCCTTGACGGCAAAAAGCCAGAATTCGGGACGTCATGCGTAGTAACTACGGTAAGTAGGTTGGAACGCACTCAGTGTAAAGGGTCCTAATACTGTACTGTTGCGTCCTACATTGATGTGGACCACCCAATGAAGAAAATAAGTAAAAATAAGTAATACAAAACAAAAAAAAGTTCCAAGGCTCACCGAAACTATTTGTCAAATGTCACTGGATCCATTGTGCTCGATTGATATACAGCAAAGGTGTGGAGTTACAGCAAACAGTACAGGGTTTTGGGAACCAGTTAGAAGTTGGTGGAAGTTCCGTTGTTTGCTTTTAGTTTTCAAAAGCTTTATTGAAGATCTCTCAATCTCTCAAAGGGGGTTTGTTAAACCCCTTAACAAGTGTAAACTTCTAGAGGGTTTTGTAGTTCTTAGTATTTTTTTCCATTAAACCCCACATATAATCTAAAAATATAATCTAATCTAATGTCAAATTTAACACCAACGATGCCTAGCGGATGGTTACGGAACTAATAGCATCTGTTAAAGCACACGTAGCAGTAGAAACGGTTTCTGTGGCAAAATTTTAGCCCACCTGGCTCCTTTGAAACTGTGGCTATATTCCAAAAATTACAGACCCGGATTTAGCCGCGCCCCGCCCCCTTACCTTTGACGGGGAACGTGGAAAAAATGGCATGACCGGTCTTTATGAGCGATTAGCTCCTCGGAAACAATACGCGGGAGCCTGATCCGCTTCGAAACAAGCGAGCTATGGCAGATGCAGAAGTCGGTGTAATGCCGTTAGGAATGTTTGGAGCCTGAAGGACGGAGTGGTTATAGGAACGTAGAGTAAATCAGAAATATAGCTGTCCTTTAAAAGACACGAGGCTTTAGAAGCACCGTATAATCTTGTTTACGAAGACAGGCGGCAGAACGGAAAGAGTCGTCAAACAGCTAAGCAGATTAAAGGGTGTGATCTTGGATGGCTAGAGCTGAAGTTGGTGTGGCAAAATAGCCTATCCCGAGTTTTGTTTCTTAAAAAACTGGGGAAATTCCAGACCTAAGCCGAAGTGGGACTACCTTTCCACGACCAGAGGGCCAAAGCATATTTGATGTTTATGCCAGTTAGTTTAAACCAGCATGATTTCCAGATGCAGGTCGTTTGTTAGGGGAGTGCAGTGAACATCTGAATTGTTGATCTTCTACTAAGATCTCAGAGAACCCAGAATTTATATGCTAGGTAGCGCGAAGGACGTTCCAGAATTCTACCGATCGAATGTACAATATTTCTGTTAGGCTCTAGCCTCTTATTTCGGAACACGAATCCCTAAAAGATTTTAGGATGTATCGCCGAACACCTAGACTTGACAAATCTTGGGCGGACTAATTGTCCAAAATTTTTGGGCATTTCCAAAATTTTTGGACATTTAGACTGACTAAACATTTTTGATGCCAGAATTGAATATCTTTTCTAATATTTGGGAGAGTATCGCTAATCATTTTGTATGCCCAGGGTCCAGAATTTTTGGACATTTAGACTGACTAACATTACTGATGCCAGAATTGAATTTCTTTTCTAATATCTGGGAGAGCACCGCTAATCATATTTATATGCCCATGGTATCGATGTCGAATATAGGCTACTCTGGTAAGGTCAGCGTGTGATAGTGTCGATTGATGTTAGAGATGTGGGTTGGTCAGCCCTTTTCGTGATAATATAAGTGTCTTGCACATTCCAAATTTTGCACAAAGATTTAGCTGTTGATTGATGGTTTATTCCGAATAATTATGTTTGCACCAAATGTCAAGTGTAAGAAATTGCAGTTTATTTAGGAATACATAAGTAAGAATTTCAGACTTCTCTCGTAGTTACATAATCAAAAAGTGGTGTATGACGGTGTCCACTTTCGTAATCGGTTGTATATCAACTTGCCTCCAGGGTCTTACAAAGTAATCTTTCTGATCGGGTCGTAAATGAGCAAATGCCGTTCTGCAAAGGGGTTGTGTAAGAGTAATTTTCTAATAGGATGTAGGGTCTTGTCCGAACTACAGTGTAAAAAGTTTCTTCGAGTAAGGATTGAAGTTATCTGCAGTATTATCTCATTGCAGTGGTATCTCTACTGAGATAATATTAATCCGAGTTATAGATAAGATCATCTCTTTAGAGACAAGATTAATCCCAGTAGCAAACACTGCAAGATATTTTTTTACAGTGTAGATTAAAAATGAACGTTGCCTGCGGGAAGCTGGCATCGGTTTTGGTGGGGCTCTCATGCGGATAAAAAAAAATGCAAGACTCATAAAGGGAACGAAAGGAAATAATACAAAACAAACTTATAAGTGTCTTCAAAATATTACAGTCGGGCGTGCAATATTTTACATCATGGTTCGAACAGAACTAGAAAATATGTGCAGGCATTCAAAGAGAGCAGCGGATTTAAACGCAAACATTAAGTGAGCAAACCCTCGCTTTGTTCCTTGCTCGTGAAGCTGCCGTGTTTTGATTCTCTTTCTGGGTACTGGCGTGGATCAGTGGACTAAATAATCCTTTCAATGATCTTTTGTGCACTGTGCCATTTAGCCATGTTGATGATACCCGTTGCGTTTGTGAGAAGTGGGAAATCCGGCAGTTATGTAATGGTGATTAGTGTTCTATGCGGTTTTTCTTTTCTAAGTTCATTAACGCTTAATTTTCTGGGTTATGAAATTCAGTCATCTTGACCGCTGTCACTTACATACAAAATGTGCAGTTTCAGACAGTGCGTCCAGATGTTTCCTAATTATGAAAGAGCCGACTAACATCAAATGTGTATGGTTTGTATTGGTATTTGTTCTGTCATACTTGTTTCGTTTGTTATATTCTTTTTTATTGTTGAGGATTATAAGAATCGATGGTGTTTTCGCTTCTGGTGTTTCCTGTAAAGGGACGTTCCACATGCTTGCGAGACGTGGGATTAGGATAGGTTCTCATGAACCAGGGGTTCGACTTCCTGCACTAAAATACAATCTTGCAGTATTTGCTACTGGGATTAATCTTGTCTCTAAAAAGATAATCTTATCTCTAATTCGGATTAATCTTATCTCAGTAGAGATAAGATTAATGCCAGTTAGCAAATACTGCAGTTAACTTTAATCCTTACTCGGAGAAACTTTTTGCAGTGTGGTCTAGATCCTAGTCATTTGCACTTCTACAGCCAAGAAAGACCCCATTTGCTACTGGGATTAATCTTGCCTTTATTGAGATAAGATTATCCCTAATTCGGATTAATTTATTCAAACAATGTTTACAACGGATACGTCAGTTACGGTTCTTCGTCAGCGATATTTCGGCCCTTCTTGGCAAGGGTCCTCGTCAGGCTGTCAATTCTCTGGTTCAGCTTCGGGGAAGGAAGCTTTTCCTTCCCCATTTTTTTTTTCTTCCTTCCCCGAAGTTGAACCAGAGGATTGACAGCCTGACGAGGACCCTTGCCAAGAAGGGCCCAAATATCGCTGATGAAGAATCGTAGCTGACGTACCCGTTGTAAACATTGTTTGAATAATTGTTTCAAAGTCGGCTTGGGCTCAAAGAATATTTATCGGATTAATTTTATCCCAATAGAGATAGATTGATCCCAGTAGCAAATACTGAATCCTTATTCGGAGAAACTTTTTAAACTGTAGCACGCTCTTCATTGTAACACCTCTGCCGTCCAGTGAACCAGTTCAAAGTTCATGAACCAGTGGCTCGACTTCCTGGCTTAGATCCTAGTCATTTGCACTTCCACAGTAAAAAAAGATTCGGACAAGAAAGAGTGATTCGACCAAGAAAGATTCGGCCTTAAAGTGCGAACAAGCGATGAGGATTTCTCGGCCGGGTTTCCTGCACTTTCATCATCAAGTTGAAAAAAAAATAAACTTTTCCATATGGAAGTGATGATGGCGCCGCAAATCCGGGCAGGAATTCCAGACCGGGAGCTCCCGATCCTCATTGTGTGTTCGCACTATTAGTCTAGCAAACTCCTGATTATAACACCTCTGCCGTCATGTAGCAGCGTTTAGCACTCATGACTTGCAGTCGGCTTGTGATAACTAGTTTCTGAAGGGATATATCTATTAAAAAATAGCTATCAAAGGTCTAAAAAAAAAATCTTTTCGTGTGACTCACTGAATTTTCTATAGGTTAACTATGTAGGTCAGGGGCGTTACGTATGGGGGGAGTCCCCCCCCCCCAATGTTGTCGGCCAGTCGGTAAAAAATAGCCGAATCGGCGCGAAGCTCCACGATGTATCTTAAAAACAGTCGATTTTCGTCAAAATAGTAGTGTCATCCTGTAAAAACAGTCGGTAAAAGTGACCAGCCAGTCGGTAGATACCTTCCTCCCCCCCCCCCCCTCAATTTATCGGCCAGTCGGAAAATAGCAGAATCGGCGCGAAGCTCCACGATGCTTCTTAAAAACAGTCGTTTTTCTTAAAATCAGTTGATTTTCGTCAAAATAGTCGTTTTTTCCTGCAGGTCAGTCTGTAAAAATAAACAGCCAGTCGATAGATACCTTGCCCCCCCCCCCCCAAACATTCTGGCTAGTAACGTCTGTCAGGTGTCCGTGTCGAAGCACACCTTGCACTGTTTTACTGTTTAAGTTTCAGTATTTAAAACTATCTCAAAACTATAAAACTAAGCTCTGCCTTTAAGAAATTATACACGGATTTGGCTGTTTTAAACCTTTTCTTAGACCCATTGACTTTTAGAAGGAACTTGGCAAAGTTCAGAATACCGTTTTTACACATCAATACCATACTTGAATACTCGTCGGGATCATAATGCGCATGTAAACTAGTGAATCGTGGCATGTGCAAAGATTAGTGAGGTGTCGCTATCGGGCTCAGAACGTAACTCACGTAATTTGGTTCTCCGAGTTTAAAGGCACAGAAAACTTGACTACGCAACTTTCGGCTATCAAACCAACTTGTTAGGCTTAGATAAAGATACAGGGACTTATTCACCACAGGCCCCCCCTTCTTTGTTATCTCGACCCCCCTCCTTGTTCCCAAAGCTAGCTGGCAGGCCATTGCCTCTTATTCACTGTAAAAGTTCGCCTTTGGCCGTGTTGACTAACACATCGGGATAGTAGTCAAGAGGTCGTGCGTTCGATTCCTACTCCCGGCACACAACCCTTTTGCTTTTTTTTTCTACTAACTCAGTAGTCCAATTCTCGGAAACTGCAATAGTAGTAACGAGAATTTTTCTTACTCTCGATATCGACTCGGGGTAAATTCTTGATACGTCAGCTAGCTCCCCGAGTCAAGTTTTCTGTTCCTTTAAGAATTAAAGAATGCAGTTATGAAAGTAGGCTGCATTGGCATTATAGGCAGGGGCGTCACTGGGGGGGGGGGGGGGGGAAAGAGGGGGGGGACTCCCCCCCAAAGGTCCTGAGAAACTTGTTTGTCGAAGCGAAGCGCCGGCAAATACAGAAAAAATAAAATTGTGTATTTTTTTTATCAGGCATCGGTCGATTCGTCGGTACATTGGGTGTTTTTATATGCAAGAAATAAAATCCTGCAATCGTTTGTCGGGCAAAACACTGAAGAAATCGAATCCTGCATGCTTTTGTCGTGCCTCGGTATTCTCGTCGGCACATTGGGTTCTTTCTATACAGAAGGAATCCAGAAGAAATAAAAAAAATTAAGTTTTTGTCGTTCGACTCGTCGGCACATCGGAGATACGCAAGAAATGAAATCCTGCAAACATTTGTCTGGCAAAGCACTGGAGAAATCGAATTCTGCATGCTTTTGTCGTGCCTCGGTTTGTCGGCACATCGGGTTCTTTTTATACGTAAGAAATCAAATTTTGCAAACTTTGTCGGGCGCACCCAGGAAGTTTAAGTTTCATTGGCACAAGGGGTTATTTGTATACGTATGAATCAAGTTCTGTACAGTCAAGTCGAGCAAAACACAGAACAAATCAAATGCTCGATGGTTTTGTCGGGCGTCGGTATTCTCGTCGGCACATCGGGTTCTTTTTATACACACACAAACAAAATCAAATTCTGTAACTTTTTATCGGGCGCATGCCGCAAGTTCAAGCCTCGTCGGTACATCGGCTTCTATTTACGCGTAAAAAATAAAGTTCTTTACAATCTTGTCGGGCAAAACACAGAAGAAATCGAATTCTGAATGCTTTAGTCGGGCGTCGGTATTGTTGTCCGCACACCGGGTCTTTTATACGTAAGAAATCAAATTCTGCAAACATTTGTCGGTCGCAAATTTTTCCGGAAAAAATACAGATTTTAAAAAAATCCGCCGGCGTTGCTTAGTTCAACTTGTTGGAAGCTTCGCTTCTTAGCAAAAGTTTAAACGAAAAGCCGAATATGTGAAATCAAATATATGAATTTACATCAAAGGAACAATGTCAACTGATGCATTACAGTAAGTTTTACACAAAATTTCGCCTGCGGCGCATTTTTTAGTGTTCCCTGTTTCGAAGAATTTTAGTTTTAGTTTTCCTTTTAGGATAGAAATTCTTGGGGTTTGAAACACGGCAAAAGCCGGAAATTGTATGGTACTATAGCTGAATTTTCCGCAAAAAAAAACAGATTAAAAAAATATCGCCTGCGGCGCTTGCCTTGGTACAGTCGTTGGAAGCTTCGCTTTCCAGCGAAAGCTAAAATGAAAAGCCGAATATGTGAACTTTAAAATACGAAATTATACCAAAGGAATAACCTCAATTGATCCGTTTTGTAGTATTTTGTAGTATTCTTTATTTAGAAGAACAGTGGTTCATTTAGGTTGGCGCTTTAGACTTGAAATTCGCTGAAACACGTTAAAAGCTAGAAATTGTATGGTAGGTATAGCTAAATTTTTCCGGAAAAAAGGCAGATTTAAAAAATTTCGCCTGCGGCGCTTACTTTAACTTGTTCTTGGTACAGTCGTTGGAAGCTTCGCTTTTTAGCGAAGGCTAAAATGGAAAGTCAAATATGTGAACTTTAAAATACGAAATTACATCAAAGGAATAATATCAGCTGATGCATTACAGTTAGTTTTACCCCGGTTCTATTCTGTGCTGGCGGGAAATGTACGCCGTTGCCGCGAAGCGGCAATGGCGTGTTTTGTCGGCACATTTTTTAGTCCGTCGGCACAAACCGGACGTCCCCTCCCCCAAAGGTAAAAGGCTAGTGACGCCCCTGATATAGGTACGGTACGGCGGGTCCTTTAACGACACTTGTCTGATTTTTACTTGTACCACGATCGGTTGACGAGAACGCTGCTTCTGTGGTTGAGCTCGACAGAAGAGGCCATCAACGCGTAAATGCCGCTATGATGCGGTGTCATCAACACGACAACGGGCTCGAGACAAAGGAAGGTACCATCTTCGTCTACTCGTTCAGGAGAGCTGGAGGAGCTTCGTTGAACGGAAGATACCACACACATAAAAATGACCATCGGGCTGGATGGCATCAACGCGAAAACTCCAATCATGATTAAGGGGAGTAATACGTTCTTCATAAAATCCGATGACGATTTGCCGTCAGACGTGCTAGACGAACAATAACAATCACATGTGGAATCTGGCGATAAGTTATCGGACGAGTAGATAAGCGATTGGGCTTTCGCTTCCTATCGAGTCGCGCATTAGCCCCGTTGAAAAGTCAGCCAGCATTCAGTGCTGAAGTCGGAAGCCAGAAATGACAAACTTGATGACGCAAAACAGAGTTGGGCTGGATTTCGGTAAAGCAAAAATAGGGGAAGAGGCATTTTAAACAGTTTTAAGCATGGTTAGGCCTAAGAGGAATTGAAAATAACAAAACAAACCTGGATAAACGTACACCAAGAAGTAACGTGTCATTGTTTACTGTACGGTAGCGCATCTAGCATCTATCTCAAACAGAGCCATTCACACGAATGTACGAAAATGCCTCAAAGGTTCACACACGACAATTAGACTCAACTACAATGTTGACAAATAATTGGCCTTGTTACCGTTCAGTGCTCCAAGCGGACTAGTTTATGTTAGCCTCCATTGCCTCATTACCAGCACCTGCGTATATAGACGTGGTAAAATCTCGGATCCATAGGGTAGTGAGTCACATATTTACTTTTTGCTGCTGAGACGTATGCAAAACCTCCATTACCTGGGACACGGCATTACCTGGGCTGGGATAGGTTTTCCACGCACTAGCCTGTGGATCTATATTTTACCATATCAAATCTGATCCAAGTGCTGACGATGAGGCATAGGAGGATTAACAGAAACTAGACCGCTTGGAAGCGCTGAACGAGAATATGGCCAATTCAAGTCAAACGCTTGCAACGGTACTTTATCTCTTGAGGAGAACAAGTAGGTGTTGTGTCTCTGTCAGGTATAATAAGGTGTATTACCGCGTATAACACTTATTACAGATCTCTCTTTTCCTCGGAACGCGCTGTAATAAGGCATTGTCCTAATAGGTGTAATAACGTGAATAGCGCTATACGCGATGTTAATGTCTTAATACACACGCCTGTTCAAATACAACCCAAGAGGTTCTTATCAATGCGGCTTCCGGTGTTGCCAAGGTAATACAATTTTTCGAGCTATTAAAATAACGGATGGACAGCATTGATCCTCGAACTGACGAAAAGCCGTCGTAATAGAACAAAAACATGTTTTTGTTAAGAAAAGTTGTTTCTTTAGCTTCCAACAAAGTAGAACTGTTGTGCTTTCATTGGCAACCCTGACGACGCTGCGCCTCTCCTCGGCCCGGTGGCGGAACCAACCAAGCGATCTGATTGGCCCTGCATATGCCAGAATAGAACGCTAGTCTATTCTCCTTATTCACCTTATTACAGCGCGCTCCGAGGAAAAGAGGAATCTGTAATAAGTCTTATACGCGGTAATACACCTTATTACACCTATTAGGACAATACTTAAGGTGAATAGACTAGCGTTCTATTCTGGCTTATGCACGGCCAATCAGCTCGCTTGGTTGGTTCCGCCAGCGGGCCGAGGAAAGGAGCAGCGCCCTCACGGTTGCCACGGGAAGCAGTAAAGTTCTACTTTGTTGGAAGCTGAAGAAACAACTTTTCTCCAAAATGACACGTTTTGTTCAATTGCGACTGCTTAATGCTACTTCGAAGACAAATGCTGCCCATCCGTAGATTTAACTGCTCTTTACAATATATTAGGCGTCAAATTGTACTGGTGTACTTCAAGTAACACAAAGAACACTTTTCTGATGTTCAGAAACTCGAAATACTGTATGACATTGGCAACACTGCTTGCTGGATTGATAAGAGCCTCTCGGGTTCGTATTTGAACGGGCGTGTGTATTAAGACGTAAACATCGCGTATAGCGTTATTCAGCTTATTACACCTATTAGGACAATGCTTTATAGCCATACGCTGGAAACCCTGAGGAAACCCGATTTGTCTGCGTTTCGCACGAGTCGAACGAAACCTAAGTCTTAAAGAACGGGTGTTTCTTTTCTGTAGTTAGATAACGATCGTAAAATGTTTAATATTAGGGAGAAATGTTCATATCCAATTCACCTTCAAACTCGGTTCGAAGTTCAAATGCGGATGCTCTTAAGCCATCTAGCGGCAGCACACGAAGCTCTATGTCAGTTTCGAGTTGCGTTACTTGCGTTGCGAGCTTTGCGTTGTGAGAAACAATGAAAAGAGGATACGATATTCAGATAAATAAATAAATCTTAGGCCTGTTTCTCATGTCCCTACTAAAGAAGCAGAAATGGGTACCACCATCAAAAGAAGTTGCGGACGAGCTGTTCGTCTTTGGTTATTCCTGCAAAGTTTTCTGTGATGACGAGAAAGCACTCTTTTTGGATCAAGGGAAACATCTCATTCCATGGATGGGAAATGAATCAGTAAAAATAGACAGGTAGGCAATTTTGTGTCTTCCTGGTAGTTTTAAACAATTAAACAAAAAGCTGGCACAGATGTTTAACAAATCAAAAAAAAAAAATATACAGTTCAGAGTCTGAAGACATCACATATTATTATTTAGCTATGGTTCATATCACAAGGTCATCTACTAATAATATGTTTAGTGTATAGCCTCTTCTGTGTAAAAGATGTATTTGCATCTTTGACCATTGGCCAAGCTCTTCATATTTATTTGACATTTTCTTTAACACTTGTCTTGATTGTCCTCGTGGTTGCTGAACGAGTGAAAACTTCAGTGTCTTCTGTGCTTCCTTAGTGCCGAAAACCACCTAAATTCTAATCCTGAGGTTGAATTCCTTAGCTTGTGACTTTCTCCAACACCAGTATAGGTCAGAATGCTGTACTTTCGAGAGTGGCATAACCCTTTGAGACCGTCTAGTACACTAGCCCCTTTTCAGGCACGGTGCTCAAACGTCTAGCACCATGTCTGGGTGCTAGATGTTCAAGCACTGTACGTTGGATTTCATGTATGGTGCATGGATTTCAGTATACAGTGCATACATCAAAACACTGTTTCTGTCATAACGACTTAGCACCAGCTCGGACAGGGCTTAATTACTACCGTGAATTAGAGAAATCAAAGACTGAAGACAATCCTTTATATATTTTTCACAAGAAAAACAAAAAGGCTCGGCTGATGACTGATGTGAAAAACCTCATTTCCTTTTCTACATAGTCAAGGGTTTTGCATGCAAAGTGTCCTGTGCCTCAGCTTTTTCTACCTAGCAGCCAACCAGAATATTGAACATTTGTTGTGAAAAATATATAAAGGATTGTCTTTGATTTCTCTAATTCATAGTAGTAATTTCAGCCCTGTCCGAGCTGGTGCTCAGTTGTAATGACAGAAACTGTGTTTTTTCTGTATGCACTGTATACTGAAATCCATGCACCATACATGAAATCCAAGGTACAGTGCTTGAACGTCTAGCACCCAGGCATGGTGCTAGACGTTTGAGCACCCTGCCTGAAATGAGGCTAGAGTACTAGAGTGCTTTGAGACAAGCCAAAACGACTTGCTTCAAATGGCACCTGGAGAAATGTGGTGATTGTGAAAGGAAGGGTATGAGACGACACCAGGATAGCTTTCCCTAACCGCCCATTGTAGTTCCTGGCTCACAGCAGGGAATTGGAGAACTGCACTGCCAGTTCAGCCTGTCAAGGCTAGTGCTGATACCTTTCAGATTTTCTTTCATAACTCAGGTCAGAGGAAGATATTGGAATTCTAATAATTGCCTGCAAAGAATAGGGCTTCTTGTTTCAGGCTGATTCAAGCACCTCGGTCTGGTCATTTGTATAGGAGGGCTTGCCAACCACAATTACCTAAACTCAAAACTGTCTGTAAAAATGTTAAATGAAAAATGTTCAAATTATTTGCAGTTTCTGATTTTTAAACCTGCTTTAAAAGGGGCTTGCAACTTCGATTTTTTTTTTTTTTTTCATCGTATAGTAAAACACAATACAGAATTCTAGCTCAGGGAAGAACGAGGGCATTGTGTATTAAATTTAAATTGTTGGACTTAAAAAGAAATATTGTAAAAAGTCCTCCGCATGTGTTGAACTCTCTCCTTAACTGATAATAACCATAGGAGGAATATAACTAGAGAACACTCAAAGACAAACAGTTTTTTTTGTTCTAGTTGCCCCGCCCTTAGTCTATAGCCTGCTTCTATGGAAATAATATAGTGTGCAGATAATTGTAAGTTAGTTGTGCAAATCTTGTGTATTTTTTATAGTATTTATGTGTCATTGAATGGACCAAATGGTTTAGGCGTAGTTCTGCTTTATACATTATTTTGTACTCCTCAGCTCAGAAGGAAATAAATAAATTAAATAAATAAATATATCATTTCTACCTGTGCTTTATCATCACGTTATTACAATCCTGATTACTCTAGAAGTGTTAATCTGGGCCTATAGGGGTAGGGCTGGAAATTTGGTTGGGTAGCCAGAGAGGATATAGGCATGGCCCAAGCTGGTGGTATGTGTCCTACAGAGCAATGTAAGATATTTGATGTATAAGGTGTGATTTTATAAATGGCGTTGGAAAATCAGAAGGTTTTCCTCTCAGATGATTATTTAGAAATTTTCACCTGTTAGGCCTACTCTTGTGCTCCTGTTCTTAAATCAGTCAGTCACATAAGTTTTTTAGTCTGAACTGACTTACCATAAAAAAGTAAACTTTTTGCTGGAAAATAAGGAAAAGGCTACACTCTCTTCTGGTATCCCAGTTTTGTCTATTTTTCTGACTATTCTGAATTTCTGATAAAGTTCTTCCCAAGGTTTGAGATGTTTCCCTACTAACTCCTTGCCTTCTAGCACAAAACATGAAAGGAAGATGGGTGAATAAAGGTAAGCCTTAAATTTCTTACAGAACCTAAAACCTGCATAAGTGGCTCTTTGAGCACTTAGCTTGTCATCTTCAAAGCTGGCAATCTTGACCAGGCTTATTAGTAGCCAGTTTTACATTGTGGAGGTGATAAATGTACCCTCTGCAGTTGTACCCCCCCCCCTTCAAATGTACCCACTGCAGTTAATCCTGCAGGTTGTCCAGTTACAAGAAAGTTATGTGTTGAAATCTACCATACTTCTTCGTTTTATTTTTTTTTATGTTTAAAACATTGTACTCTCCGTGAGACTTTCTGCAGCTTCCAGAAAGCACTTTCTGTAAGTTGTAAACAGTTTTGAAGTGTCAATAGCAGCCAAAAGCAGGACACCTTTCCATGGGTGTGGAAAAACAAGTGGATTGTGGCTTTGCTTGCCATCTTACGAACCCTCATGTGACAAGGGTTCTGACACACATTTAAAGGTTGTGTGTTGTGAAGATTGCATGGGGCTGATGTTGAGTGGTTCTCCATTCATTAAGCTGCAAGCTCTAACTATGACTTCATTTTTGTAGGTATGATTGTCGTGGAGCCCTTCATGACGTCCGACGCTATGTCCCGCCGCCAGGTGGCTTTGCCAGATTTGACAGCCTTTCAGCAGAAGAAAAGAGGATTGAAGAACTCTGCGACGAAGAAAGATATATGGCGCTCTACAAGGATGAGGACGAAGAAGCATTGTACCATGGTAAGGACAGAGAAACTGTCCTGTGGACAGAGAAACTGGCCCGTGACTGGAATGAAACTCGAAGCTCTAGTACGCATTTTGATGGGTCCTGACCTCCCCCCCCTCTCCACATACCAACCTCCCGTTCGTGGGGTGGTGGGCCCAAATTTCCCATGAGTTAAGTTCGTCTATGACAGGTCTCAAGTTCAATATTTGGTGTAACAGCAACAAATCTGCCAAACTTCTTTCCCGTCTCTTGTGTTGCTGATTAAGAAAGCGAGATGACTTTTTCCGACACCCAAGGTAACTGGGCAGGTCAGTGGCGAAAATAGCCCCCCCCCCCCCGCCCCGAAAATTCTTGTCGGTAAATTGGCGATGTTTGTCGGTTCGAAGTACCTACAGTGTTCTTTTTTAAAATTCTGTTTCTGGTACCGAAAAAGCTCTGATGATAAATCAGGAAACTTCTTGTCGGTAAACCAGCAGTGTTTTTCGTGCGATCAGTAATTTTGTGTAGGGAAATCGGCAGTATTTTTCGCGAAGCGGCAACGGTGTGTTTTTTTCGGTAAATTCTCAAGTCCTGCCATTAAAATCTGGGCTTGCCCTCCCCCCCCCCCCCCCCCACGAATATGGGCTAGTTTTGCCACTGGGCCAGATACTCAGAAAGGGCAATTTTTTACGACGCGGCTTTTTACCCTGGTATCAGATATCACGGTATCACAAAGATATCACAAAACGGTGTTAGACTGTGGTATACCAGATACCATGGTAAGTAAAAAAAACTTAACTAGCATTTCCAAGTGTTAGTTTTGAGTTGACCCTGATTGCGTGTATGCCTTCACTACTAGAAACTGTATACAGTGATTTTTTTTTTGTTTGTAGGTCCAGAGTTTTTGTGTGCTAAGAAATATTGTGAACGCAAAATTGTATTTATTCATTGTACTTATATCAGACCTAATGCAGAATATGCATGTCCAGTTTGGCATCCCAGACCATCAGCATCTCAATCTGATAAGTTGGAAGTGATCCAGAAAAGGGCTATTCGAATTATCCTTGGGAATTGCTATACGTCTTACGAAGAAGGCCTAAGGACTATCCCTGACGACCTTGAAGGAGCGAAGGCATAAGCTGACCATGGATTTTGGTTTGGAATGCCTCTGCTCAGAAAAACATTGGGATATTTTACCGGAGTTCGAAATTGGGAAGCGTGTGCGACCCGGTACAAGGGGGGAGACAAAGTCCTTGGGTCTTCAAAAACTTAAGCCCCCGCCAACAAAATCATCCGAGAGGTACCTGGATTCATTTGTCCCTTATTTTATTAAGCATTTTAATTCCACAAATCTTTGAATGTATTGTATTATGATTGTAATCCGTTGTAATGTTAAAAATCCGAGGCTAGCTATATGCCATTGTGGAGAATTAAACTGATTTGATGTGATTGATTGTAACCTTAATTGTTCTATAGAGGAAGAGTTGAAGCGGTTACAGCAAGAATTGAGCAAAGATCCTGGTTATGCTATGGTTGGATTCTCTTATGACGACCCAAGTGGATCACAAACAAGAGAGACAGATGAGCCAAATGTACCATTGGAAGAGGGGAAGATATACCTGGACGATACATATGTACCACCACCGGAGCTGGATGTACCGCCAGGGATGGTAGTTGTAAGTTCAACCTGATTTGACCGTAAATTACCTTGAATTGTTCTTCGCGAATAGATTATAGTTGATGACGGTGATGTTGATTAAATTATAAACCTTTTTGAATCCCTCTGATGTCTGGCTGGTGAGCTCTTTCGGCGAGGGTAAGAGACTAGAATATTATTAAAATTAAGGGATTAGACAAATGAGAAATAGCTTTAAAAATAAAAATATAACAAATAACAGTCAAGCATGGCGTTTAAAACAGATCGTCGATAATTCCACACTGTCCGAAGTTTCATAACAGACAACACAAGGATGCGCGATTTCAACAGACAACACGCAAGAGACAAAACTTCGTTGTCTGTTGTCATGTATGAAATGTTGCCAAAAAGTATCTGCTGAATTTTCTGGTATGACGGCGACAAAAATAAAAGTCAGCTAGCTGGGGCTTTTTTGCGTTTTTTTTCAGCTCGTCCTGTCAATCTCTACCGCTATATTGTGCATAACATTTCATGCATAACGTTTGTCGTGACAACGGATAATATCCCAAGTTTTGTCTGTTGCATGTTGTCTGTTGAAACCGCGCATCCTTGTGTTGTATGCTATGAAACTTCTGACAGTGCAGCTATCTAGTAATAGTTACTACCAGTACACATGTCAACAGCTGCAAACTACTGGCTACTGTCTGAAGGGGTTCCTTGCCATGGTGCCGAAATAAAATACCGTCGAATAAATAATTTCGGATAACGAATGGACCATTTCTTGCATTGCATTATACTATTAGTAATATTAGTACTTGCCACACCATTAAATTTGATTAGCACTCAACTTGGAATATGATGATGGTAACCAAATAGCTTTTGGTTAATTATCGATAGGAGCTTGGAACACACTTTTGAGACCCCTTTCCCTCATTTTTCGCAGAAATCTTCGAAGCAGGTGAACGGAAAAAACGGTGCGGAAAGAATTGGGTCTCGACTCTCATATGAGAAGAGAAAGGGTTCGTTTTTGTTTGAAGCTGATTGGAAAAAAATTTGGATCTTTGTAGAGAAACATTTTCTAATACTCATATCCTTAAGATAGTGAGGCTGCCGTACCCCTGCGCAGTGCATAGCTGGGCTGCCGTAACTTTTCAGTTTAAAAGAGAATTAGTGCCCGGTCTATAGGCTGTCGAAAAAGCAAGCATTTGCGGTTTATTAATATTGCGGTATATTCATATTGATCCGTCGACAAGGCCGTATCCAGTGGGGGGGGGGGGTTGCCCCCCCCCCCCCCGACACATACAAAAATAACAATTTTTATATTCTTTTCCTTCTGATCTATGTCTTTTTTGTACTTTTTTGTCCGACCCGCAGGCCCCCCCCCCCCCGAAATTAATTCCTGGATACGGGACTGCCCGTCGAGTTGATTGATAGTGCTTGAAGTGTCTTTATTTGTATTGACATATCCAAAGTTATTGTTATGTCTTTAAAGATGTTACGGATTAAAACTTCATTTATTTATTTATTGTTTATTTGTTATATATGGGTTGAAGTTTTATTATCTTTTCAGCCTCCGACCAAAAAGCTGAACGCCATTATTCAGCGAACCGCCGTTTTTATTGCCAAACAAGGCCGCCAGATGGAAATAGTGCTGAAAGCTAAACAATCACGGAATCCCCAGTTCGGCTTTCTGAACTTCGACCATAGTCTCGAACCTTTCTACAGGCACGTGATCAAAATGGTGGAAGGGGGAGGTTATGAACCACCACCAGAAGAAGAACCACCCAAAGGTAGGTGGTAGTCTCAACCAACATCTATATATTTGTTGGACAAAACACAACTCCGTTCTTTCTCTTTCCTTTCGCAAGTAACGTACAATTCCATCTAGACAATTCATTAAAAACGTACCGAAATAACAGTGGTCAACCGCTGACTTTCTAGTGGGATGGCAAATTCGTAGGAGTTTTGCGTTTTGGGATCCCAAAAGTGGAGGTATACCTACGACATCGTAAAAGTTGTCCGTCTATTAGCACGATAACTCTCGAAGGGAATGAAATATTTTGATGAAACTTGGTGTGAGGACTCTTTGGGTCAATGGTAAGATCAAGTTCGTAAATCGGCTCTGTAGACCTAGATTTAGGGGTGGGGGAGGGGGTTCAAATTAAGGGGCAAACAAAATAATTTAAAACAGTTCTAGTCGATTATGGGGTAAGAAGACATGCTAAACACGAATATTGCACACATTTTTTCGTCCGACAAGTAGTTCGCCCGGAATCCGGCAAAAACCGGAAAGCTGGTTAAAAGTAAAAGTTTCATTTGAAGTTGATTAAATGTTCAGTTTAGGGGTAAGAAGACATGATGAACACGATGGTGAAAACCATTTTCTCGCTCGACAAGTAGTTTGTGGGATCCGGCAAAAACCGGAAAGCTGGTTAAAAGTAAAACTTTGATTTGAAGTTAGTAGACATGGTGAACACTTATGTGAAAAGCATTATCTACCCGAACAATCAGAGAATCAAGAGCTAGTAAAGCATTTCAGGATGCTAAGTTTTGGTTCTCTGTGTGGAGGGAAAGCGATCGCCCTAAATCCGGTGTTTTGAATTGTCTCCGTGTACACACAAAACGTAAATTTGAGAAAGCCCTCAAGCAACATCGCACAAATGTGAAAAATGAATATACGGAGAAAATAATCAACGATCCAAGTCGTTTATGGAAAGATCGCCAAAACACGCCTAAGTCCATGCCTTGTGATCCCAGCGACTGGCGAGCCTACTTTACGAGGGAATTTAGTGCCCCTGATCCCAGTGTACCTACACCTTATACCGAGCAACTTGAATCTCTGCTATCAAATTCGAGCTTTCCGGACTTCACCGTATCTGTTTCGGATGTAACTGCAAATGTATTTAAGCTGAAAAAGAAAAAATCGCGCGGAGTTGACGGTTTGTGTGCACTTCACCTTATGGAAGGTACTCGTCTTTTGTATGAAATGTTAACATTATTGTACCAGATCATATTCGTCGTCGGTATTGTACCCGACATTTTCTGTACAGGACAGCTTACGCCCATCCTGAAAAAGGGAAGCCAGCTAACATTTGCTCCTCGTATCGCCCAATTACCGTGTCGCCAGTTTTATGCAAGCTTCTTGAAATGCTTATATTGTCGAATGTTAGACACTGTTGCCAAATGCCAAACCACCAGTTTGATTTTACAGTAGGTCTTGGTTGCGCTGACGCTCTTTTCGCCCTTGCAGCTATTTGTCTGATTCTGAGGCAACGGGTGACCCACTAGTTATTGGTTCTTTTGATGTAAGCCGGGCTTTTGACTCGTCAGTGCATGCACAGATCCTTCTAGAAGCGTACAAACAAGGGCTAAACTTGTGTATTGTTAGAGTTTTATATTACATGTACAATAACCTTAAAGCGCAAATCAAAATACCTTCAAGTCCGGCCGAATCCGTTGTTGTACCCGAGGGGTTGCTCACTCCCAAAAACGATGTACACCAAGTGGCGCGTGCCGCGGTGCCGAGCCGGTGCCGTGCCGGTGCCGTGCCGGTGCCGCGGTGCCGTGCCGGTGCCGTGCCGGTGCCAAGCCGGTGCCGCGGTTTTTTTTACTTCAAATTACAGTATTGTGATAAAGCACGATTTCTGATGTACATGTAAACAAATTTCATCAGATATTGGCGGAGAATGAAGTCGGCAATGTGTGTTGAATACAAGAGCTAGCAGCTCATATGGTACTTGCAAGGCTGGGTCAGAGGATGAAATTTAGGAATTTGTAAATTCTTGGGTTTCTTGTGTTTAATTATAAGCCATACCCTTGAAATAAGAATGATTGTGGGCCCTTGGAAATCAAGAGAATGATCTGGTGAAAAGTATTTTATTTTTGCACTTTAAGGGCACTAGAAATTCATGTGAAAGCAAAACCCTTTAGGCAAAAGTGACTATGGGCTCATGGGGATCACGTAGTTGTATATTTTGCTCAAACTAATACAACCTATAATACTAATGCAACCTACTTCCGTAATCATTACATATATTTCTAAACCTGGAGACCCACGTTTCGTGCGGTACATTCTAACCCCTCTAACAAAACCTCGCTGATTTTCTCACTTGCCGTGTTTTGCTACCTTCGATGTGTATCACGCTGTCGACGGTTCGAGACGGTTGCGCGACGGTTGTCTGCGAGAATTTTTTCCATCAGGAAAATCGGTTATGCAAATTGTTTCCTTGTTTCGCTAGAAGTCAACGGGTCTCGGAAAAGGCTTAAAACAGCCAAAACAGTTAGTTATTTATTGAAAGCACAGCATAGTTAAAGTATTCAAATACTTTAAAATACTGTAAGTTGAAGAGTGATTAGTGCGAGGGGTCCTTTAAGGGAGCTGGAAATTCATTTTGAAGCAAAACCCTTGTTTCACAAATAATCATGGGCTCATGGGGATCATGAAAATATATGTTTTGCTCCAAAGTATTTTCTGTACTTTGTGGTTATGATGAGTACTTTAAGGAATGTGGTTGGCTCTATAAAAGAATTTATGAACCAATCTTTTCCTTCCTTGACTACCTACTTAGGCTAACTGGTACATATATTTAGCCACAGCAAGTGCATGAAAATGGCAAAGTTCGAAGCACGAACGTTCAAGTAAGCATACCTCTATTGCACTCCCAGAGTGTCTGATGGGGAATTGACTTTTTCCAAGTTAAATATGCCTGCCAAGTATCATTCTTAGCACACTCTACAAATATGAAAAAAAGATTGGTCGCCACTGAATTACCTTCACCAGAAGCAAAATATACTGAAGCTGACTCAAGTTTTGGGCGATATTCGATACCGATAACGATATATCCATGTATCGGACAAAATATCGATATCGAAAGTAAATATCGATATCGATGACGATATTTGTTCATTCGTAAAGATTGCAATTAATCCAACATAACCCACACTAATATATACGAAATTGGAGCAATGTGTATTCCGCAATTCCTTTCTTATTTATCCGGAGTTCGATATGATCCAGTATGCGATATATCGGATATCGATCGATTGATATATCGCACCAAATATCGATATCGAAACGTAAATATCGCTATCGAAAACGATATTTGTTCATCGTAATTATTGTAAATAATCCGAACTAACCTACACTTATATATCCGAAATTGGACAATATGTTTTCCCTAATTCATTTCTCATTTATTCTGAGTTTGAAATGATCCAAGATGCTATTTAATGAAAATTTGGTTCTTAGATTTTGGCGAAACGAAGCATGGTAAGCAAATATCAATATCGATATATCGATTATCGAATATCGAAAGTGAAAATATCGATATATCGATTGTTGAATATCGAAAGCGGAAATATCGATATATCGATTATCTAATATCGAAAGTGAAAATATCGATATATCGAAAAATCCAAGTATCGCCAAGCACCAGTACCAAACCATGGTTGACCACTTTGCGCATTTGGTCAACATATCTAGTTCAGCTTCTTCTTCGGTTGCATGTTTTCAATAATTCTTTCATTCAAGTACCTTCGTTATTGGGCGCCAGATACCAGATACCAGATGGCGAAGAGTAATCTGCAGAAAATTTGTCCGTGGCCGGCGTATCGTGCTAGAGGCGCGCCGGTGCCGTGCGGTGCCGTGCCGGTGCCGCGGTGCCGTGCCGGTGCCGTGTTGCGGTGTTGCGGTGCCGTGTCGAGGTGTACACCGGTGGCGGAGAGAGAGCAACCCCTCGGTTGTACCGGTTCTTAAAGGGGTAAGGCAAGGCTCAGTTGTGTCTCCGAGTTTGTATAACAATAGTGTTTTGCCAGCACAAGCCCAGGTAGCTACGTCTTGTGTTTCAAAAGGGATTGATGTTTCGTTGATGACGTATGCTGACGACCTGCTTAATTTGAACAGGTCTGCCGATCGACTATCGAAGAATTTTGACGTGTTGAATAGGGAATACAATAATGTAGGTTTATCGTTTAATGTGTCAAAATCGGCTGTATTGTTTTTCAACGCGGAGTATTGCGAAGAAGAAATTTCTTTAGGCGATTCAGTTGTGAAACCATCTGAGAGTATTACTTACCTTGGTTTACCAATCGGTCGAAGCCTCCACTCCACCGCAACGCTGCTTGTACGACACGTAGAGGCGAAAATCCGGATTGCGTACGGGTCAATTATTGGTAACAGACATCGGTTCTGCCGTAGATACCTCGCGTCGCTGTATAATGCCATTGCTCTTCCACATGTACTGTATATAGCACCTTTTTGGAAATACTTGTCGTCCGCCCAGTGTGCAAAAGTAAGAGTTCTGTTTTTTCGATTCGTGAAGTTCCTTCTGAGACTTCCCCCGTGGACGAGGAACTCCTATATCATGCGTACGTACGGTGTATCCGATCCAACAGTTTGTGTTAACCGTGTCGTTGAGAATTTTCTGGAAAAGGCTAAGGGAGGAGCGAACCCGTGGCTAGCCATCCTCTGCCAGTAGTTTTGTGTACATAGTGTGTAAATACTGTTGATGATGTTCCATAGTGTGATTTCTCTTTTCTTTTTCATTTTCATACTCCGTTCCTAATTCCTTGTGAATTTTTGGGTAATAAAATTACTTACTTACTTGCTTACAAAGTTCGCCCGGAATCCGGCCAAAACCGGAAAACTTGTTAAAAGTAATAAGTTTTATTTGGAGTTGATTAGATGACAGATTTAGGGGTAAGGAGAGATGATGAGTCTGCGTATGACAATCATTTTTTAACCGGACATATAATTCATCCGGAATAAACTGTTTTTTTTATGGCACTTGAGCTTACTCAAGTGCCATATAGCGATTGTAATTTCTGTCCGTCAGTCGGTCTGTCGGTCCCGGTTTTGCTAGTTCGGGCACTTCCAGATAAGCTAGGACGATGAAACTTGGCAGGCATATCAGGGACCGGACCAGCTCAACTTAAAATTAATCATTTCTTCAATCCGACTTTCCCCGGATCCGGGAGTCCGGAAACTATAAAGCAAAAGTGGAGCGAAAAGTAGCAAATAAAAGCGCTGCGCGAGTGCGGGAGCGAACCAGGAACCTCGGAGTTATAAGACCAACGCTCTACCAACTGAGCCACGAGTCCATGTATGAGAGAGCGAATGCGGGAGTACGAACAAAGTGGATAATCTAAACAAATTACATCGTTAGGATAATGGAACTTGTCAGGAATGTTGGATGTATTAGGGAGCGTATGCGGGAGTATATATTGTTAAAAGATTGACGACCTGATTAACCTGGACATAGTCAAGAAACATAAATAATAGTTTGGGCACTTCCACGCAAGCTAGGACGATGAAACTTCGCAGGCATATCAGGGACCCGACCAGACTAAGTTGGAAATAGTCACTTGCCCGATCCGACCATCGTGGGGGAGGGGGCGGAATCCGGAAAATAGGGACATTCATCACTTTCGAACGGGTGATCGGATCTTAATGAAACTTGATATCTGGAAAGATCTCGTGTCTCAGATGTCTCATTTCGAGTCCGGACCGGATCCGATGAATCTTGGGGGTGGGTCTTGAGGGGAGTGGAGGGACGGGGAATCCGGAAAAATTTGGAAAAATTAAATATTTTCAGCTTACGAACGGGTCGTCGGATCTTACCGAAACTTGATATATGGAAGGACCTCATGTCTCAGACGCCGGTGACATTGGGGGGAGTTGGAAGGGGAAACCGGAAATCTTGAAAAACGCTCAGAGTGGAGAGATCCGGATGAAACTTGGCAGAAAGAACAAGCACAAGTCCTAGATACCTGACTGACATAACCGGAACGGATCCGCTCACTTTGGGGGAGTTGGGGGGGGGGGGTCCTAATTTCTAGTGATCCCGCGAGTTCGATGATTCCTGATGTGCTAGGACAATGAAAATTGGCAAGCATGCGAAGGACCCGACCAGATTAAATAGGAAATAGTCACTTCCCCGATCCGACCATCTGGGGGGGGGGGTGGAGGGACGGGGAAGCCAAAATTGAGGTATTTTTAACTTGCGAACGGTTGGTCGGATCTTGATGAAAGTTGATATTTAGCATGACCTCGTGTCTCAGACGTCCCACTTTAAATCCGGACCGGATCCGATGTCACTGGGGGGGGGGGGGGGGAGCTGGTGGAGGGAACCAGAAATCTTGACAAACGCTTAGAGTGCAGCGATCGGGATGGAACTTATTCGACCACGGTAGGTGGAGATAGAGTGAGTACCGGAAATCGTGTAGCACGTCTAGGGATCAAACAAATGGATTTATTGGGATGAAAGTTTGAACAGTCATGTGCATTTGCTGCAGACAATCGAGACGATGCCGGAACTGCTCAGAAATGAGTGAAACTAAATATCCTATTTCTATTTCCGAACCGCATTTTTGGATGGCGGGTGTATTTTGTGAGGTTCTCATCTACTTTCTTGTACAGCCTACTCGTACAAGTGCCATATGAGCTCGTAGCTCTTGTTTTAGAAGCTAAAAGTTTTATTTGAAATTGATTAGGTGTTCTTTATAGGGATAAGGAGATACCGTACGCTGAATTCGATTCTGAATTTTCTTTTTTTGCTGGACAAGTGTTCGCTCGGAATTCGGCCAAAACCAGAAATTTGGCAGAAGTAAAGCAAGAAGTTTCGGTCAGGATCGTCAAAATAGATATGGCTTATAGAGGTATATCTGAACTCCGTTTTCTCTAATGATTAGCCTGGCGAAGACTGGGTCTGGTGAAGACAAGACCCAGTTGTCTGGATCAAATATTAGATTTTAGGGATCCCGTCGAAACCTTTTGTCTTGTTTGGTAAGAAGAATCATTTACACCCATTTGTCTCTTTAGCCAAGGAAGAATCTGAGCCGTCTGAGAGTGACAGTGACGACGGCGACAGTTACCTCCACCCTAGTCTCCTGCAGGGAGCTGCTAAGCAACCTGCCGTTAACCCAGCCGTCGGTCTGCCTCATACCAAAGTAGAAGTCAAGCAAGAGCACCAGATGGAGGTAAGAACGAACGAACAGTGCTCAACGCGAGGGCTTTGTTGCACTCCATCGGCGGGCGAATCCGGACTCGAATCGATGGATAGTCCTTTTGGCCGGACTTGAATCCGGATTCAAATCTTATGCTTGTCAGGCTGGACTCGGATTTCAAACTCTCAGTCTTACGAATCCGCACAAATTTCTAGTCTTCATCCTTCCTGTTTCCATTTTCCGAATTTCACACAGTGTGCTTAAGGCAATCCATCTTTTTCGTCTCCACCACCAACCATCCTCAGTAAACTGTTGCGTTATCTGTTTACCTTAGATATCAGAGCTTTTTGCCACATCTGATTTTTAAACTATATGTACATGAGCTTGTTTCTTGTCAAGGCCGGATTCCAATCCGGATTCGATTCCGGATTCGAATTCTCAGCATGAAGTGGTGGATCGGATTCGTACCTAGCCTTTCATGATATGATTCGCCCATCTCTGCCTATGCCAAGCTGAAAAATACAATTAAAACGCGTATGATCGTTCGATCCTTTAGTGTACACCGGACCCTGTTTTTTGGTTGACCTGCCAGTTTGTTCTTATATACAGATTTCTGATATCTCTTGGTTATCGTCGAAAAATATTTTTCAAACTGAATTTCAAGGCGGGTATCAGCATATGCTGTACATCCTGCAGGCGTCAGCAAGTTTTCCCTAGTGTCCGTGCAGTGTTCCGAGTGATGTGCCATTTCTGAACGTATCTCCTGAACCACGTTACCCTACGCTGTAAAAATTAATCTTGCAGTATTTGCTACTGGGATTAATTTTGTCTCTAAAAGGATAATCTTATCTCTAATTCGGTTTAATCTTATGTCAGAGAGATAATCTCACTTGAGATAAGATTAATTCTAGTAGCAAATACTGCAGTTAGCTTTAATCCTTACTCAGAGAAAATTTTTACAGTGTAGCTGCCACCATATGCAGTAAATCGCATTTATTTTTCGGTTCACACGTGCGTACCCTGCCGGTTGCAGATCAGGTTACGTTCATGCCGCTGCAAATCGAGTTAGGTACTCTCCCCTTATAGAGCGCATTCCACCCTCCTAACATTAGTAACTGTTAGTTACTATTTTCGTTCCAACCTTGTGAAAAGCCACTACGCTGACCGTTCCAACCTTCTCGAAATAGTAACTAATTGTAAATATTTGCTTACCATGCTCGTGAGTGTAGTAAGAGTGGTAACTACTCATCTCTGTAACATGATTGGATTCGCTCATGGCATGATATTCTGCTTGAAAATAGAAAAATGGTTCCAGCCTTGTGGGCAAAAAGCCGGAATTCGTGACGTCATGCGTAGTAGTTATGGTAAGTAGGGTGGAACACGCTCATCGATTCTTGCTCAAGAGTACCAAACCAGAGCAAAATAACACTAGGGAGTAGTGCCCATAGACTTGACAAAATTGATACTCACTCGAAAAGCAGCGATACTAGCACCACTAGCGATAGCGAACGTCACTACTGCAACTTATTTAGTCTTTCACCAACGCTGGCTCCGATAACTTCATATTCTGAGCATGAAAAAATGATACAGCCTCCATTGTTTCCTTGGTGTGTGCAGACCGCACCTTTTCTTTCCTAGAGATTTCTAAACCCGCAAGTTTGCCCCGCTTTAAATGCCGCAAGCGTACTGAGCGTTGCTAAGAGTATGACCCTTTTGCAAAGCGTGGGAAGTACAGATCTTGGCGTTACTCCCTAGTGTTCTTTTGCTCTGTACCAAACTTACTACTAATTGGCTCTGAAAATGTCATTTTTTTTCAGGTCCATGCTTCTCCAGCGCCATCTACTTTAGACTCATCCTCTAGTTACGGGCAGCTCATTTCGCAAATACGCGAACGTCAGCAGCAACGCGACGCCGCGGAAGCGGTGACGGAACCGCAAGTGGTAAAGAAGGAATTGTTAGAGCCGACTGGTGAACTGAAGGTTATAATTGACAAAATGGCGAGCTATGTTGCTAAGAATGGAAGGGATTTTGAGCAGATCGTGAAGGCCAAGAGTAAGTATTCCTAAACTTCAGAGTGTGCGGCGTACATATTCCCGATCGTTTTCTTATAAAAGGGGCGGCTGCTGACCTGAGGCATCTCAAGTATCATACAGACGCTTTCGGAAATATATTAAAGCACAATGGGCACTAACTATGCTCTAATTCTTATAAAATGCTTCACACATACACATTTCTGACTTCCATTAGAGAGCACTTCAAAAATAAGTCGTTTGTTTGTTATCACTTGTCATTACCTCTTCGGCGTCTCGGCGGAGATGGTTTCAGAGCATGGTATTGTAAGGCGCGGAAATTAAAAAACTAACTGCCAGGTACGAAAATCAATAGTTTTAATGAGATTAGTGATCAGAGTGACGTGGTTGCTAAAATAAACCGTCTCTATAGCTGTCAGATTGCTCTAATGTTGTCTGGTGAAACTTCTGTTCTTTGTAGTATCGACGAAAAGTTTTGTTTTCTGGATGTAAAGTTACAATACTGCCAAAAATGACAAATATAACCGACTTACTTGCAGCTGGTTCCACAGCTTACAAGGAATTCTCACTTAATACCGTTAATATGAATATTTGTCAACAATACAAATGATCCGGAGAATATATAACAGCGAATGGATAAGAAAAAAGAAACTCCGCTTATATTTGTCGAAGCTAGTAAATCGGAGTATGGCAGTCAGCAAAAACACTGTAACGTTCTATTAGCGAAAATAGGTTGTCTAGGAATCCTCTATTCTCGTGAGTGCTAATGTGGCATCATGATTGTTTGATCTGCCATTGAACTTTAATGCATTTGTTGTAATAATACTGGTTTTTATTTTTTCACCCATCCGAAAGCACAAGACATAGACGGAGTAAGAGGAAAGAAAAAAGGAAGAAGAAAACACTATAGTAAGAGACAAAAACTAAGGAACTACGACTATAGTAGTTTACCTATCTGTAAAGCTAACCGATAGTAAAAGGATATTATACTCTTCCGGTCTTGCTTAACCCTTCATTAACATGAAGAATCCTTTGGAAACTTTGAATAGTAAAATCCAAAACTTTCATAAAAAGGCTGACAACATTCTCCTTCATCACAATCTTTTTTCTATAAAAAAATCGCCCTGGTTAGTTTGTTTATTTTGATCTTTGTTTTTTCTCTTGTATTTCATTGTAGATTTAGTTGGCTAATATGTCTTTAACAGTCAGCTGTTCATTTGTGTGCATGTGTGTGTGAGTTTGATTGACATGTTGTTGTTTCTTTTCATACATTACTCTTCAGTTTTGAAGGATTCGAATAAATAATAATAATAATAATAATTATTGTTGAATTCCTGGATAAGTTGTCCAACTGCTGTAAGCGGGTCAGTGATATTGTAAGTTGCGGCTATTTTACTAGTTGTATTTAAACAAGTACAACAATAATATTAATTGTGTCTATCAGGAACGGACACAGGAGAGTACTTGTCTATAGCAGGCCATTGTCAGGAATAATATTTGAAAAACAACAAATCAATAGGGACTGCAACCGGATATGTGAGGAGAAAAGGAGAAATATGATATTAAATAATAGAATCTTCGCTTTTTATCCAAAGATGGGCGAACCCGAATCCGGATTCGAATCCAGGATTCGTCCTTTTGGCTGGATTCGAATCCGGATTCGAGTCTTTGGCTTGTCAGGCTGGATTCGGACTCGGACTCGGGTTCCAAACCTTCAATCCTACGAATCCGCTCAGATTTCTGGTCTACATCCTTCCAGTTTGCATTTCTCAATTTTTTACACGGTGGGCTTACGCAATCCAACTTTTTGTCCACCACCAAGCGTCCTGAGTAATATGTCGTGTTATCTGATAACCTTAGGTATCAGTACTTTTTTTCCCCTCTGATTTCTAAACTATGTAATGTGCACGATCCAGTTTTTGTTAAGGTCGGATTCGAATCCGGATTCGGTTCCGGATTCGAATCTTCAGGATGAAATGGTGGATTCGGAATCGGATTCGTGCCCTGGATTCGGATTTGGATTCGAATCCTTTCATGATCGGATTCGCCCATCTCTGTTTTACCCTTTTTCACAGCGTGCTGAGAAATACGCTGCGCTGCTCTTACTTCGAACATACATTCTTTCTAAATTGCTTTCATTGGGTTTGGTACAGCAGTTTTGGCCCAGACTTACCAGAAGCCTAAGTTGTTGTGGGATTCTGATGACTTCTTTTTCTTCTGTAGACGATTCGCGGTTTGACTTCGTCAAATTAGACCACATGTACAGGCCTTACTATGACTTCAAGGTGATGAAGTATGAAGAAATGGTGAAAGGCGCAGCAAGACCGGAAGTCAAAGAAGAGAAAGAGCCAACCAATGACGCCTCTAAAAACGCTGGTGAGTTTCGAGGCTGCTTTTTCAATTTCATACGGTCCGTCTTTTTTTTTATCTCTTTTACGCTCCTATTTTTTTTAGAGCCTGTTCCGCCCTTCTAACAGTAGTAACTATTAGTTACTATTTTCATTCCAACCTCACCAAAAGTTACTACGCTGACCGTTCCAACCTTTTCGAAGTAGTAACTATTTGCTTACCATGCTCGGGAGCGTAGTAAGCGTGGTAACTACGCATCTCACGATATTCTGCTGGAAAATAGAAAAATCGTTCTAAAAGCCAGAATCGTGACGTCATGCGTATTAACTACTGTAAGTAGGGTGAAACACGCTCTTAATCTCGTCTTGTTTACTTCGGCCAGTGATGAATGACAATTAAAAGACACTGATACTACTAAGTTCCGTAATGCCCCCCTAATCGAAAGTGTGGATTATGGTGATTACGATAACTCCCAGGATGATAGTATGTTCCGACCCAGAGCGAAATAACACTAGGGGTTGTCCAAGACTTGACATAATTGACACACAATGGCAGAGATACTAGCACCACTAGCGATAGAAAACGTCCCTACTGAAACTCATTCAGTCGTTCGTCAGCGCTGGCTCCGAAAACGTCATATCCCGAACACAGCAAAAAAGTGATACAGCCTCCATTGTTTCCATGATGTGGGCAGACCGCACCTTTGCTTTACTAGAAATTTATAAACCTGCAAGTTTGCCTCCCTTTGAATGCCGCAAGTGTAGTGGGCGCCGCTATGAGTATGGCCCGTTTACAAAACATGGAAAGCATAGATCTTGGCGCTACTCCCTAGTGTTATTTTGCTCTGTTCCGACTCGAGACAAACTCGGTCGAGGTGTTATGTATATCGAAGCATATGGGGAGAAGGAAGCGCGTGAGAAAACGGACTCTCGACCGTGCTGGTAACCTTTCTATGATTTCTTCTGTAATCTGCGATCCAGTGGCCTAACAAATGAAATTTCCATATACTTTTCAATCTTTCTCTCTTTAAACCTGGCAAACGTCTTCGCCTAATCTTGGTACAGGACCTGACCTCGTTTTTAGACTATGTTAAAGTGGAATGTACATGCCAGAACATCCTGTCCTGACAGTCTAGAGGCAAAATATAACGTTTTTCAACAGTCATGTGTCCAAAAACATTCAAATTCTGTTGTTTCTTTGTTTTGAAGCTACTTTGAAAATGGATTTTCTGGCTTTTGACTTTGGTAACTCTAAAGTTAGTCGAGGTAAAGTTGGAATGAAGTGATCTTGTTTGAAAAAAAAAAATATGCTTAACTATAGAAATATTGAAGCAATATTTGTTTATCCAATATGTAAACCATTCAATTAGCTTTAATCTAGTATGTTTGTCATATTTTTGGGTTCCTTTTTAAGCCAGATATTTTATTCTGAAAGAAAGACTCTGGAAATTTGAAATCTTGTCTGAGGTTGGATACCCCTCCTGTACCTCCATTTCTTCCATGCGACCTCGGACCTCGCCCGGTCCGCTCCCGGGTCAGGATAGAAAATTGAAACGGCTGTCTGGGAAATTACAATCAGCTTCGTCGGTTGCGACGCTAGTCCAGTAGGCGTCATGTGGCAGTTGACGTTATTCAGGACGGAATACTGAGAACTACTGGCAAACCAAAAGAAGTAGATAGATTAGATAGATATTTTTATTGATCTAACTCGTAGCGCTGACATGGCAATAAATACGTCGACCGTTACATTTCATGTGTTAAAATACTAGGAGATTTTTTTGCCGGGTCCGTCCTGTTGCCGGTGCTAGATCAGGCAGAATATCTCTATGTTTTTCAGTTGATCGTCTAAAACGTAAAATTAAGTTTTCCCGGCGGACATGGAGTGGTTCAGGTCTTAATAAGAGGAGAGAAGCTTCGTACCCATGGTATTTCACTCCTAGCATAATGGAGCACGTTCTGATTTGATACTTGATTGACGTGACGACAGCATATCAGTTCGAAAAGGGCAAACAAAATTTGAGTGTAGAATCTTCCGTTCTAGGTTCAAGACCTAATCCAAACATTATGTTTACCTTCTCTTGCTGATCGGAAGCCACTAATTTATTTAGATTTGAACTTGATTGACGGGTTGCCGTTTTGGCTCGAGAAAAAACCCACGCAGAATGTCTTCTATCCCAGATTACGAAATTTTCCATGTTTTATTAGCAAAGAATTATTAGACTCAATTGATTTTTTTTTTTTTTAGACACTCGTCTTGTTTTTTAATTATTTGTATTTGTAATAAACAGTTGGAGCATTAGAAGGAAATTATTATTTTGATCCTAGGCGCCCTACGTGCCATAACGGCTGTCCCGGATAATCGGCTGATACCGAATTATTTCAAACCTAGATTTTTTTTGTTTGTTATTATTTGCTCATTGTTTGACGGTGTTATTTGTGGTTTTGAACATTCATAGTGGCAGTAGGGATGGTTATCATTGTGTGTGTGGTAAAAAGACCATCTTTTGTGGTCCATTTTAACTTCGTTTTGCTTTTGTATTTTCTAATTTGCCATTCTTTGCAGCACCTATAAGCTTCAAGGTAAAACCAAAGGAAGCGGAGCCAGTCAAACTTGTGCCATCTAGCTTGCAGTTGGGTGCGGACGAACCCGAAGAAGGAGAAGAGGTGGACCAAGTGGAACCAGTCCCAGCTCCGAAACAAAACGTTTCTATCAACAAGGCGTTTATGGATAAGATTCAACCTTCGGAAGGAGCTTCGAACGGGGGTTTCGGGGTTATAAGACGACCCAGGGTTGAGGAGAGGGCGGCTAGCCCTGATGAAGACAGAATGGAGCTAGAATCATCAAGTAGCGAGTCCGGTGAGTTACGCTGTTTCTTACCTTTATCGGTCATGATGCAAGCAAAACCAAGGGTGTATACTGTTCATAGTTATTCTTAAGTCTTCCGCTAGGATGATTTCTTGGCAATTCTCTTCCACGTCATATATTTCCTCGTTTCACCTTGATGAACAGCGGCCAGAGATGGGCGAATCCGATCATGAAAGGATTCCAATCCTAATCCAGGGCGAGGTACGAATCGGAATCCACCAGTTCATGCTGAGGAATCGAATCCGACCTTAATGAAAATCAAATCGTGTAGCTAATACCATAATGCCATGAGGAAAAGACAAAACATCCAACCTCATCTCATTTGCTCTACTCTTTCTCGGTCGGCGTCGTCGACCTCACTTTAAATGGTCTCAATCTATTCATCACTCACTTAAACCCATTAATTATCAGGCCCATAATCCACCAAATACTATAGTTATGGTTTAAATATCAGAGGCGAGAAAGAGCACTGGTGTCTAAGGTAATCAGATAACGTGATAGATTACTGACGATGGTTGGTGGTGTAGACCAAAAAGTTAGATTGCCCGAGCCCACTGTGTAAAAATTGGGAAACGGTAACCGGAAGGATGCTATCTAGAAATTTGAGCGGATTTGTAAGATTAAGGGTTTGGAATGCGAGACCGAATCCGAATAAGGCCAAAAGCACGAATCCTGGATTCGAATCCGAATCCGGATTCGCCCATGTCTGACAGCGGCTAGGCAAAAATATGGTAACCGAACCGTTGAAAAGTTTGCCAGCAGCAGTTGTTGATTTCTTTTCTTCTTTGGTTGAAAGGAAAGATTCTAAAGTTAATAGACACAAAATAATTTGGTAATCTCCCCAAAACCTCTACAACCCATTACTTGGTTAGTTTGGTGGATACCATTTAAAAAAATTTAGAGGACCCGGACCATTGGGTCAATCTGATTGCCATTGATCTACGTAAAGCGTTCGAGCTAATAAACCATAGCATACTACTACAGAAATTGAAAGTAAAGTTTAATGTGCCATCATTTCTTGTCAAAATAGTCGTAAATTTTCTATACAATAGAACTAAATATAAGAATTCATATTCTGACACTCTTCCAATTTTCTGTGGGGTTGCTCAAGGTACGCTTTTGGGTCCGCTGCTGTTTCTAGTTATGGTCAATGAGCCTGCGACATTGATGGATGATCGTTGGAAATACGTAGATGTCCTCTCTTTGTTAGAAGTCTGCCGTAGAAATGTAAAAAGCAAAGCACAACAAATCATAGATGATATTTCTGATGAAGTATCTGCATACCAGATGATTGTAAACACGGAAAAATCAGTGGTCCTAGCGATCTCTTTTCAAAAAAGTGTACCCAAATTTTGTCCCCCAATCCCCAGTGCACAACAAGAAATAAAACTGCTGGGTGTTCACATCACGAATGATATGAAGTGGGGAAAGCACGTAGATTTCATTTTAAAGAAGGCCAATATGGGCCTTCGGGGACTCAAACTTCTTTCCCGTCATGGTGTCCCTTCCAAACATCTATTGCGTATTTATTTTTCGTTCATTCGCCCAGTCCTAGAATACTGCTGTCCTGTGTGGCATTTTGGTGTGAGTCGCGAGCAATCGGACGCTCTGGAGAGGATACAATACCGAGCTCTCCTAATAACGGAGAGGATAAAAGACTCTGAAAGTCTTTTATATTTATTTTCTGAAAAATTTAATTGCACAACCCTGTCTCACCGTCGCGAAAATTTGTGCTTGAAGTTTGGAGGGCAGGCTCTACTGAACCCAGTCCTTCGTGAGATCCTGCCCCCCAACTTTACAACAGAAAGGGAGAGGCCTCAAAGACAAGCTTCGGAACCAGTCCCTACCCTTCAACCAGTGTTTTGCCGACACATGAGATACAAGAATAGCTTTGTCCCCTCCTTTGTTTCCCTACGTAACAGAAATTAGTAGGTTATTATTTTACCCCTCTTTGTCTATTTCCCCAATCGTTACTTTTTATATTGTTTGTTCTCAGTATTTTATATGAAATTCGACCACTTTCTAGTATATGTTGACAATTTTGGTTCGTTTTTAATGTACGTTGACTTTACCACCTGCTATTCGACTAGTCCGTAATTGGTGTTTAAATAAACCTGAATTGAATTGAAATTGAATTGAATTCAGGCAGTATCCAAACCTTTAAGCGTGGTACAATCGACACCCGTTTTACTCGGTTGCTTTTGTAGTTTGAAAATGTGTCTTTGTGTCAATTTCTGTGTGTAAAGTATATCTAATCCGTTTGTACTTGTGTAGTAATGGGGACAAGCTAAAAGCTTTACGCCAAGTGTAATAATAAATGTAACAACAAAAATAGTAGGTGGTGCTTTGAGCGCCCCAGAAAATTGAATCTCTCACTGGAAAGAATAGCTTAGGTTTAAAAATAATAAATATTCCTTGAGCCCGCTGACTTTGAAACATATATTCAAATAATGCATATAACGGATACTTCAGCTACGATGCTTTAGCAGCGATATTCCGGCCCGTCTTGGCAAGAGTACTTGTCGGGCTGTCAATCTTCAGGGCAGTTCAGGGTCAACGTTGGGGAAGGGAACAAACCTGCAAACCTGCGAGGACCCTTGCCAAGAAGGGCCGAAATATCGCTGCTTAAGCAGTGTAGCTGACTTATCCGATATATGCATTATTTGAATATATTTAAGAAGAAGAAGTAGCCTACTTTTTTTTCCACCGTACCAAAAAAGGTCCTAAGAATAGGCCTACAGAGATCTATGTATTCTTGTAAATTTCCTTGACATGGGGATGTGAACTGGTCAAATGAATTTGGCTTCGGGCGGGATCACTGTTCCTATGGCTGGCTTCTACCAGACTATTGTATTTGTTTGCGAACTCTGTTCTCAAGCCTCAGGGGCTGCCCACTCTCCGCCACTTGGTTCATGTTGCGCCACCCACCGCCACGCGCGCCACTCATCCGCCACGCGCACCACTCATCCGCGACGCGCACCACTCTTCCGCCACGCGCGCCAATCACCCGCCTCTTGCTAAAAAATGACTATTTTCTGCCACGCGTGCCACCCTTCCGCCACGCGTGCCACCCTTCCGCCACGCGTGCCACCCTTCCGCCACGCGTGCCACCCTTCCGCCACGCGTGCCACCCGCCACCCAGTGTACACCGATTTTGGGAGTGGGCAACCCCTCGCTCAAGCCCCTCAGTAGCTCAGTTGGTATAGCGCCTGCCGTGTAAGCAGAGGGTCCTGGGTTCAAATCCCGGCTGAGGAGCATTTTTGTCTTTCAGTTCACTACTTATAAAAATTAAAAAAAAAGCCCTGCACGACAGAGCAGGTCGTCAGTTGTTTTTTACCCGGGATAGTTTAATGAGCAGATGCTTGAAGATCTAATAATCTGAAAATGTGGAGCTAAAGTTACGTCTCGTTCGTTTTCAGCAGGGATGAACCAAGTCATCTTTTTGTATTCAGTTCTGGTTTGTGTAACTTTTGTAACATGGTTGAAATAGCTAAAGCGATAAATCAGCTGAGGTTTTGTTTACCGATATTTCTAGCTAAGGCCTAAAGAGGACCTTTGCCAAAAAAGGAGAAATATCACTGGAGTAAAATCTCAGCTGACTCGTTCATTGAGCGCCATCAGCTTGGACTGAAGGAATACTTCAAACGTTCAAAACTTGAAAATTTTAAATTTGGCGACACGATGTTAAAACATAAGTTTTTGTCTTCTTTTTTTAAAATCATTTTAGTATAAACGATTCTGTTTTTAAGGGACCTGTTTTACCTATAATACTAATGCAACCTACTTCCATAATCGCTGCATATATTTCTAAACCCGAAGACCCCAATTTCGTAAGGTAAATTCTAGCCCCTCTAAGAAAACCACGCTGATTTTCTCCGTCGATGTTGCTACCGTCGTTTTTTTTTTGCCGCGTTTTGCTACCGTCGATGTGTTATCACGTTGTCGCCGGTTGTCTGCGAGAAGTTTTTCCATCAGAACAAACGGTTATGTAAATTCTTTCCCTGTTTTCGCTACAAGTCAGTGGGTCTCGGAAAAGGCTACAAGTCAATGGGTCTCGGAAAAGGCTTAAAACAGCCAGAAACCGTGGGTTATTTATCGAAAGTACAGCATAGTTTTGAAGTATTCATATATTTTAAAATACTGTAAGTTGAAGAGTAAACAGTGTGAGGGGTCCTTTAAGAATTCTTTGGCAAACTGTTTGCCGAACGAGTCTATAGTATATACTGTTTTAGACGAGTTCTGCAGAGGCTGATGCCATACTTTACTAATTGCGCTATGATTATTATCGAAATGACGAACTAATTGAGTGAATACATATTTATATTTTAGTGATTATGTTCGACGTAGAGTTCAAGTCCGTCGCTTGCGCTGTGAAAGATACTTCTTATGAATAAAACTCTACTCCGCTCTACAATATCAAACGTCGGGAATGCGACTGCTGACCTTTAATTATTTTCAGATGAAGAATTGACTCGCTGCACCAAAACCCCGACACCTCCTAGAATTGAATCCCCGATCAGAAAGCGGCTAAGGAAAGATCCCATTGATATTTTCGCCGACGAGCAGCCTAGTTCCCCCCCTCCGAAACCTCCTCCGGCTGCAACTAAGCCGAAGATGTCGATCGAAGATTACAAGACTCGGATGCTGAATAGGCTTAAGTCAGTGATGGCTGTTGAGTCGACGACTTCGACGGAAATACGGCGGGTTGATACCTCCCCGGCAAAGCTACGTATTGAGAGGCGAATTTCTAGCAGTAGTGAAAGCGAAGACGAGGATAGGAAGATAAAAAGGTTAAGAAAACGTCGTGCTGCTCTGCTGTTGGCCAGACAGGATATTGTTTCACCCAACCATAGTGATTCCAGGGACAGAGTGACCAATCAGCGTGTAGACAGTCCGAAGCTGTCTACTTTTTCGCCAATTGAGCGACGAGGTCACAGCGATTCTCGGGACACAGTGACTCCTCAGAATATAGACAGTCCCAAGCTGTCTCCTTTCTCGCAAATCGAGCGTCAAGACAGCAGTGATTCTCTGGACAAAAAGACAGATGAAAATGTAGTCACTCCACAGCTATCTCCTCTTCCACCAATCGAAATGCAGGAATCAAGTGCCATGGTTTCAATCGCCACCCGGGAAACGCCCGGCGGTCCCACCGGGGACGAATCCTCGCGGGCTTCATTTTTCATTGGCGAAGAAGAAGAGCTGAATCCGACCAATCAGGATACAGAGGAGATAGAAAAACAAATGCGGGAGAGGCTAGAGGAAAGGTACGCTGCCTCGCGATTGGCTGAACTGGAAAGCCAAGCAGCCAGTAGTGAGAAGGAGAGGTTATTGAAGCAGGATCGAAAGCAACGCGCAGCATTGCTCATGGCTAGGCTGATGAAAGAGAAGTTACCAACAACACAGTCTGCTCCTTCCTTGCTTGGTAAGCACTAAACCTTTTCCCTGTAATCTGGTCATACACTGCAGCTCTTGTATCCTTGTTCCCCTCCAACTCACAGTGCAGTACAGAATCCGATTCGAGCACATTACTACCTTTTCAAGTGCTTACCACCCATCAGTTTCTAATCGCATAAGAGCATTTCCGGTACCGCTCCACCCTAACCCCCACCCCGGCGAGGTCAGATCCGGCTGGACCCCAAAATGGGTCATCTAGAGCATATGACCTTAGCACCTTCTAAATTTCGTCCCAATCGCTCCACTCGTTTGATTCTTAGGCATGCAACACAGTTTACGGAAACCCCCTCAAACTCAAGCCACCGTGGTCAAATCCTATTTGGACACGTACTAAAGTCATCAATGGTTTCATTTCTACCCATCAAGTTTCATTCAAATTTGGACAGATTTCGGGAAAATCCTGTGCCCCCAACCGTATGGTGGATCAGGTCTGAGTCTCAAAGTATGTAACCTCCATACTTCCAGATTTAGATAAGTTTCACTAATATCGCTCTACTCGTTAGACCACCTATGCGATCCACAAAATTCCCGGGATGCCCCTCCACTTTTGGCGAACACGACTCGCACACAAACGCTTCATCTCCGACATCTCTTTATCCATCCATCAAGCACACAAACGTTTCATCTCCGACATCTCTTTATCCATCCATCAAGCTTGGCTCGAATCGGATCATATCTACCAATTTCCGGTACTCGCTTCATCCCTCTAACCTGTTGCAGAATCGGTTCCGTACACCCAATAACATATCTGGCAAATAATCTATCTTTAAAGGCACAGAAATCTTGACTACGCAACTTTCGGCCATCAAACCGACCTGGGGGTCTCAGATAAAGATACAGGGACTTATTTTCGACAGGACCCCCCTTCTTTGTTATCTCGAACCCCCTCATTAGTGTTCCCAAAGCTAGCTGGAAGGCCCTTGCCCCTTATGCACTGTAAAATTATGCACTTATGCACTGTAGAAGTTGCCTTTGGCCGTGTTTCGGCCATAGTATCGGGATAGTAGTTTGGAGGTCGTGCGTTCGATTCCTACTCCCGGCACACAAACCTTTTGCTTTTTTACTACTTAACTCAAAAGTCGAATTTTCGGAAACTGCCCGGAAACTGCAATGGTCGTAACGAGAATTTTTCTTACTCTCAGTATCGACTCGGGGTACATCCTTGATATGTCAGCTAACTCCCCGAGTCCAGTTTGAGTCAAGTTTTCTGTTCCTTTAAACGCGGAAAAGTGCTGCTTTTCTCCTGGTCTGGTCAGTTTCGGCTTCTATTGAACCTTGTCTCTTCTCTTTGCTCCCGAACTTTTAAGGTCTTCTGTTTTCAAATATGTGGTCTTATTTTGATGAAAATCTCTTTTTTGAAGGGCACGTGAACAATGAAACCATACTTAAACACACCATGGGGAATGCATTTACAGACCTGGCCACGGAGAGCATTCTTCTCCTGAGCGTGACGTTTTCAAAATAGGAATGTTCATTTCTGAAGGTTGGCACATGCAGACTCCCAGACAAAAAGCGCAGTTCATTCAAATCTTGTACAGCGCTGGCCGGATCGTGTTTGAATTTCTTCTAGATATACGTTTGGGCTTAACTGGTTAAAAAATATTCCAGAAGAAGGGTTGATTGGAGACGTTTGTTCATTCTAAAATTGTTCGGTACTGAAATAAGAACAGATGCAAAATGGAGCAAAAATCATAGCTTGGAAACACTATTTCGTATTTGGATTGGGTTTTCTGCAGGCAATGTTAACGGACGTCACACAGATAGGGATGATACTTGGTACTGTTCATTCAGGTGTCCTTTAAACAGCACACCGATTCTTTGGCTCAAAACCTGATCCAAATGATGGTATGCTTTTTTACCTCAAACATTAAATATCCTTTGGTTGATTTGTTTCCTCTGGTTCATTCTCATGTGAATTCCCTGTCTATGAAGAATGTAGTTCAGTAATGGAAGGCAAAATTTATTGTTAGGACTCGGGGCGTGGTCGCTTTCTTCACGGACTCGTCTCGAGCGATTCTTGTCCAGGACTCGTCTTGAGTCTTGCTTCGGTCTCGGACTTGTCTCGGGCTCGGACATGCTGGACTCGCAGCAGCTCTGACATGAAGACTGTCTGACATGAAGACTGTCTGTCTGGTCCGGACGAGTATGTGCGTAACATGCTACTGATGCGTAAAACTGGGTTTGTGAATTTTGCCTGTGGAAAGGCTTAAAACAGGCAAGGCCATGGATATTTTTTCAAAACAGAGCCTAGCTTTAAAGTATTCAGACAGCTTTTAATATTGCAACATTAACAGTAAATGTTTATTTATTTATTTGTTACCCGCTTTTTAGATAACAGCGGAGGAAGAGTAAAATACACATACAGTGTGTCCGAAAACTTGTTGGTGCTTCGAATGCTGCATTTTCTTTTCTTTTTTGTCCTTTTTTTCTTCCCTGACACTTCTAGAATACCAAAATTTAAGTCAGGAAGAAGAAGAAGAAAAAAGAATTAGCTGTATAAAGCGGACAAAATCGATCAGCTACTGATATCCTACCTTCTTATATCATTATCTTTCCTTTCTTCGTTGGCCATGATCGCCAGTTGTCTTAGAATCTGGAATGTTTGCCGAATTGTCAGTTGTCGTTTTGAATTTGTTATGTTTGCCGCCGAAAACACTGAGAGAATCGCCGTACTCCCCAGTTTCTTCTTGAAAATTCAGCATAAAATTTAGCATTTTTGCTGAATTTTTCGATGAATTTTATGCTGAATTAATGCTGCATTAATTGAGCGAAAATTTAAGTCCGAAAGCAAAATGCTGAATTAATTCATCATTTTCGTTCGTTTCGGAGCTTTCGGACACGTTCATATTAAAACACTAAAGAAAACAATGTAAATACACATGACTAAAGTCTTTTCATATAGTTTAAAAACACATTAAATAGTGCGAGGTGTGCTTTAATGTTCTTCTTTCAGGTTCAGTACCTGCGGCAGAGTCGCCAGCTCCCAACAGCCTACCCGAAACTGCCCCTCCGACGCCACCTGAGCTCAGCGAAACCCCGGGGTCAATACCAACAACGCCATCTCAGGAAATCGTTACTCTTGAAAGCGATGAAGATATCCAAATTGTTGGCTCAGTGCCAGGTCACAAGCTTCAGATGAAATCAAGGGAGAGCTCACTTAGCGAAGATGGGGAGGTGTCATCTAGTGAGGTAAGTCTTTTCACTGGAGCATAGAGAAGACATTCTGGAAGCTCCATTACCCGATGAAAAATTTATCTCAAAATAGTACTTAGTTTGCATGCAGTACTAACGATGCTACTACGTGCTTCTACTTCAAGGCTACCGTGTTACTGTATACTACTATATGCTACTATAATCAAGACTGGATGCTACTATGGCAAGACAGGATGCTACTGGATACTACTACATAAGACGGACCAGTCTGAGGCACACTAAATGATATTATTTTTTGCTATTACATAGTATTACATGCAACGTTTTCGTACTACTACCATATTACTACGCAGGCTACAAATTTTTCATCGGGTGAACAACACAAACAACAACAAGTCTCTTCAGAAGTATATATTCAAACAATGTTTACAACGGATATACGTCAGCTACGATTCTTCGTCAGCGATATTTCGGCCCTTCTTGGCAAGGGTCCTCGTCAGGCTGTCAATCTTCTGGGTCAACGTCGGGGAAGGAAACAAACCTGTAATAAATAACTGAAGCTTCTACCGACGATAAATATCTTATTATGGCAAATTACTTTCAAATACCACTGTAAAGAAAAAACTAGTCCTGAGATTTAATTTTTGACACGGCCGCTGTTTTTGCTGCACGATTGCTGCGATATCTCTTCAGAAGTACAGCGAAATAGCTGCTCGTCATACACTGTTAAAAGTTTCTCCGAGTAAGGATTAAAGTTAACTGCAGTATCCGCTACTGGGATTAAGATTAATCCGAATTAGAGATAAGATTCTCTTTTTAGAGACAAGTTAGTCCCAGTAGCAAATACTGCAAGATTTTTTTTTTACAGTGTATAGTTGTGAAATTCTTCAGTCGTGACATGACGACTAAACAAATCAAAGCGAACCGCAAAAATTGGCCATTCTGCTACACACAGAGATAACCATCCCCGTTGCCACTATGAATGTTCAAAACCACAAAAAAAACACCGTCAAACAATGAGCAAAAAAAAAAAAAGATTGTTTAGGTTTGAAGTAACTCTTCCTGGACTAAATCTCAACCGATTATCGGGGATGGAATCACTAAACAGCCGTTGTGGCACATACGGAGCCAATGATAAAACAAAACAAAATTCCTTCTAATTAATGCTCCAACTGTTTATTACAAATACAAATAAATTGAAAAACCAAGACCATATGGTACTTCTGAAGACGAAAAAAAAAATGAATTAAGTCTTATAATAGTTTGCTAATCAAACGTGGAAAATCTCCTCATCTGGAAAAGAAGACGTTATGCGTGAGTTTTTTCTCGAGCCAAAACAGCAACAGTTATGTTCAAATGGAATAAACTGGTGGTTTGCGAACAATAAGAGCAAGCAGAATGTTTGGATTAGGTCTTTAAGGTCGAATTGTATGGTCAAGAATTTATCGTGGCGAAAAAATAATTCGACGGTTTGCATGCTACAGATCTTCCTCCTTTAGACCCTTTCACTCGTCGAATATAGATAGTAGGCAGCTTCAGCTTGCGTTAAATCACATACTGCATTATAAAAAAGGCTTTCTCCTCTGGACATGTGTTTAGTTGATAGCTTTCTTAAATGAAAGTAGAAACCCCGAAATAATACAAAAATAATAACAAATAAACATGACACTAATACAGTATTATGCTCTTATATGTGAATTTGCGCTTAAAGAGTATTTAGAGACATTTAAAGGAGGAGTGTGTTAACCTAATAATTAATGATAAAACTCACCTAAAAAGGGTAATCCAATTTCACGTACTTTGATGTTCTTCCATTCAACTCTTATATCCGATTGATAACGAAATGAATGGAGAGAAACGCGCGCGGTATTGCGGCGGTGCATAATAAACAAAGTTGTTTAACAACAACATCACTAGGAAATCGCGAATAATTGTATCTGAATTGAAAACCTTTTTACTATACAATTAAAGCTGCCCATCGGTTCAGCTATAACTGCATCCTCGGTAAGGCTGTTCCAGGGTACCCAAGCGTTTCCACCACATATGTGTAGAAACGGGGTCTCGTAAGAGTCATAAGCTTATAGTTGTAACATCATGAGAGTTAGAACATTAGATTCCTTAGCACAGAAAATTGTTTTTTTTTTTACCTGTTAACAGCTTAGTCATTTGTTTAAAGGAAAGTAGGTGTATTGGAGTTCTTTAACCACCGATTGTTAGGAAAGTTGTGACAGACTTGTTTTCGTTTCAGGAAAAGCCTGTAACAAAGTCTAGATCCCGTTCCTCGTCTTCTTCCGAGAGAGATCGGCGGCGACATCGCTCAAAAAGTCCCTCGGGAAAGAAAAGCAAGGACAGGAGTAAAAAGCAAAAGTCGGACAGAAGTAGAAAGAACAAGAAAAAGAAAAAGAAGGAAACTGCCAGAGACCGAAGGTAAGAAAAATGTGTCCCATTCCGGTGCTCTCGGTTTACAACCCTAACCCCAACCCCAACCTACAACGGTCTACAACCCTTTGAGTATAATGGGACGAGGGACTTCAAAAGCCTCAAGACTGTCTGTGACCTGGGAACGCCTGTAATTTTCCGTATTCCAATCCAGAGCCACCGTAAGGTTTTAGTTCCTGTAGGTCCCGATTATCATCACCATCATCACTGTTTACCGAAAATACTGCTACAGTAATATTAATAATAATAATAATAATTTATTTCTTACCCAGAAATTCCAGAGGAAAAACTAGTGGAATACAATAAAGAAAAAGAAAGGAAGAAAATACTGCAATAACTATACATACAAAACACTATATAGTACATCTGGTGAAAACCGAGAGTAGGCTGAACCCGACAGCTTCCTGTGTAGCATTAGTGATTTCTCCGAAATATCTGGAACACCGAACTTACGAATAACTACTCTATTCCGATGCCAAGGGGGGGGGGGGGGAGGTAAAGAAGAAATTTGCAATAACGAAAATAACTTGCATGTGTTTACTTCTTTTATTTTAATTTTTTGACAGGAACAAGGCGTGAGTCTTCCTAGCTAGAGTTTTGGACCACCCTTCAGTACAAAATGTGACAGCTTTTCTTTTCTGTTCATTAACATTTATCTGTTGCACTATCTCTGTCTGATAGATGCTGATAATGAGGCGAGGTGGGGCAAGCGTAGACTAATCCGCTTTGAGTTCTGAACTTGTTAAGTTTAGTTGTTTCCGTAGATACAAAATTGGCGTGAATTATTTAAACGAGAGGGTGGGAGGCGAGGTTCCGGAATTGCTTTCCAGCCAGCATAGCGTGTCGCAAAAATCGCGGGAAACTTTTTCCTGGAGTAGCTCTCCGCTTTCCGTCTTCACTTCGCGGAAGCCCATTTAAAGTTAGGGTTCGATACTGTTAGAAGTTTGCAGTTTACTGACATTTAACAGTTGGATGCGCATCCTTGTGCTAAGCGCTATTACGGCTGGCCACAGTATTTGTGTTTGTAATGGGTCGAATATTCTGGTGTCGACTAAGTTGTATCGGAAATTCCATGCAGTCGTAACGTAGATAGTTACGTCGTGTGATTGAGGACCCAACAAAAGATTTGATTGTCCATAGGCCATTTTATAAATGTAAACGCGACCGGCGTCTCGCTTGCCGCTCGGCTCTCTATATATATATTCAAATATATATTCACCGATAGGAATAAACCACAATCTTTCGTTTTCTGAGGTAAAATAGATCAAATGGGTGTGATTTCACTTCACTGTAAAAAGTTTCTCCGAGTTAGGATTAAAGCTACCTGCAGTATTTGCTACTGGGATCAATCTTATCTCTACTAAGATAAGATTAACCCGAATTAGAGATAAGGTTATCTTTATAGAGACAAGATTAATCCCAGTATCGCTACAGAAAGAGCTTTGTACCATCTTTTGTTGAAGTTTTGAACAATTGATCAACCATTTCCCTTTAATGTTTTAATTGTCTAGGGTTTTTATGGCACTTGAGCTTACTCAAGTGCCATATAGCGATTGTAATTTCTGTCCGTCAGTCGGTCTGTCGGTCCCGGTTTTGCTAGTTCGGGCACTTCCAGATAAGCTAGGACGATGAAACTTGGCAGGCATATCAGGAACTGGACCAGATTAAATTAGAAATTGTCGCTTCCTCGATCCGACCATCTGGAGGGGAGTGGAGGGAGGGGGAATCCGGAAAAAATAGGAAAAATTAAATATTTTTAGCTTACGAACGGTTGATCGGATCTTAATGAAACTTGATATATGGAAGGACTTCGTGTCTCAGACCCTCCATTTTAAATCCAGACCGGATCCGGTGACACTGGGGGGAGTTGGAGGGGGAAACCGGAAATCTTGGAAAACACTTACAGTGGAGGGATCCGGATGAAACTTGGTGGAAAGTACAAGCAAAAGTCCTAGATACGTAACTGATATAACAAGAACGGATCCGCTCACTTTGGGGGAGTTGGGGGGGGGGAGAAGTCCGAATTTGTAGTGATCCCGCGAGTTCCGTGCTTCCTGATGGGCTGGGACTATGGGAATTGACAGGCGTGTCTGGGACGCGACCAGACTAAATAGAAAATCGTCAATTCCCCGATTCGACCATCTGGGGGGGGGGGGGAGTGGAGGGAGGGTGAAGCCAAAATTTGAGGTATTTTTAGCTTGCGAACGGGTGATCGGATCTTGATGAAAATTGATATTTAGGATGACCTCGTGTCTCAGACATCTCACTTTAAATCCGGGCCGGATCCGATGACACTGGGGGGAGTTGGAGGAGGGAACCGGAAATTTTGAGAAACGCTTAAAGTGGAGGGATCGGGATGAAACTTGGTGGGAAAAACAAGCACAGGTCCTAGACATGTCATTGACATAACCGGACCGGATCAGGGCACTGTGGGGGAGTTGGGATGGGGGTCCGGATTTCTATCGATCCCGCGAGTTCGGCATACTTCCTGATGTCCCAGGGCGATGAAACTTGGCAGGTATGTCAAGGATCCGAACAGATTGACTTGAGAACAGCCGTTTCCCCGACCCGACCATCGTGGGGGGAGTGGGTGGATGGGGAGTCCGGAGTCTAGTGGCGTGCATAACTTTTGAACGGGTGATCGAATTTGAATGAAACTTGTCTGGTGAGCTATCGCCTCGGACGTTCAGTGTCAAGTCCGGGTCAGGTCCGATACCTGTGGGGATGGAGGGGGGGGGGGGGTGGAAAACTCAAGAAACTCTTAAAGCAGAGGGATTGGGACGAAACTTAATGGATGTAACAAGCATTAGGCCTAGATGAAATTGACGGAGCCAGATGATTTCGGGGCTCTGTGGGGGGAATTGGAGGGGGTTTGATGGAATTCCGGTAGTCGTGAGTTAGAATAGTTCCAGATGTAAAACGACAACGAAACTTTGCAGGCATATTAGCGACCCGAATTATCTTGACTTAAGAACCTGACACAACATACCCCCGGAAACTTCCGTTCCTAGATCCGAGCATTTTTGGGATCCCAAAACGTAAGTGGAGGGATACCTATGACATCGCAAAAGTTGTCCGTCCGTCCGTCTGTCCGTCCGTCCGTCTGTCCGTCCGTCTGTAAGCACGATAACTCTCGAAGGGAATGAGATATTTTGATGAAACTTGGTGTGAGGGTTCGTTGGGTCGTCGGACCAGTCAAGTTCGTAGATGGGCTTTGTAGCTCTACATTTAGGGGTGGGGGAGGGGATTCAAATTAAGGGACAAACAAAATATTTTGAAACAGCTAATGTGATAGTCGATTGTGGGGTAAGAAGACATGCTGAACACGATGGTGAAAACCATTTTGTCATCGGACAAGTAGTTCGCCCGGAATCCGGCCCAAACCGGAAAGTTTGTTGAAAGTAAAAGTTTTATTTGAAATTGATTAGATGTTCGATTAGGGGTAGGAAGAAATGCTGAAGACGATGGTGAAAACTATTTTCTCGACGGACAAGTATTTCGCCCGGAATCCGGCCCAAACCGGAAAGTTTGTTGAAAGTAAAAGTTTTATTTGAAGTTGATTAGATGTTCGATTTAGGGGTAGGAAGACATGCTGAAGACGATGGTGAAAATTATTTTCTCGACGGACAAGTATTTCGACCGGAATCCGGCCCAAACCGGAAAGTTTGTTGAAAGTAAAAGTTTTATTTGAAATTGATTAGATGTTCGATTAGGGGTAGGAAGAAATGCTGAAGACGATGGTGAAAACTATTTTCTCGACGGACAAGTATTTCGCCCGGAATCCGGCCCAAACCGGAAAGTTTGTTGAAAGCAAAAGTTTTATTTGAAGTTGATTAAATGTTCGATTTAGAGGTAGGAAGACATGCTGAAGACGATGGTGAAAACTATTTTCTCGACTGACAAGTATTTCGACCGGAATCCGGCCCAAACCGGAAAGTTTGTCAAAATTAAAAGTTTTATTTGGAGTTGATTAGATGTTCGATTTAGGGCAAGAAGATATGCTGAACACTTATGTGAAAACAAGTTTCTCCACGGACATGTAGTTCGTCCGGAATCCGGCCAAAACTGGAAAACTGTTGGAAGTCAAAGTTTTATTTCTAGTTGATTAGATAAGCGATTTAGGGGTAAGAAGAGATGCGGAGTCCCTGTATGACAATCGTATTTTACCCGGACATATAGTTCGACCGGAATCCGGCTGGAATCGGAAAATTTGTTATAAGCTAAATTTCTATTTGAAGTTGATTAGATGTTCATTACTGGGGAAAGAAGATACCCTGATTTCGTCTTTGAGCTTTCTTTTTTCGCCGGACAAGTAGTTCTGGAGTTCGGCCGGAACCGGGAAATTGGCAGAAGTGGCAGGAAGTTTTCGTCAAAACAGATATGACTTATAGGGGTAAACACACATGCTGAATCCAAATCTGAACTTGGTTTTCTCAGGTGATCAGCTATTTGGCCTTAATCTGTTTCTGAATTTTAATTGTAAAAATGTTGAAGGAGTCTGGCGAAGACTGGATCTGGCTAAGACAAGACCCAGTTGTCTGGATCAGATATTGAATTTTTGGGATCCCATCGAAACCTTTGGTCTTGTTTGGGGAGCAAGAGAAGAGAAATATGGAAATTGACTTCTATAAATTGCGAACGAGTGGTCTGATTCGAGTGAAACTTCATGGGTGATAAAAATCGATGGCCTCGACATGTAAAACATGCGTTCGAACCATATGCGACCACGATTAGGGGAATTGGGAGTGGGGGGACTTTTGACATGCACAAAAACCAAACGGATGGACCGAATGAGATGCAATTCGACAGTGCCGAGTTTATGCGGCCCATATTTGTTATTTGGCGTCCGGGCCGGATTCGGCCAAGGTAGGGGGGATACTGGAAACTTGCAGATAGGCTATGCTCCAATTTCAGTCAAACTTGATGGACAGGAACAGGGAATTAAGAGATTGGGCCCGAACCGGCTCCGACAACGTTGGTGGGAGGGGGGGGGGGGGGTACCGGAACTTTCCAAAAATGCTTAGATTCGAGTGAAACTTGATAGATGGTTTAAACGAAGATGCTTTAGGTGGTCGATTTTTTTTATTCCGAACCAGATTCGGCCACGGTAGGTGGAGATAGAGTGAGTACCGGAAATCGTAGCACGTCTAGGGATCAAACAAATGGATTTATTGGGATGAAAGTTTGAACAGTCATGTGCATTTGCTACAGACAATCGAGACGATGCTGGAACTGCTCAGAAATGAGTGAAACTAAATATCTTATTTCTATTTCCGAACCGCATTTTTGGATGGCGGGTGTATTTTGTGACGTTCTCATCTACTTTCTTGTACAGCCTACTCGTACAAGTGCCATATGAGCTCGTAGCTCTTGTTATTCTGTTTGATCATTTTTTTACTATTGCTTTATTATGTACAACCGCCTTATTAAATGTTTTGTAATTATGATGTACCTGACGAAAACGACAAGTTCGGCAATCCAATGCTGTGAAAGTCTCGTTTTACAATAAAGTATCAGTATCAGTATCAGTAAATACTGTAAGGTTTTTTGTTTACGTTGTATGGAATTTCGATACAACTTAGTTTAGTTAGACCAATATTCACAGCGACTCCTTGTAATCCTTTAGTACGGTTTCCGCTATTCGCTTTGATCACTGGGAAGTGCCCCCCTGCAGGTTCTTAAGAAATAAAGCAATGTAAAAGCGTGGGGCTTCACTTCTGCTTTAAATAATCCAGTTTGTTTTTAGTGCCTCGCGAGACCGGGAAGAGAGAAGCAGCCGACGTCAAAAATCCAAACGGAAGAGGCGTCACCACGATGATGAAAATGACGAGAAACGAGACAAAAAGAAAAGAAGGAAAGAGAAACGGAAACGGACGCCATCCTCAGACTCAGGTTCATCTAGCAGGTGCGTTACAAACCAGTAATAACCGATAATATTCGGATATTGAAGATTTGGATTTGTTGTTGTAGAGTCCGAAATTTAAATTTGGTTGCCCCCCCCCCCCCCCCCGGAGGCTTGGGTTGCTTTATGGATCTTCATAGTTTTCGGAATTGCGGAGATATGGAAATAAATTCGTTTCCTAAATCTAAAACTTCCTTGAAATAATAATTCTAGCTTACTTGGTTTTCATTTTTTATGGTGCGATATAGCGATTACAGATTCAGTCCGTCCGTCGGTCCGGCTTTTGCTAGTTCGTGCACTTCCACATAAGTTAAGACGATGAAACTTGGCTGGTGGAATCCTAAAAGATTAAGTTGGCAATGTCACTTCCCCGATCCAAGCATAATGGGGGGAGTGGGAATCTGGAATCTTGAGGGATTTATAACATTTGAACGGGTTATTGGATCTTAATGAAACTTGATATTTGGAAAGACCCCGTGTCTCAGACGACCCACTTCAAATCTGGACCGGATCCGGTGACTTAGGGGGCGTGGCTGGAGAGTGGAACCGGAAATTAAAGTGAAGGGATCGGGATGAAACATAGTGCGAAGAACAAGCACAAGCCCTAGATACATCGTTGACATAACCGGACCAGATTCGGGCACTCTGAGGGAGTTGGGAAGGAGCGGGGGGGGGGGGGGGGGTTCTGGTGATCCCAAGAATTTGGTACTTCCTGATGTGCTACGACGATGAAACTTAAAAGACTTATCAGGGAATTAAATAAGTTCAAGTTTTTTAATTTTACATAAAAATATGTGCTTGTATAATACATTATACAAGCACTATGGAGAACATAATTCGAACATGCAGTGCTTGTTAAAAATTTTACTGTAATAATAACAAATACGTACCCTATAAATCTAACAAAAATAATATAACTTAATTTATCTGACCTGTATAAAATGACCTGCGATCTACCAAAGAAATAAATAAAAACTACCCTCTTGCGAAAAATAAACAAAAATAGTGACTGACTTGAGAATATTCGTTTCCCCGATCCGACCATCTTGGGGGGAGTGGAGGGATGGGGAACCAGGAATCTAATAGCACTCATAACTTTTGAACGGGGGATCGGAATCGGATGAAACTTGGCAAGTGGAATCAGTGTCCTGATCGGATTCAATACTTGTGAGCGGATTGAAAGGGGGGAGGGCTCGTGAAACGCATTGAGTCGAGGGTATGGGATGGACCTTGGTGAGAAGAACAAACATTAGCCCTAGATACGTAATTGACAGAACCAGATGGTATCGGATCTCTGGGGGAGTTGGACGGTGTTTCCTGAAAATCTGGTTATCGCCACTTAGGATAGTTCCAGATGTTCTAAGGACGATGAAACTTTGTAGGCATATTAGTTATTTAGGGTGTTTGAGAGTTTCAGTTATGAAAACCTTTACGCGGATGTTGAAGAAAATTTAGACCCTAGACAATATGGTTTTAGACCTGGTTGCAGCACCACCCATTATCTAGTCAAATTAATTGATGATATCCTTAAAGCACAACTCTTACTAGAAACGATCTTTTCCCTATGAAATGAATCAGAAAAAACTCTTTTGGAAATACCATTACTTCCCATCTAAAACTAGCGATTCTCTTGTTAGCGCCTGTCGAGTATATCCAGCCTTCCTGCTCTCCGACGCAGCGGCTGGGCGCAAAACATTTGAAAACTGAACCGTGCCTTGGTTAACAAGTGGGAAAATTAAGCAAATAAAAGAAGTAATAAAGAGGGGAGTATCCCATACTTATATGTGAAAGAGTTGTCAGCGTACATTGAAGATTACGACAAACTTTTCGTTGGGTGACGGGAAAACTCGGAAAGCCGAAAAAGCGCTAAAATTCGTAATTACGAAACGAAACAATGGAGAAAGGTGGGGATTTTAGAAGCTTATAATTCCATATGGGAGCTAAGTCTGTTTTAAAAGGCAGAATAAGCAAGAGGAGTCCTTTAAGCACCTAGAAATTGAGAACACGTATGCTGAGATCTTACTGAGTGACATAATTAAAGCATTCGATAGTTTGGATCATCAGGTTATTATTAGTGAATCGACCGCAATGGGAGCTCGAAAATTCGTGTTAGGTTACTAGCTAGTTTTTGGGATCCCAAAACGTAAGTGGAGGGATACCTATGACATCGCAAAAGTTGTCCGTCTGTCTGTCAGCACGATAACTCTCGAAGGGATTGAGATATTGTGATGAAACTTGGTGGGAGGATCCTTTGGGTCAAAGTACAGGTCAAGTTCGAAGATGGGCTCTGTATATTTGAGGGTGGGGGAGGGGTTTCAGATTAAGGGATTTAGATATTTAGATAGTCGATTATGAGGTAAGAAGATATGATGAGCACGATGGTGAAAACCATATTCTTGTCGGACAAGTGGTTCGTCCGGAATCCGGCAAAAACCGGAAAGTTTGTTAAAAGTAAAAGTTTCATTTGAAGTTGATTAAATGTTTGATTTAGGGGTAAGAAGACATGCTAAACACGATGGTGAAAACCATTTTCTCGCTGGACATGTAGTTCGTCCGGAATCCGGGAAAAACCGGATAGTTGGTGAAAAGAAAAAGTTTCCTTTGAACTTGATTAAATGTTTGATTTAGGGGTAAGAAGACATGCTGAGCATGATGGTGAAAATCATTTTCTCGCCGGACAAGTAGTTCGTCCGGAATCTGGCTAAAACCGGAAAGTTTGTTAAAAGTAAAAGTATTATTTGAAGTTGATTAAATGTTTGATTTAGGGGCAAGACGACATGCTGAACACGATGGTGAAAACCATTTTCTCGCCGGACAACTAGTTTGCCTGGAACCCGGCCAAAACCGGAAAATTTGTTAAAAGCAAAAGTTTTATCTGAAGTTGATTAGATGATAGATTTAGGGGTAAGAAGAGACGCTGAGTCTGTATATGACAATCATTTTTACCCGGACATATAATTAGTCCGGAATCCGGTTGTACCTGCATTTTTTTTAAGTCAAAGTTTTATTTATAGTTGATTAGATGTTCTTTATAGGGATAAGGAGATACGCTGGATTCGTTTCTGAATTTTCTTTATTTGCTGGACTAGTGGTTCGCTCGGAATTCGGGCGAAACCGTAAATTTGGCAGAAGTAAAGCAGGAAGTTTCGGTCAGTATCGTCAAAATAGATATGGCTTATAGAGGTATAGATAGATAGATAAATAGATAGAATATCTGAACTCGGTTTTCTCTGATGATTAGCCTAGCGAAGACTTTATCTGGCGAAGACAAGACCCAATTGTCTGGATCAAATCTTAGATTTTTGGGATCCCATCGACACCTTTGGTCTTGTTTAACAGTTCGAACACAATGCGTTAAGTTTACTAATGAGGACGCTTCGGAATTCATGAGTATTTTTTACGGAACGCCCCAGGGTACCAAGCTGGGTCCTTTGTGCTTATTAATTGTTTTTGACAAAGTTTTGACTACCTTTTATCACCGTTTTAAATTTGCCGACGATCTTCCAACCATTTGGCTCCGTTCACTTTCTCCTTCGGGTGACGAATCACCTCTTTCAACAGTTTTTATGGCACTTGCCCTTCGGCCAAGTGCCATATAGCGATCGCAATTTCTGTCCGTCCGTCGGTCTGTCCAGGTTTTGCTAGTTCGGGCACTTCCACATAAGCTAGGACGATAAAACTTGGCAGGCGTATCAGGGACCCCAAATGATTAAGTTGGAAATAGTCACTTCCCCGATCCGAGCACCGTGGGGGGAGTGGAGGGAGGGGGAATCCGGAATCTTGAGGTATTTTTAACTTTTGAACGGGTGATCGGATCTCGATGAAACTTGATATTTGGAACGACCTCATGCCTCAGACGACCCACTTAAAATCCGGACCGGATCCGGTGACTTTTGGGGGGAGCTGGAGGGGGCAACCGGAAATCTTGGGAAACGCTATGAGTGGAGGGATCGAGATGAAACTTGGTGGGAAGACACCTAGCAAACACTAGATACATCATTGACATAACCGAGCCGATTCGGGCACTGTGGGGGGGGAGTGGAGGGAGGGGGAATCCGGAATCTTGAGGGATTTATAACTTTTGAACGGGTGATCGGATCTCGGTGGAACTTGATATTTGGAAAGACCTCATGCCTCAGACGACGTACTTAAAATCCGGACCGGATCCGGTGACTTTTGGGGGGAGCTGGAGGGGGCAACCGGAAATCTTGGGAAACGCTATGAGTGGAGTGATCGAGATGAAACTTGGTGGGAAGACACCTAGCAAACACTAGATACATTATTGACATAACCGAGCCGATTTTGGTACTGTGGGGGGAGTGGAAGGAGGAGGAATCCGGAATCTTGAGGTATTTATAACTTTTGAACGGGTGATCGGATCTCGATGGAACTTGATATTTGGAAAAACCTCATACCTCAGACGACCCACTTAAAATCTGGACCGGATCCGGTGACTTTTGGGGGGAGCTACAGGGGGCAACCGGAAATCTTGGAAAACGATATGAGTGGAGGGGTCGAGATGAAACTTGGTGGGAAGACACCTAGCAAGCACTAGATACATCATTGACATAACCGAGCCGATTCGGGCACTGTGGGGGGAGTGGACGGAGGGGGAATCCGGAATCTTGAGGTATTTATAACTTTTGAACGGGTGATCGGATCTCGATGAAACTTGATATTTGGAACGACCTCATGCCTCAGATGACCCACTTAAAATCTGGACCGGATCCGGTTACTTTTGGGAGGGAGCTGGAGGAGGCAACCGGAAATCTTGGGAAACGCTATGAGTGGAGGGATCGAGATGAAACTTGGTGTGAAGGCACCTAGCAAACACTAGATACATCATTGACATAACCGAGCCGATTCGGGCACTGTGGGGGGAGTGGAGGGAGGGGGAATCCGGAATCTTGAGGTATTTATAACTTTGAAGGGGTGACCGGATCTCGATGAAACTTGATATATCGAAAGACCTCATGCCTCAGACGACGTACTTAAAATCCGGACCGGATCCGGTGACTTTTGGGGGGAGCTGGAGGGGGCAACCGGAAATCTTGGGAAACGCTATGAGTGGAGTGATCGAGATGAAACTTGGTGAGAAGACACCTAGCAAACACTATATACATTATTGACATAACCGAGCCGATTTTGGTACTGTGGGGGGAGTGGAAGGAGGGGGAATCCGGAATCTTGAGGTTTTTATAACTTTTGAACGGGTGATCGGATCTCGATGGAACTTGATATTTGGAAAGACCTCATACCTCAGACGACCCACTTAAAATCTGGACCGGATCCGGTGACTTTTGGGGGGAGCTACAGGGGGCAACCGGAAATCTTGGAAAACGATATGAGTGGAGGGATCGAGATGAAACTTGGTGGGAAGACACCTAGCAAACACTAGATGCATCATTGACATAACCGAGCCGATTCGGGCACTGTGGGGGGAGTGGAGGGAGGGGGAATCCGGAATCTTGAGGTATTTGTAACTTTTGAACAGGTGACCGGATCTCGATGAAACTTGATATTTGGAACGACCTCATGCCTCAGATGACCCACTTAAAATCCGGACCGGATCCGGTTACTTTTGGAGGGAGCTGGAGGGGGCAACCGGAAATCTTGGGAAACGCTATGAGTGGAGGGATCGAGATGAAACTTGGTGTGAAGACACCTAGCAAACACTAGATATATCATTGACATAACCGAGCCGTGCCTACTCGTAACAAGTGCCATATGAGCTCGTAGCTCTTGTTGACATATTGCAGCGAGACCTATCCGAAGTTAAACTTTCAGTAAGCCGTACAAAGAGTGTTGTACTCAGAGTGTCTTTTTTAAAACGGGACTTTCCTGAGATCGAGGATTTAGGTCTCGAGCACAAAACAACAGTTAAATTCCTCGGTTTGTTAATTTATGATGACCATAAGTAGAGTTTTTTTTTCAATATCATTTATTCCCAAAATTCTGATCTAACAAAATGCACGGGATTTGTCTCACATACAGTATATTACTGGAAAAACAGCACCTCTCCTCAAGTCGTTCGCAGTTCTCAGACGTTTTGCAATTCCGTCGCGAGATTTATGCAGTATTTACTGCCCGTACATACGGCCTTGCCTGGAGTATGCCTGTCCGGCTTGGCACCCAGGACTCACCAACGCACAGACCGATAGACTAGAAGCCATCCAAAAACGAGCTGTTAAGATTATGGTCGGCCCTGGTTATCTTTCTTATGAGGATGGCCTGGTCAAGCTTGACCTGCCAACCCTTGATGAAAGGCGGCATCAACTGACAATAGCGTTCGGGAGCAAGTGTCTGGCGTCACATGCTCATCGTGCCATTCTACCTGACTTTGAGACTACAGCAAATAGCAGGCCTAATACGCGACAGAGACAGAGAGACGCTGATTCCCAGAGACTAGAAAGACTACCCATAAACTCGACAGATCGTTACCTGAAATCTTTTGTACCCTATTTTAGCGAATATTTTAATTCTAGTTAAGTCAAATTATATTTTCAAGTTGTACGTGTAGATGAAATGTCTACTTATGTAATTGTCATATGTTATTTGCGTGAATGACGATCCAGTGCTAGCGTGTATAATACAAGCTATTAAGGAAATAAAGTACATTATTATGTTCAATGCCATAGGAAAACTTGTGTTCCTGGAGCCGACCACCTTTGGGGAAGTTGAGGTAAGGGGAATCCGTAAATCACTGATTTCCGTAAGTTGCGAACGGGCGGTCGGATCCGAGTGAAACTGTATGGGTGAACGGATGACCTAGACAAGCAAAACACGCGGCCACGGTTGGGCGAGTTGGTGGGGGGGGGGGGACTTTTTGACATGCTTAAGAACAAACGGATGGACAGAATGGGATGCAAGTTGGATTGTGCCGAGTATATGCGGTCTTGATTTTTTATTTGGCGTCCGGAAAGAATCTGGTCAAGGTAGGGGGGGGGGGGGTGACGCGGGAACCGGACATTTGCAGATAGTCTATGCTCTGATTTCAGTCAAAATTGATGGACGGGTAGAGAGAAGTCAGAGATGCGTCGTCTATGTTTCCGAATCGTATTCAGCCACATAGGGGATGTATGTCTGGAGTGTAGAGAGATCAAATGCCCTTTAGGGTTTGAACCGGATCCGACTACGGTGGGGGGGGAGGTGGGGGGAGTTACCAGAAGTTCCCAAAAGGCACAGATTCGAGTGAAAGATAGGTTGTAAGAGAAAAATGCTTAAGATGATCCCTTTAGGAGTCCGACCCAGATTCGGCCGCTGTAGGGGGAGTTGAAGGGGGGTATCGGAAATCGTGTGGCACGTCTATGGGAACCAAATGAGGGGATCTGTTTGGTTGAAAGTTGGAAGGTAGAAAAGCCATATGTCCTAAATGATCCGAGGCGATGTCGGAAATGCTGAGACCTGAGTGAAACGAGATATCATGTTTCTAGGTCTGAACCGCATTTTTGGATGGCTGTTTTTTTTTTTTTTTACGTTCTCGTCTACTTTCTTGTACCACCTACTCGTAAGAAGTGCCATATGAGCTCGTAGCTCTTGTTGTTGACGATTGTTTATTTTCTTTTAACGGGACAGACAAAAATTTAGTTCACTCAAAAAGGAAATTGTAGATAGGATCTGCTTGAAGGTCATTCAATTAATACTTTGTTCTAAAACCGAAGTTACGTTATTTGGTTGTCCAATGATGCATTTACCTTCGTTTTTGTTGCTACAGATCTCTCCTAGCGCATAAAAACTAGTGTTTAACCCTCCATAAAGCAAAAAGAGAAAATGGCTCTGTTTTTGTCTTTTTGAATTGTGTTTGAATTTAGATAAATATTAAACTTCGAATTTTGTCTGGAAATAGGTGGTGACGCTTTTGATTTAAGTAGAAGTGAAGGTCAAAATCTGTTTCCTGTTTTTCCTAAAAACTTGATTTATCTCCGATATTTCTTTTGGAGTCGTTACAGTTTCGTAGAATTTGGTTGACATGTACTTGAACCAGTCTTATCCAGTCGTTTGCTTGTATCTAATAGGTGTTGTCTTAATTGTATCAGAATTCCATAAAGTCGTGTCGTACATAGTGACGTCGCGTGATTTTGTAGAGGCTTTGTGGCCTGATTTTTAGCAATATATTATTATTATTATTGTAGGATTTGATTGTCCCTGGGTCGTTTTATAGATGTAAACGCGACCGGCGCCTCGCTGGCCGCTCGTCTCTGTATATATATATATATTAAAATATATATTCACCGATAGGAATAAACTACATTTTTTTTTGTCTCAGGTAAAAGAGATCAAATGGGTGTGACGTCACGCTGGTATGGAATTACGATACAGCTTAGTTTAGACCGTCTAATACAGTTAGCCACAGTAGATACAGTAACATTGTCTGCTGCGAAAAAAAATTAGTAAGAGTTTTCTCTTAAATTTCTAGTAATGCCGACAGTCAGGTTCGGAGCCTGCCGACGTCGTCATTTGGAATCCGGCCGGAGGCGTTGCCCGTGTCGGAATTGCTCAGAGACGAGGATTCGTTGGGAGCTACTTCATCCGTTGTTCTGCCAACTGTTGCCAAGCTCACTGAGGTAAGTCTCAATAGTTGATTTTAATAATAATAATAATTTATTTGTAACCCACTTTCGTATAAAAAGACAAGCGGAGTAAATTTAAAAAAGAAAAGAAAAGGGGGTTACAAAAAAGGTGAAGCTAAGAGCGATTAAGCTTAGTAGGTGACGGGAAATCATTTTTCTTTCCTATATTCTTTTTTTCTCTCTCTCTTTCTTTACCTCTTTTTTCTTTTCTTTCTTTGAAAGTATATTAGATTAGTTTTTATGTCATTATTTATTGAATAATTTCAAGTTAAAAGGTGGTTAGAAGATACAGCCACCCACAGGACTTTTGTCTGTTATGTGGTTGTTGAGTTTTTTTGTACAATGTAGTTGTGTTTTTTTGGTGAAGTAAAAAAATATCTGAAATCTAAATCTATCTGAAATCTAATCTAGGGAGGCTTCATAGCCGTAGGACAATATTGTTGTTGTTTTCTTTTGTAATGTGTATTAGTGTTGTCTTATGTATAATAATAATAATAATGAAAATAATTCATTGGAAAAAGCCTAATACGGCCATACAACAGATTCCTGAAGCGCCAACAACAATTTATAACATTAATAATGAAACACAAAACTATTTTCTTCTTTTCATTGCATTCAAAACGAAAGAAACTACCTCACGGATTTTATTTGTCGACTTTTAAGGTACCAGGGAAGAGAACACCACCAGCCATCCCAACTAAACCCAATGAAGGAAACTCTTGGCACTCTCCTAGAAGGGGGTCAATGGTATCTTGCCCAGTGCAACAAAGTGGGCAATTATAATTCTCCTCACCGACCTGTTTTCGCCTATCAAAAACTTTCTTTCTGTACCGTAATTGAAGAGAGTTAGTCCGGAGTTGGAATATGGCCCCTGGGCTTTTAAATACACTTATTATTATTATGAAGTACTTAACCTTCATCTCGGACAGAAACACGTGGGTGTTTCCCGAATGGTCAAAATACTCGTTAGATAACAAGTCGCAGTGGACAGCCTACAGTCTCATTTCCGATATTTTAACGTTCATGACTCCTTTGAGATACCCCGGTGTTTCTAAGATATTGCAGACCCCTCTCGGCTGATTTGACGAGAAGCAGGTCCTACTAATGAGCTCGTCAGAAGCGACAAGCTTCCAGTAGCGCAGTTCCAAAAAGCGCCAAACGGGGAGAACGGAAGAATCAATCTAGCGCCGTTAAGGTGGATATAGCACTGGAAGTTCGGAATCTCAGGAATGGGAATGATGGAACCATTAGGGACATGAGGTTAGTTAGTAAAATATAGGTACAACAGGTCCTTTGAAGCACATCTCGCACTACGTATTGTTTGATGATGGTGATGATGATTAAAAAATAGAAAACCGTTATTTTTGGGTTTTTTTATGGCACTTGAGCTTACTCAAGTGCCATATAGCGATTGTTATTTCTGTCCGTCAGTCGGTCTGTCGGTCCCGGTTTTGCTAGTTCGGGCACTTCCAGATAAGCTAGGACGATGAAACTTGGCAAGCATATCAGGAACTGGACCAGATTAAATTAGAAATTGTCGCTTCCTCGATCCGACCATCTGGAGGGGAGTGGAGGGAGGGGGAATCCGGAAAAAATAGGAAAAATGAGATATTTTTAGCTTACGAACGGGTGATCGGGTCTTAATGAAACTTAATACATGGAAGGACTTCGTGTCTCAGACCCTCCATTTTAAATCCAGACCGGATCCGGTGACACTGGGGGGAGTTAGAGGGGGAAACCGGAAATCTTGGAAAACACTTAAAGTGGAGGGATCCGAATGAAACTTGGTGGAAAGTACAAGCAAAAGTCCTAGATACGTGACTGATATAACCGGAACGGATCCGCTCACTTTGGGGGAGTTGGGGGGGGGGGGAGAAGTCCGAATTTGTAGTGATCCCGCGAGTTCCGTGCTTCCTGATGTGCTGGGACGATGGAAATTGACAGGCATGTCTGGGACCCGACCAGCTTAAATAGGAAATCATCAATTCCCCGATTCGACCATCTGGGGGGGGAGAGTGGAGGGAGGGTGAAGCCAAAATTTGAGGTATTTTTAGCTTGCGAACGGGTGATCGGATCTTGATGAAAATTGATATTTAGGATGACCTCGTGTCTCAGACACCTCACTTTAAATCCGGGCCGGATCCGATGACACTGGGGGGAGTTGGAGGAGGGAACCGGAAATTTTGAGAAACGCTTAAAGTGGAGGGATCGGGATGAAACTTGGTGGGAAAAACAAGCACAGGTCCTAGACAAGTCATTGACATAACCGGACCGGATCAGGGCACTGTGGGGGAGTTGGGGTGGGGAACCGGAAATTTTGAGAAACGCTTAAAGTGGAGGGATCGGGATGAAACTTGGTGGGAAAAACAAGCACAGGTCCTAGACAAGTCATTGACATAACCGGACCGGATCAGGGCACTGTGGGGGAGTTGGGATGGGGCTCGGGATTTCTAGCGATCCCGCGAGTTCGGCATACTTCCTGGTGTCCTAGGGCGATGAAACTTGGCAGGTATGTCAAGGATCCGAACAGATTGACTTGAGAACAGCCGTTTCCCCGACCCGACCATCGTGGGGGGAGTGGGTGGATGGGGAGTCCGGAATCTAGTGGCGTGCATAACTTTTGAAGGGGTGATCGGATCTTGATGAAAATTGATATTTAGGATGACCTTGTGTCTCAGACACCTCACTTTAAATCCGGGCCGGATCCGATGACACTGGGCGGAGTTGGAGGAGGTAACCGGAAATTTTGAGAAACGCTTAAAGTGGAGGGATCGGGATGAAACTTGGTGGGAAAAACAAGCACAGGTCCTAGGCACGTCATTGACATAACCGGACCGGATCCGATGACACTGGGAGGAGTTGGAGGAGGGAACCGGAAATTTTGAGAAACGCTTAAAGTGGAGGGATCGGGATGAAACTTGGTGGGAAAAACAAGCACAGGTCCTCGACACGTCATTGACATAACCGGACCGGATCAGGGCACTGTGGGGGAGTTGGGGTGGGGGTCCGGATTTCTAGCGATCCCGCGAGTTCGGCATACTTCCTGATGTCCTAGGGCGATGAAACTTGGCAGGTATGTCAGGGATCCGAACAGATTGACTTGAGAACAGCCGTTTCCCCGACCCGACCATCGTGGGGGGAGTGGGTGGATGGGGAGTCCGGAATCTAGTGGCGTGCATAACTTTTGAACGGGTGATCGGATTTGAATGAAACTTGTCTGGTGAGCTATCGCCTCGGACGTTCAGTGTCACGTCCGAGTCGGGTCCGATATCTGTGGGGATGGGGGGGGGGGGGGTGGAAAACTCAAGAAACTCTAAAAGTAGAGGGATTGGGACGAAACTTAATGGATGGAACAAGCATTAGGCCTAGATGAAATTGACGGAGCCAGATGGTTTCGGGGCTCTGTGGGGGGAGTTGGAGGGGGTTTCATGGAATTCCGGTAGTCGTGAGTTAGAATAGTTCCAGATGTAAAACGACAACGAAACTTTGCAGGCATATTAGCGACCCGAATTATCTTGACTTAAAAACCTGACACAACGTACCCCCGGAAACTTCCGTTCCTAGATCCGAGCATTTTTGGGGGAGCAAGAGAAGAGAAATATGGACTTCTATAAATTGCGAACGAGTGGTCTGATTCGAGTGAAACTTCATGGGTGATACGAATCGATGGCCTCGACATGTAAAACGTGCGTTCGAACCATATGCGACCACGATTAGGGGAATTGGGGGTGGGGGGACTTTTGACATGCACAAAAACCAAACGGATGGACCGAATGAGATGCAATTCGACAGTGCCGAGTTTATGCGGCCTAGATTTGTTATTTGGCGTCTGGGCCGGATTCGGCCAAGGTAGGGGGGGGGGGGGGTTACTGGAAACTTGCAGATAGGCTATGCTCCAATTTCAGTCAAACTTGATGAGGGAATTAAGAGATTGGGCCCGAACCGGCTCCGACAACGTTGGTGGGAAGGGGGGGGGGGTACCGGAACTTTCCAAAAATGCTCAGATTCGATTGAAACTTGGTAGATGGTATAAACGAAGATGCTTTAGGTGGTCGATTTTTTTTTATTCCGAACCAGATTCGGCCACGGTAGGTGGAAATATAGTGAGTACCGGAAATCGTGTAGCACGTCTAGGGATCAAACAAATGGATTTATTGGGATGAAAGTTTGAACAGTCATGTGCATTTGCAATCGAGACGATGCCGGAACTGCTCAGAAATGAGTGAAACTAAATATCCTATTTCTATTTCCGAACCGCCTTTTTGGATGGCGGGTGTATTTTGTGACGTTTTCATCTACTTTCTTGTACAGCCTACTCGTACAAGTGCCATATGAGCTCGTAGCTCTTGTTTTATTAGCTGTACAGTTATCCCTTTAAGGGGATGTTCGAGGGATAAATATAATTTCGGATATTTCGGTTGCACCTCCGGCAAACCGTCCTGAGGAGTAATACGTTAGGCTAGGGTTTAATTAGTTAATATTTTTTTTTTTTTAAATAAGTCTGAATTAGTGAAGCGTCATTTTCTTATGCCACTGGCAAGTCTGTCGTATTTGTGCAATTGAGTTTCACAGTCGTCAGTGAAATTGTACCTTACCTTGATTTGATTGGGTCCCTGATATGCCTGCCAAGTTTCATCGTCCCAGCCCACCTGTAAATACCGTAACTCTGTATCACCGAATTTCCAGAACCCCTCTCCAACTCCCCCCCCCCCCACACAGTGCCCAAATCCAGTGCAGTATTGTTATGATGTATCTAGGTCTTGTGATTGTTGCTCCCACCTAGTTTCATCCCAATCACTCCACTCTAAGCGTGTCATATGATTTCCGGTTCTCCCTCCAACTCCCCCCTGGTTCACCGGATCTGGTCCGGACTTGAAATGAGATATCTGAGACATGAGGTCTTTCAAATGTCAAGTTTCATGAAGATCCGATCACCCGTTCGAAAGGTATGCATGTCACTAAATTCCGGCTACCCTACCTCGCCCCACGGTGGTCGGATCCGCGAAGTGACTGTTTCCAAGTTAGTTTGGCCGGGTCACTAATAAGCCTGCCAAGTTTCATCGTCCTAGCGCATCTGGCAGTACCGTAACTCGCGATCGCCGGACTGACCGACCTACCCTCCAATGGAAAAGTGATCGGTATATGCCACTTGGCCGGGGGCAAGTGAGATAATAACCTGTCAAAATTCAGAAAACCGGTTTTAAGCGTCAGTAGCATGATGCGACACTCGTCGGGAGCATAATGCGCATGGAAACTAGTGAAGGATGGCAAGTGTAAAGATTAGTGAGGTGTCTTTAGCGGGTTCGGAATGTAACATACGACATTTCGGTCTCCGGGTTTAAGAATTAATGAATGCAGTTACAGAAGTAAGTTGCACTGGCAATATAGGTAAGAGGGGTCCTTTAAGTAGTTTGCCTTACGTTCCGCATTGAAGCGGTACTCTCTATGTGTATGTGTACAGACAACTTGGGAGCTTCGGGATATATACTCACTGTATATACGTATAACTTCTTGCGATTTTCGGACACCCATGTTTAAATTTTTGGATTAACAGGAGCATCCTGTCAGAATGTGCTGCACCTTCTCAAGCCCCTAGCATAAGAGTCATGGAGGCTCAGAAAATGAAACTTGGTCTCAACCAGCTAAATTGTCGGAACGGTATCTAAGATCGTTTGTTCGATACGACTATGTTTAAATCAAGGCCGTAAGGTGTCCTGCTACCGCACTGTCAAGGATTTTATACCGTGCATGCAGGACCTCGGGTCAAATCTGTAAACAAAGTGCGAAAGTTCATAAAAAATTCGCGAGCTAAGAAAGGCGTTCCGTCTAGAAAATGGACATGGACTACATCATTACGGCAAATAACAGCATCATCCTTTGAGAATGTGTTGTACCTTCTCAAGCCCCTAGCATAAGAGTCATGGATGCTCAGAAACTGAAACTCGCTCTCAACCAGCTAAATTGTCGGAACGGTATCTAAGATCGTTTGTTTTATGCGTCTATAGGCGTGTTCTCGCCGTTCCCCCAGGACTCCCCGCGTTTTTGTTTGTACCGGGGACGCACTCGCCGTATTCTCGCGAGTCCCCACGGACGGGGAATGCTCCGATTATCATCACCATCATCAAAAAGGATTCCCTTTCAGATTCAGAGGGGAATCAATTTTTGCTGGTGTTGGTGCAATGTAACATTAATTGAAAACAATCAGAATAAACAAAATAAAAAATAAAATGGATCCAGACTAAATTCGTCAACTGTATATTTTTTCCTCGAACAGTATTAAGTTGAACCAGAGGATTGACAGCCTGACGAGGACCCTTGCCAAGAAGTGCCGAAATATCGCTGATGAAGAATCATTAGCTGATGTATCCGTTGTAAACATTGTTTGAATAAATCTTTATCCTTGTTCCATATTTGTATACATTTTAAAAATCGTATCTACAAATTCAAGAAACGATTAATCGGTTTATCATCATAACTGCATCTTCGGTAAGGTTGTTCCAAGGGCAAACAGTTCTGTTCACAAGATCCACTTGTACACCTCTTATGGTGCATTTACACACTGCGTAAAATCCGAGCGTATTTTACGCACGTTTTGAGCTTGAAAGCGTATTTGAGAAATCGGTCCATTTTGTATGTAAATGCGTCCGTATTGCTAGAAATCTTTTGAGCTTGAAAGCGTATTTGAGAAATCGGTCCGTTTTGTATGTAAATGCGTCCGTATGGCTAGAAATCTTTTCAAGCTCAAAACATGCGTAAAATACGCTCGGATTTTAAGCAGTGTGTAAACCCACCATTAGTGGAATTGTGATTTGTTAACTGAACATGATGACTATGACTATGAGTGTATTCCACCCTTCTAACAATAGTTACTATTAGCTACTATTTCCGTTCCATCCTCACGAAAAGTTACTACGCTGACCGTTCCAACCTTGTCGGAATAGTAACTAATAGTTACTGTTTGCTTACCATGCTCGGGAGCGTAGTAAGCGTAGTAACTACGCATCTCCGTAACGTGATTGGTCGGATTCGCCCCTGGCGTGAGATCCTGCTAGAAAATAGAAAAATCGTTCCAGCCTATAACGGGGTTTCTTCTGATGTTATAAGCCGTTATCTTTGATCTAATAGGTAGCGTTCTTGAGGCTTATGATCGAACACACTGTTCTTTATTCCCAGAGAGATAGCGGGACACAGCTCTTTATTGCAAGAAGTACAACGTAACACTAAATACAAAATGTAAAACGATGGCCCAAGACCCCCATCCGGAAACCCTGATTTTCCGGCTGTAACCCACAACTGTAAAGGCTCTAAGGAAACATAAATTGCTGGGCTGGAGACAGATTAATGTGACAGGTCAATTTGAGTCCAGCGTGAGAGCCGTCTGTTTCAACCCTGCATCTTTTCCCCAGATACTTGTTATAGAATTCCCACACCCCAAAATTTGTCCCAACAAATTCGCAAACAATTAATCACTCATTCTACAAATGGTAAATAATACATAGCACTTGCAACGATAAAATACACCAAAGTGAATAATCGGTATTGAGTGTAAAACAGTTAAAAATTTTAGAGGATAGCAAAATGGGTCAAAAGAATGTTGTACTCTTAAGTGCAACTTAAGTTCCGTAATAGATAGGCTTTCTAGGTCGAAGATTTCTGGCACTGTTAGCACTACTTGGGTTAGTAACATACTGGTTGGTTCTAGTTTCATGCTGGTTAGTGTTGTTAACATCTGAGTGCGTAGAAAGCGGAGAAGTAGCATTTGGCGACGCATTGCTAGTTGCTTGTACGGTATGAGCTTCTGAGGGTACAGAAACGCTGCTGTCTACCCTCAAGTCGTAAGCATTGCGTAGCTCGAAAGTTTGCAGTGGTCGCATTACAGACGAAATGGGGTTTGGAGCAACTTTATTTGGTTGAATAGGTGGGATGGCCTCACTACTGGGTAACCGCATATCAAATTCCATTTGATCTTTGATTGTGCGCTTATTAAAAGGTTTTAGATGGCTTTTGTGGACAGTTCGAGTTTTTCGATTTGCCATGTCGGATACTTCGAACCGATTTCCTTTCAACACTTCGCGAACAACGACTGGACCAGTCCAGCGGTCACCAAGCGAGCCTTCCGTTTTCCGAAATTTGTGGTTTCGCATGAACACAACGTCACCCTCAACAATGTCTCGATCAAACACTTTACCCTGATTGTACTTTTGACGAAGTTCCCTTCGAATTTCCGTGCTGTGCTCGTCGGCAAGCTGATATGCGTCGAAAAGTGTTTCACGTAGGTACACAATATAATTTTCGAATTCATGATACGTCCTCGGTGGTGGATGCGTTGACAGTTCAAACTGTTGTCTCAGCTCTCGTCCGTAAACCAGAAAGTTGGCAGAGAAGCCGGAAGGATTCTGTTGGCTGTTCAAGTTCATGATAGCTGGAGAGAGCTTGACCAACGATCCTGTTTGGCTCGAACTAGCTTCGACAACATACGTTTGATATCGCGATTTGCGCGTTCTGTGCGGTTAGCGCTAGGACAGTAAGCTGGTGTATACCTAGGGGAAATTCCAAGAATTTCGAGCACGGACCGAAAAACTTCGCTCCTGTAATAGCTGGCGTTGTCCAAGATCAACAACTCCACAGCTCCATGTTTTGAGTACAATGAATCCACAAGAGCTTGTGCAATAGTTTGAGATGAAGTTTCACGCAGAGGAACCGCAACAACGAATCGGGTAAACAGGCAAACGGAAACTAAGATGTACCTGTTCCCATCACTTTCAGTAAGTGGCCCGATGACGTCACACGCTGCAATATGCCAGGGATACTTTGGCGAGTATCCTTCGCCTATCGGCGGGATAATTGTGCGAGACTCGCTACGACGTTGACAGACCAAACAGGAGTCAACAAACGTCATAAGTCTACTTACAAAACCGTCTTGAAAGTGGTAAAGTTTTCGTAACCAATTCAGTGTAAAGGCAAACGAGTGATGGCCAGGCTCATGGCCGAGCCTGAACACTGTCCTTTCAAGACTGGGGGGGATGACTAGCAGTGATCCTTCACTGAAATTATGGTCATCCCAGGCGGATTTTGCTGCTCCGCCTTTCACTACTGAGTGTGAGCGAGTACTCAGAGTTTCTAGTTCGTTGGTAACACCGTCGGATTCTTGCGAATCCTGCCGTGACCCGCAGCCGTCGAGATCACAGCTCCCTTGTCGAATACGGGAAAACCCATCCGTATTACCCGACAATACCGAGCTGCATACTCCCGGGTCAAACCACAAAGACCCTTTCTGCAGTCGATATTTCTTCAACTTTTTCGGCAATTCCTTCTTGTTAAGAGCCAACACGATTTTGCTAAATATAGGGCATTTTCTAACGGCCTCATTTACAATGGGAAGGTCAATATACGGATAATCACCGTCTGCTGTGTCCATGCCCCAATAAACCTGAGAATTATTTACAGGGGGGTCGTTAGCATGATGGCTGGAGACACGTGCGGTGGCTGTCACAGCACTGATGACATTATCCTCTGAATTGCCCTTTTCAATTGTGGGATTCCAACTAATTTTGCACAGATTTTTCTGGTACCTGGAGAAATCAAGAATTTGGGTCGTGTAGCGCGACAGGGAATCCGAGTAATTCTTTTCCGATGGGACATGAACAAAATGAAGATGATAAGGCTGAAGCGACAAGATCCACTTTAGAAGCCTCGGACTTCCGTTCATTTTCGCGTTACGTAAGTACGTAAGAGAGAAATTATCTGCCATCCAGATAATCTTTCCACAAGACCCATAGAGAAGATGATTCCAGTGTTCTATAGACAGTACCAAGGCATACATTTCGGCTTCGATAATAGACCACGCTAACTGGCCAGAACCTCGTGCTTTGGAGAAGCAGCCCAAGAGTTCAAGCTTACTTCCTGGCTCTCTCGGCTTCATCAGAAGAAGGCCCGAGAAGCCATGAAGGCTCGCGTCGGTCTGAAGCACGAAATCAACATTTCCCGAAAGATCTGGATAGGAAAGAAGAGGTGCATTTACGAGTCGATCTTTGTTCCAACTGAATTCGACGTCCTTGCGCAAAAGATTGTACAATGGTTTGGAAATAGAGCTGTAATGTTGAACGTATCGTCGGAAGTATCCAAGAGTTCCTAAGATGCTCTGGAGGCCCTTCCGATCAGTGGGAGGAGCTAAGTCTTGAATTCCTTGCAACTTCTCGGGATCTGGCGCGATACCTTCGGAGCTAAGACTGTGGCCACAGAACTTGACTCCGTCCGTACGAAAGAAATTGCATTTCGATCCTTTAAGTCTGATGTCGTATTCCCGACAAGCAGCAAAGACTTCTTCCAATGTGGAAAGGTGCTCCCCATCCGTCGGATTTCCACATAACAAATCATCAGCATAAGGTTCTACACCTGCCATATGCCCAAAAATCTTGGCAATCATGATGTGATGTAGACTCGGGGATGCAGTACACCCCATAACCATCCTCTTGAAACAGTACTGTTTTCCAAATAGAACGAAACTGAAATAATTTTTCGACTTATTACTGCAACGGATGTTATAAAATGATGTTGCGATATCAATCGTGCTTTTTACTTTCATGTTTCGCGCTTTCTCGAAGATTTTTGTGTAGTCAGCTGTATGAACAGCAGGTGGAATAACAACTTTGTTCAAGAGACGACAATCAAGCACAAGACGAATGTCAGCGGCAGACAGTTCTGACGCTTTTTTATTCGAGCCCTTTTTAACAACGACGATTGGAAAAGAAAAAGGGCTAATGCACTCTTCTATTATTCCTGCCTTTTTCATTTCTTCGAGATGAACTTTGACTAAATTTTCTAGATGGGTGGGCACCGGAAACTGTTTCCTAGAGATTGGCTTTTCATCCGACAACGTGAGATTTGCTTCCATAAAGTCAACCCCCTTACCCACGTCAAATAGACCCTTTGCAAAAGTGTCCCTGAAATCCCAGAGTACTGACCGTAATTTTGCCTTCATTGGCTCACGTATGTGGTCAAGCTTAAACTCAGCAAAGAATTCCGAACGTGAAGTCCATTTATTTTCACCACTGGGTAAGCGAGAGCTCTTTCTCTCGGTACCGTGGCCCGGAAAGGAAACGTTGCTACCGCTTTCGAAATCCTCACCAACCTTGCTTTTGTCACGTCCTATGCGAGGGCGAGAACCATACTTCTCAGCACCGTGACCTCGAGAGGGGACCTGGCTACCGCCTTTCAAACCCTCCCGAACCTTGGGAAAACTAGGGGTACCTCCTATTCCCGTTTCTAAACTTCCAACAGAAGCAAGACTACCGCTTTCTCCTGTCCTCGCATTACAGGGGGCAGACATGTTCCCTTCAGTTTTCATGCAACTAATTTCAGAGTCGCACATGCCAGCGTCTACTGGGTCTAAACTACCAAGCACAGAAAAAGTATCTAGGTCCAATCTACGGAAAACGCCAAGAATTTGGTCACGCTTAAAAGTAATTGGGTGGGAATTGCCATTTTTAAGACGAATGACAACCCTTTTTTCCCGTGACTCTATCATCTGATCGGGGCAAATCAGGTGTGCACTGACCCGACTTTCCCCGTGAAAGACTCCTATGGTGCCTGTTTCAAACTCAACCCCACCCTCAACATCAGAAAACGAATTACTTGGGATTGAAAAATTAGACAAACAACGTACATCACACCGGTCCGAAATTACTGAACCGTCAGCGTTAATAGCACAGGTATCAATTACGGAATCTTTGAAAGTGCTGATTAAATTTCTGTTTTTGCAGTCCAGCAGAAATTTGTTAGATGATAGGAAGTCAAAACCGAGGATGAACTTGGGTGTTAACAATGGGGCAACAATAAAAGTGTGCCTGTACCTTTTTCCGTTGATTTGGATGGGAATGTCGCATATACCGGTTGTTGGTAAAGTCTCACCGTTAGCTGCTCGAATGCTAATGGGGTTATTTGGTCTTCGAATGTTCGGGGACCTAACCCATTCCCTTAACGCAACTTCGGAAATGGCCGATATGCACGCTCCTGTGTCCACCAAAATCCTCCGATACTGGTTTTCTAACTGCACAATTGCGTAAAACGCTTCTTTCGCATGATGTAAATCATAATTATCATGTTCTTGCACTGCACTACTAACACTATCACTGTGTTCGAAACACGCGTCCTTAGGGGCCTTAAATTCAGTGTTCTTGGCGGCAGACGGTTTGGCCCTTATTTTCGTCTGCCGTTGGAGTTTTCCTGTTTCGTTTCCTGCTTGAAACGCATAACTACGCTATCAGGCGCTCGGCACTCCGCTTTTCTATGATACAGGTGTCCGCACCTGTAGCATTGAAGTCCTCTGCGATCCGACCTCTCATGGTCCTGTCGATGACGTCCGGAGCCAGACGGCCTCCTTTCGACTTTGGACGGACTATAATGGTCGTTATGGTCGTCATCGTAATACGAAGACATGGGGCTTTGATGACGAGGCTCCCTACGCCTCGGAGTGTACGTTCTTCTCTCTCTGCTCCCGCTAAAGCTGCTGTCGCTGTCGTGTCTCCTTCTTACGCCGTGTGACCTATCTTTAAAGGTTACTCGTCTCATGCTGTCTGTTATGGCATCGACAGTCGGGTAAGAGACGCTTCCACTGGATGCTGCCCGTAAAAATCGTTCAGCTTCTTTTGCTTCTCTGACGCAGTCTTTAAATGTCTTTGGTTTTGCTTTAAGGATGGAATGGTACATATCCTTATTGTCTCTTACGGCACTGCAAAAGGTCTGAATCGCCGCAATTTCTGGACCCGAGGCTGGGTCTGATGTTAATGGGCCATAGATTTTTTCAACCTCACTACGGACATGGTGACTCAGATCCGCTACGGTTTGACCTGGCATCAGCTTGATGGTGTAAAGCCGACCGAAGTCGTAGCTGCGGTCATGTTCCAGCTCGTCTTTGAAACAGTCCAAAAGTTTATTTTTCAAATCCACAAACCTTGTAACCCTTCCTTCCGGCGTCCTTTCGATATCTCTAAGACCATCCGCCACTGCACCTCTTAGCTTAGTTTTTAGCAAAGGCATTACTTGTTCGTCAGTAAGTTTGCACATAGCAATTGTCACTTCCACATTCGTCAGCCATTTCTTTAGTTCTTCGATCTTTGAAATTTCCACTATGTCTGTGTGTGGATTGCACAAAAATGCCATGGTTTTTTAGCAATAAGAATGTCACTTAAACGGCTAAAGTTGTCAGATCCGTATCACACACCGCTGTTCACCACTTTATAACGGGGTTTCTTCTGATGTTATAAGCCGTTATCTTTGATCTAATAGGTAGCGTTCTTGAGGCTTATGATCGAACACACTGTTCTTTATTCCCAGAGAGATAGCGGGACACAGCTCTTTATTGCAAGAAGTACAACGTAACACTAAATACAAAATGTAAAACGATGGCCCAAGACCCCCATCCGGAAACCCTGATTTTCCAGCTGTAACCCACAACTGTAAAGGCTCTAAGGAAACATAAATTGCTGGGCTGGAGACAGATTAATGTGACAGGGCAATTTGAGTCCAGCGTGAGAGCCGTCTGTTTCAACCCTGCATCTTTTCCCCAGATACTTGTTATAAGCCTTAACGGCAAAAAAACAGAATTCGTGACGTCATGCGTAGTAACTACGGTAAGTAGGATGGAACACGCTCTATATAATCTTATATGATATTTATTGCAAAAAGCCTACTGGCCATAGCAACTACCACACAAAAATTAGGTACAAGAAAAAGAAAACAACAAGAACAAAAAGTGAAAATCCTAGATATAGCTTAATAACACTTACATTAGATCCTCCCGATGCTTCGCTCCCAACCGGACGAACACCGCCAAATATCACGCTCGCAGTATCTGTTTACGCATATAGGGATCGTGAAGGTCCCATGTTTTGCAATGCTTGATTTGTTCTCCTGGTACAGAAAGAACTTCCGTGTTATCCCCATGCCCATTTGCTTAGTGTTACATGTAATATGTTGTTGTTCTTTTTTAGGATCTTCGAGCTAAGGTTCGTGCCCTGATCGAGTCGAAAACATCGCTGCCGTCATGAAATATGACTTGGGACAAAACATAAAATATTATAAATATCTGTAATAAATTCGTTTCTTTTTACACCATTATATGATCGAGAATGGATAGCATGGAACGAGCCATGCCGCCTGACTGTGCGTTCACGCTGACGAGAATATTCGCTGAATAGCCCGATTTTTCGTTGGCCACAAATTTCGTGCCACAAAACTACATATTCGCTGCGATTTTTCGGAGAATCGCTGTTGTTGGACTGAGAATGCAGTTCTTTAAGTCTCAAACGCTCAAGGCCACCGAACCTCCGATGTACAAGCTGGATGTCATCTCGGTGATCCTGAACTTGCCTTACTGACTTTTCAGGGCGTGCCGCCAGCCCCCCATTTAGCTTTCCTTGATGAGCGACTAGGCTAGCTAAATCTTTTTGGTCGAACGCTGTGCGAGCGGCAAGGTTAGTTTATTTATTGCGAGCACCCAGTTTAGATTTTTTCTTTCTTGGGGAGGGTTCAGAACTAAAATTTTTACCGAATCCTAGAAACTGAGAATTCGAGCTTTAAATTATGGAACAGAAAGGATTGCGAAGGAAGAGTAACATTAAACGGCAGCATGAAAGACGTCAAACCAACTATTAGGGGGGGGGGCGAAGTCCAATTGGACAATATAGCCCGGCAGAATTACAGTAACAGCTTCTGTCTACTATAGCCAACAGAAATTGAAATCGAGCGACACAGGTTTTTTTTTTTCTGTATGCTAAAACTTAACTGCTTCTCTTACAATTTCTATCGTTTACCTTAGATTAAATACTGAGACTAAGAAGTTTTCCTGTCAAATTTAATTTCTATCCAAGTTCTAACTTTTGATGTTTCGAAATCTCAATCCTAAAACTGGAATATTACGAAAAAGCGCTGCTGGCGGAATTTTCGAAATATCTATGACTATCTGTTTTGGATCCAAGGTAAAATTAAGGACTGTCGATAAAATCATAGATCATCCCTTTTGTTTGCGACGAGTGCTTCACTCGACCTCTGCCGAGTTTCGAGGTTCTTAGTAACTCCCGAATCCTGGCAATTGTACCGAATTAATTACCGAATCCAAGTTATTATACCGAATAAGCTTAGACCAATAGCATTTTCGGGATTCTGTATAACTACTGTATCCCGGTTATTATACCGAACTGTTTTCGTATTGAAAGACCACCGAACAATATTCATCTTCGGTATACTTTCGTCGAAGAGGGAACAAAAGTCGGGATTCGTGGTTAACTACCTATTCCTGAAAATCATACCGAATAAATTACCGAATCCCAATCATGATACCGAATAATTTTGAACCGATAGCTTATTCGGGATTCTGTGTAACTACCGAAACTCCATAAGTACACCGAATAGTTCTGGCATCGAAAAATTACCAAATGATTTCAGTAAATTCGCTCACCAAATTCGTGATCACTACCAAATATTGGCAATTATACCCAATAGAATTTGTACCGACAGCCTATTTAGGATTCTGTATAACTACCGAATCCCGTAAGTATACCGAGTAGTTTTGCTATCGAAAAAATACCGAACAATTTTAGTAAATTTAGGGCCGGAGACCTCTACAAAAGGGTGGGGGTGCTGCACCCCCCCCCCTTGCGTGACGCCCTGTGTATGGATAGTTTTGTAGTACGAAATAGGTTGATGTAGGATTTTATCCCAAGTTTGATTCGTCGCTATTTCTACGATCGAAAAGGAGAAATTTCAAATTGCTGCAAGGTCAGTCAGTGTACTTTTTTTTTTCTCTTCTTCAGACGTTCTGTCGTTTTCTTGACACTGAAGGATCGCCATCGACTGGGAAGGTACGTTTTTGGGATCCCAAAACGTAAATGGAGCAAAAGTTGTCCGTCTGTCTGTCCCCACGATAACTCACGAGGGGATTGAGATATTTTGATGAAACTTGATCGGACGATCCTTTGGGTCAAAGTACAGGTCAAGTTCGAAGATGGGCTATGTAGCCCTATATTTGAAGGTGGGGGAGAGGTTTCAAATTGAGGGGCAAACAAATATACTTTTTGAAGCTATTGAGATAGTCGATTTAGGGGTAAGGAGATATGCTGAATTCGAGTATGAAATTTATTTTCTCGCCGGACAAATAGTTCACCCGGAATCCGGCGAAAACCTGAAAATTTGTGAAAAGTAAAGCTTAATATGACGTTGATTAGAGGTTTGGTTTGGTGGCAAGGTGACGTGCTGAGTCCGAATATGAAGTTTATTTTCTCGCCGGACAATTAGTTCTTCCGGAATCCGGCAAAAACCGGAGAATTTGGTAAAAGTAAAAGTTTTATATAAATTTGATAAGATGTTCGATTTGCGGGTAAGAAGACATGCTGAGTTCGTATATGACAATCATTTCCTCGCCGGACGTACAGATCACTCGGAATCCGGCTGAAACCGGAAATTTTTTTAAAGTAAAGTTTAATCTAAAGTTGATTAGAGGTTGGATGCAGGGGTAAGGAGACATGCTGAATTCGTTGTTATGACACTTGAGCTTACTCAAGTGCCATATAGCTATCGTAACGTCTGTCGGTCTGTCCGCATTTTGCTAGTTTGGGCACTTCCACATGACCTAGGACGATAAAACTTGGCACGCATATCAGGGACCCAACCGGATTTACTTGGAAATAGTCACTTCCCCGATCCGATCATTTAATGGGGGAGTGGCAAGATGGGAATCCGGAAATTGGTGACATTCATAACTTTGGAACTGATAATCGGGCGTGCATTAAACTTGACAGGTATCAAGAACAAGTGTCTTGTATGTTCATTGTTAAATTCGGATCGGATCCGATAACTGGGGGAGGGGGACTGGATGGGGACACCTGAAATCTCTTGAAACACTTTTTTCTAGTTTTTGTCAAACCCCTACCCCTTTCTTAACACTGGTATGGCTCTGCTCGTGGATGAGTCAATAAATTCGTTCGGAGAGAGCTAGAGCTATCGAAGGTCGAAGGGGTTGGTATAATATGTTGTTGAACCTTAGTAGGGGTTGATATAGATTAGGGGGGGGCTAAGATGATGAAACTTGGCAGGCGTATCAGGGACCCGACCAAACCAACCTGGCAATAATCAGTTTCCCGATCCAACCATCTGGGGTGGGGGGTGGAGTGTGGGATTCCGGAAAATTGAGTGGTGTGTAAATTTCGAACGGGTGATCGGATTGAAATGAAACTTAATACCTGAATAAATGACATATCTCTGATGTTCCATTTGAAGTCCGAACTGCATTCGACAGCTATGGAGGAGTTGGGGGGGGGAGACCGGAAATTCCCAGAAACGGTTAGAATGGAGGGAACGGAGTGAAACTTGCTGGGAAATAACAAGCATCTGCTCCAGGTAAATCGTTTACACATTTGGACTGGATCCGGACACTTTGGGGAGGGGGGTGGAGGGGTGTTTCCTGGAATTCCGGTGATGGCGGTTCTGGGGATTTCCACGACGAAACTTGGGAGGCGTATCGGGGACCCTATCAAACTGACTTGAAAATAAAAATTTACTCGATCCGATAGTCGTGGGGGAGTAGAGGAAGGGGAAATCCGGAATATTGAGTCGTGCGTAACTTTGGAACGGGTGATCGGATTTCAGTGAAATTTTGTAATTGAACAGAGGACATGTCTCTGGTGATCTGTTTCATGGCCGCACCGGATCCGACAACAACTGGGGAGGGCGGGGGGGGTACGTGACCGGCTTAGACTGGAAAGATCGGGATGGAACTTTGTGGGAATAACTAACAGATGCTCATGATACATAATTTACAGAACCGGATTGGCTCAGGCGACTGTGGGGGGAGTTTAAGGGAGAGTCCGGAATTCCGCTGATCGCGAGTAAAGGTACTTCCGGTGTACTAGGACGATGAAACTTGGCTGGAATATTAGAAATTCGACAAGATTGGCTTAGAAATCGCCACTTTCCAGATCCAACCATTCCTTAAAGTACCAATCATGACCGCAAACCAATCATGGAACTGGTGATCGGATTGGCTCAGCCGACTGTTAGGGGAGTTTAAGGGAGAGTCCGGAATTCCGCTGATCGCGAGTAAAGGTACTTCCAGGTGTGCTAGGACGATGAAACTTGGCTGGAATATTAGAAATTCGACAAGATTGGCTTAGAAATCGCCACTTTCCAAATCCGACCATTACTTAAAGTACCAATCATGACCGCAAATTAAGAAAAATACTTTTAAGCAAAATATACATTTTCATGATCCCCATGAGCCCATTACCATTTTTGCCTTAAGGGTTTTGCTTACAGATGAGGTTCTAGCTCCCTTAAAGTGCGCATCTTGACCGCAAGGTCGAAAAGTACTTTTTATCAAACGATGCCTTCTAGCTACTAGCAGGCGAAACCCTAGACGGAGCAGAGGTCAGTCTCCTCGAAACGGGAAATTACGCAGCAACAATTCTAAGAAGAAACATACTTGATATAAATGTCGAAACCATATTGAAGACCATTGAACCGCCCAAAAAAGAAGAGGAGTTCTAGAAATGCCTTTTACAGTACTTGTTACTTACTTATGTATAATAAAATAATATTTGACTCAGTACAAAACTCCCAAACAAAAAATTCCCGCCAACATTTTGCCTATTCTTGCAAGTGCCATAAGAGCTTTCAGTTTTTGCCAGGCAAGTAGTCTGTCCAGAATCCTGCCGAAACCGGAAGTTGGGTCGAACATAGGAAGGAAGCTGAGATACGACGTAGGCTATAGGAAAAACCATATGCTGGATCCATATCTGAATATTTGAAGGCGCGAAATGGATATCTGAACTTGGGGAAATTCAGCTGGCGTATCCGTTTTGCACTGTCAAATCCGAACTTAGTCTTCTCCGGTTATTACCATTGGCCTTAACCTGTTTGTAAGTTTTAAAAGTAAAAATGTTTAAGAAGTCTGTTAAAGACCGAATATCGACACGACCGAATTGTCGGGAGCAAATATTAAAATTGTGGGATCCTATAGAAATCTTTGGTCTTGTTTTGGATGTAGTTTGACGTACATGTGTTTCAGTTACGAAAGTACAGTATGTACAATGTACAAGTAAAACGGTACACGTACTCTACGTTCATAACTGAATTTGTTTTTATGGCCTTGCCCTTCGGCCAAGTGCCATATAGCGATTGCAATTTCTGTTCGTCCGTCGGTCAGACGGCCTGTCCAGGTTTTGCTAGTTCGGGCACTTCCACATAAGCTAGGACTATGAAACTTGCCAGGCATATCAGGGACCCCAAATGATTAATATGGAAATAGTCATTTCCCCTATCCGACGTGGGGGGAGTGGAGGGAGGGGGAATCCGGAATCTTGAGGTATTTATAACTTTTAAACGGGTGATCGGATCTCAATGAAACTTGACAGTTGAAAGATCTCATGCCTCAGACGACCCACTTAAAATCCGGACCGGATCCGGTGACTCTTGGGAGAGCTGGAGGGGGGCAACCAGAAATCTTGGGAAACGCTATGAGTTGAGGGATCGAGATAAAACTTGGTGGGAAGACACCAAGCAAACATTAGATACATCACTGACATAACCCAACCGATTCGGGCACTGTGGGGGAGTGGAGGGGGGGGGAATCCGGAATCTTGAGGTATTTATAACTTTTGAACGGGTGATTGGATCTTAATGAAACCTGATATTTGGAAAGAGCTCGCGCCTCAGACGATCAACTTAAAATCCGGACCGGATCCGGTGACTTTCGGGGGAGCTGGAGGGGGCAACCACAAATCTTAGGAAACGCTATGAGTGGAGGGATCAAGATGAAACTCGGTGGGAAGACACCAAGCAAACACTACGGAATTCGCTTGATCCCTCGAGTCTGGTACTTCTTTATGTACTAAGACGATGAAACTGGGCGGGCGTGTCAAAGACTCGAATAAACTTATTTGAGAACAGTCGTTTGCATGATCTGACTATCGTGGCGGAGTGGGGGGATGGGGAATCCGGAATCTGGTGTCATTCATAACTTTTGAACGGGCGATCCGATTTGAATGAAACTTCGCAAGTGGAAAGAAGTGTCGTCTCAGATGTTCCGTGTTAAGTCCGGACCGGATCGTGTTAAGTCCGGACCGGATGTTCGACTTTTCACTCGACTTTTCGACGGCTTTTTACTTTTTTGGCGTTTTCGTAAAATGGTCCTAAGCACTCTTTGACAATTTCCCGTTTTCGTCAAAAAGCCAAACGCCGACTTTCGCCTTTTCCCTCGGCTTTTTGCAAAAAGGCAAACTTGGTAGGTGACCAAGTTAGGCTCTCCTTTTGGCTTTTTGCTTCGCTACTTTAGCCAGTTTATCCCAAAATCCAATAAAAAAAGAATTTGATTCAAAGTGAAAGTCAGTTTTTCGAGACTGTCTCGGATTTTAAAGATGACAAATTTGAAGTGCAGGTAAAATACAAATAAAATCGCGTTTGTCAAAATAGCGTTTTCATCCGAGAAAAGTGAAAAGTCCTTAGTAGTAACGGCAATTGCAAAAACTCGAGAATGTTAAAAAAGTCCTGAAAACGATAAAAATCCAAAGCTGAAATGGGAAAGGCAAAAGCCGAACAAAAACGCAACTAATGAAAGGCTTAGCGTCGAGGGATCGGGATGAAATTTGGTGGGAAGAACAAACATAAGCCGTAGATACGTTCTTGACAGGACTAGTCCATATCGGGGCTCTTGTTGGAGGGGGTTCCCAGAATTCCAGTGATCGCGAATAAGGATACTTCCAAATATGCTAAGGACAATGAAACCTCACAAGCATATTAGTGACCCAACCAATTAGACTTAAGGACCTGACACAATGCCCAAGGGAAACTTCCGTTTCTTGTTCCGACAATTTCGAGGGAGTTAAGGGGAAGGGAATCACGAAAATCACTGATTTCTGTAGGTTGCGAACGGGTTGTCCGATTCGAGTAAAACTTTTATGGTGATAAGAACTGCTGGTCACAGGCAAGACATGTCTCCGAACCAATGCGGCAATGGTTGTAGGAGTTGGAGGGGGAGGGGTCTGGAAACTTTGTGACATGCACAAAAACCAAACGACTGGACGGAATGGGATGCAACTTTGACAGTTTATGAGACCTAGTTTGTGTTTTACGGTTCAGACCGGATCCGACCAGGGTAGGAGGAGGATGAACCGTAAATCGGAAATTTGCAGATATGCTTCGATTGGACTCAGACTTGAAGGATGAGAAGAGGAGATGTCAGAGATACTATGACTGTGTGTCCAAGCCGTATCTGGCCACAGTGTGCGGAGCTGGAGGGGCAGTCCCGGAAATGTTGTGGCTCGCATAGGGGTCAAACGAGTGGAGGGATTTGAATGAAACTTATAGAGTAGAAATACGATGTTCCTTAGATGACATAGTTTAGGGTCCGGACCGGATCTGAAGACAGTGGGGTGGGGATACGGTAGTTTCGCGAAAAATGCTCAGACTCAAGCGAAACTTGATAGCCGGTAAGAAAAGATGCTTTAGGTGATCAGTTTCTGTGTCTGGACCAGATTCGGCCTAGGTAGGGGGAGTTTGACGGGGACAAGTACCGGAAATATAGTGCCCTGACATTTGCTCTAGATGATCTGAGGCGATGCCTGGAATGCTCAGACTCGAGTGAAACGAGATATCCTATTTCTAGGTCCTATCTTAGGAGATTGAAGGGGATATTTTGTGACGTTCTCACCTACTTTCTTGCAACACCAGTAGTATATAAAGCCGGGTTCTACTCCACCCTCCCCCCAATTTCAAAACCCCATTTTAACATCAATTTCTTAAATTTTAACATCCTTTTTACCAAATTATCCCCTTTTTTAAGAACATTTTTATTTTCTTACTTCCAAAATAAAGGATACAAGAAATGAGAATATTACCCTTTACTACATATAAAATACTACAATATACTACTACTTCTTTTTTTTTACATTTTTCATTTTTTATTCAAATATTACTGAGTAAACAGTTCTAAATCCACATATGTTTCTTTGTTCTTGTTTTCGCGTACAATCGGTTGCAAAACTAGATTTTTCTTTAAAAGTAATTCGTTAGCAATGGCATTATATTTCTGTGTTATAAACAAATCACAGGGTTTGTCATTATGATTAATAACTACAACCAACTTATCACCATATTTTGTCTTAGCAATTCTCATTTTAACAATAGTATATTTCAAACCTAACACTAGTTCTTCTTTCCTGATTGTCTCATTGTATTTATTCATTCTGATTGTATTCAAGACTTCCTTTGTGGACTCCATTTATTAGGGGATGATTTTATTAAATAAAAATCCAGACTCACAAACTCACATACATATTTTTATTGATAATATCTAATGTAAAAAAAAAAATCCAAATCGATATTCATCACATCATCAAATTAAAACCTCCTCGACGTACCCACAATTCTGCCTCTAGTACTGATAAAGCTCTTAGGGCAACAAAAAACAGAAAATCTCATTGCGCATTAGTATTCACATCACAAAACATTTCGTTGCGGAGATTCTGCAGGCCCCGTTGGTGTAGTGGTCTAAGATGTTGCAACGTCTTAGATCAACCACTTCATCAATGATGTCGTGAGATCGAATCCCGCCATCAACTTGAGGTTAATGGTGAGGATGGCGAACAAAAAACTCAGAGGGTTTCCTCCCCTCACGGGGCACCCCAGACACACCATAAAAAATAATAAGACGACAAATAAACATCTTCAATCTTCAAAGTCTGGGGTGGGAGGTTTTGCAAAAAAATTATATTTTTGGTAAATTTTCTTGTATTTTGATAGTTTCGTTCTTACAATATTTATAACCGTTCAAGCGAACCTGTTTCATGTATTTTTCGCGAGGAAAAAATCGAAAGGTTTTACGCATCTCTGTTTCTCTCTGAATTACCTCCTCAATTGTTAATTGTCCGCATTTTAGCATTGAGAACAACTCAGTATAAAAATTGTAATTTGTCCTAAATTCTGCTTTTCTATCAGCAATGCTTAACTGCTTTTCAATTATTTCGATGATAACAGCACCCAAACTTAAAGAAGCTAAAGGTAGCACTAGAAACGCAGACATTCCTGCTGCCGAAAAGAGGAATTTGGATACAAGTAAGCTGTTACTTATACGATTGTAGTACTTGTAACTGCGACGGTAAACATACATTTTCTTTTCTAATTCTTCCATTTATTATGTAATAAAATTGTTTCAGAAATTATTTGATTGAATGAAAGGTTCGCGATTCGGAACACATCCGCCACCTGCTAAACTGTATGGAATCTTTCTTGACTGATCGGAGAGAACCTAGATAGCGCTTGCTCCTTGAAACACAAAACACATCTGCTATCTACGGAACTCTACTGAAACTTTCTTGACTGATCGGAGAGAATCTAGATAGCGCTTGCTCCGTGAAACACAAAACACATATGCTATCTACGGAACTCTACTGAAACTTTCTTGACTGATTGGAGAGAATATAGACAGCGCTTGCTCTGTGAAACGCATACTGAAACCAGTGCTTTTCTTTACGACTAAGAAAACGCAGTCGGGAGAAATTTATTAATAAAAATGTTCCCCTATTAAATGATGAATACTGCAGAGGTTATTCAGCTTTGTAAAAAGGTTATATCGAACAACAAATCGGTTATACAAAGATTATCGCTATACACATATAATGAACTGCGGACTTATGCGAAAATTAATAAAATCAAAACAAATGGAGCTAAGAAACATGAAATAACAAATAATATAATAAACCATCTTAATAAGTATATTTTGATAGCTGAAGATAAAATTAAAATTGAACGCAGAAACGAAAGAACTCATAATAAGAACAGACCATCCAACTACAAACCAGAACCGAGATTACGAACCATTCTGGAAGATGAGATAAGAGAAAATAATATCACCATTACAAAACTAAAACAAGAATACAATGATAACAAAGAAAAAGAGACAAGCGAATTAAAGAAATTTCTGAAAAACAAGAACCTATCAACTCGCGGAAACCGAGAAGAAGTCATACAAAAGGTTGAAGAATACTATAATAATATTATTACCAAACATAAAGATTCCGTACAGAAAAATAGAGATATCATAAGAGATCAAACAGAAAGACGTGATAACAGTAGACAGAAAGTAGTCGATTTATCCACTCTCTTTATAAATAAGAAAAAAATCAAAGAAGAAAAATTGATTCCTGATCATTTATTTAGAAAGGAAGAAGAACAGCAGCCTACTATTTCTAGGGAAACGGAAAACCTTTATACCATCAACGTTTCTATTGAAAGCAATGGAAGAGAAAAAGATACTCTTATTGCTTTTACTTTCGCAGATATACAGCGGCGAATGAACGAAATAAATCAATATAGAGTTCAGTTTGTAACTCGGGTTATTTTCCATCGACAGGAGAATGATGAAGAAGTAGTAGTATATTACAACAGTACTTCTTGGATTTTAAATAAAAATAGCATTCTCACTCATAATCATTTGGATGATAATAACAAGAGACTTAGTTCTTTAAGTAATACCCCTCGATCTGGGCTACAATTTAGTCGGTATGAAGGAATTGATTATAGGATGACACGAATAGAATCTTACATGGGAGGAACGTTTAAAATACTGCCAGATTTCGTAAAAAATAAAAAAGCGTGTATAAATATAAAAAATTTAGATCAAAAATGCTTTCTTTGGTCCATCTTAGCAAATCTACATCCAGCTAAGGATCATCCGGAAAGAATTTCGAAATATAAACAATATGAGAACGAATTTGATTTCGAAGGGGTTACCAACTTCCCAATGGATACTAAAGATATACACAAATTTGAAAATAGATACAACATTAAGATTTGTTTATTTCAAATTGAAAAAGAGAAAATTATCAGAAGTCATATACTAAAAAGTACAATCAATGGCAAAACAGCTAAACATGTTATTAATTTATTATATTTCGATAATCATTATGTACTGGTAAAGGATCTGAGCAGATTAGTTGGTAGTCAAATCTCTAAAAATAAAACAAAGGCATACCTATGCACTTTTTGCGGAAGGCATTTTACAAAAGAAGAACACTTTGAAAAACATGAAAGTAAAAATAATTGCGAAGATCCTGATATAATAATGCCTCCTGAAGGTTCAAGTATACAATATAGAAATATTGCAAAACAAATGAAAGTACCTTATTGCATAATAGCCGACTTTGAGTCTTATAATGAAGAGTACAATCAAGTACACGGGAAGAAAACAATAAAAGTGGCCAAACAGAAACCATTTGCTTACGGATTTCAGGTATGCTGTTCCTTTGATACAAACCAGAACAAATACTATGACTATTTCGGTGAAGACGCTGCAGAACATTTTGTTAAAACCGTTACAAAAGTATCCACAGAAATTGCAAACAAATATGAAAGCAGACAAAGAAACCATACTTATACCAATGCAGAAATTACCGAAAAATGGAAAAATCTAATGAATAAGACTTGTCACATCTGTACAACTGAAATTACTGAAAATCCTCACTTTGATCACGACCACATGACAGGAGAAGATAGGGGATTTGCTCATGCTGAATGTAATATGAAATACAGGATTCCTAGGCATATCCCGGTAGTAATGCATAATTTATCTAAATATGATTCCCATCTGTTTGTTAGAGAATTGATACCTGATAACGGAATTTTTGAAAGTGCAGAAAGTTTCATCTCATTCTCGAAATCAATAAGTATAAGAAAGACGGATACGGAAATAAAATATGAGATCCGGTTTATAGATTCGATTAGATTTATGGCTTCATCTTTAGACAAACTATCAGCAAATTTAGCGAAATGTGATTGCAAAGTACCCTGTAATCATCTAAGAGAGAATTTCAAGTACACATCGAATAGTTTCAATAACGATGAAGAATTCAAAGAAATAATTAAAAAAGGGGTGTATCCCTATGAATTCGTAGATAGTTTCGATAAAATGAAATGTACAAAGTTACCATCAATAGAAAGCTTTTATTCTAGGTTGACGGGGAAAGGTATTGACAAAAGTGATTATAAAAGAGCGGTATCTATATGGAAGCAATTTAACTGTGAAACATTACTTGATTATACCAAGTTGTACCTAAAAAGTGATGTGTTAATTCTATCAGACGTTGTGGAGAATTTCAGGAACGTTTGTATACGGAATTATGATTTGGATCCACTTCATTACTTCTCAGCTCCTGGGTTGACATGGGATTCTTTCTTAAAGCATTCAAAAGTAGACTTGCCGTTATTCTCAAAGGAAGACATGTATACCTTTATAGAAAAAGGAATAAGAGGTGGTGTATCCCAATGTATAAAAAGATACGCAAAAGCAAATAATAAATATACAAGTGATTATAATAAGCATAAACCATCTAATTACTTAATGTATTTAGACGCTAATAATTTATATGGGTGGGCGATGTCGCAGAATTTACCAGCGAATGATTTCCAATTCATTTCCATACCGGATGATTTGAAAGAAAGGAATGAATACGAATCAATCGAGTATTACAACCATCTAAAAACTCATATCAAGTCGGTGATTACGATTAAGTCGGTTAGACAAGATGTAGGTGCTATATATGAGGTAGATTTAGAATATCCAAAAGAACTACACGAATTACACAAGGATTTACCATTAGCACCCGAACACTTTAACGGTAAGCTATGTACCACAGTATTAGATAAAACCAACTATGTAGTTCACCACAGGAATCTAGAATTCTATTTAAAAAAAGGTTTGATATTGAAAAGAGTACACAGAATACTAGGATTCACTGAAAGTGCTTACTTAAAAGGATATATAGACCACAACACAGCACTTAGAACTAAAGGTACAAATGATTTTGAAAAGGATTTCTTTAAGCTTATGAATAATGCTTGCTTTGGAAAAACTATGGAAAACGTAAGGAAGCGAGCGGATATGGAAATAATAACGGATAATGAAACAAGAGAAAAAATAATAAAGAAGCCCAACTTTAAAGCTGAAATAATTTTTAGTGAAAACTTTTCAGTGGCAAGAATGTCGAAGGAAAAGATAAAACTAGACAAACCAATGTACATCGGTTTTGCTGTATTAGAACTATCCAAGTTATTGATGTATGAATTCCATTATGATTATATGAAGCCTAAATATGGAGATAAAATAGATTTATGTTATATGGATACTGATTCTTTCATATACGACATTCAAACCGAAGATTTCTATGAGGATATCAAACAAGATTTGAATGAGAGGTTCGATACATCTGATTACGCGAAAGATAATCCATATGGGTTTCCTAGTGTAAATAAGAAAGTGATAGGAATGATGAAAGATGAATTAGGTGGACAGGTTATGACAGAATTTGTTGGATTACGATCAAAAGTATATGCTTATTTAAAGGACAACCAAGACCCTTCAAAAGCTAGCAAAAAACTGAAAGGAATAAAAACCAATATAGTTAAAGATAAAATTACGATTCAAAACTATAAGGATGTACTGTTTGGTAAAACGGAAAACCTTTCTATAACCCAGTATAACTTAAGAACATACAAGCACAATATGTTTCTAGAAGAACAGAATAAAAAAGCGTTAGATCCTAAGGATGATAAAAGGATAGTAACAAGCGATAAAATACACACTTTACCTTTAGGTTATAAACATTAAATTCAAGTACCTACTTAAAAAAATCAAGTACCTACTTCAAAACTTCAAGTACCTACTTAAAAAATTCAAGTACCTACTTAAAAAATTCAAGTACCTACTTAAAAAATCCAAGTACCTACTTCAAAACTTCAAGTACATACTTCAAAACTTCAAGTATATACTTAAAAACTTCAAGTCCCTACTTAAAAACTTCAAGTACCTACTTAAAATACTCAAGTAAATCTTATAATGAAAAATTCTTCCTAAATAAATGAATGAAAAGGCTCCAATCAAAGTCTATGACTTTAGTGAAAAGAACACTTATCAGAATAAGCACGACCTTGCACCTCAGTGGCCATTTAGACTCTTAATTTGTGGTAGTTCTGGAACAGGGAAAACTAACCTTCTTTTGAATTTAATTTATGAATATCTTTGTTTCAACCGAATATACTTGTATGCTAAAGATCTTGAAGAAGATAAATATCAAGACCTTATAACCAATTTAACCACTTTGGAGTCACAATGCAAATCGAATGTCTTAACAGTAAGTAACAATCTTGATGATATTGTCGATGTTGACGACTTAGACCCCGAGTACCAAAACTTGATTATCTTTGACGATTTTGTCACTGAAAAAGACCAGAAGAAAATAGAAGATTTATTCATAAGAGGAAGAAAGAAAAATGCCTCGATTGTTTATTTATCACAGAGCTATCATAAAACGCCAAAGGTGGTAAGGCTCCAGTGCAATTATTTTGCATTCTTTCAGTGTTCTAATCCAAAAGAAGTAAAATTAATAAGACAAAGCCATGTATCCAGTATAGACAATGAAAAATTTCTCAAACAATTCGAGACGGCAACCAAGGGCTACGGTTTTTTCTTCATAGATTTAAAAATAAAAGATAAAACCCTTAAGTACAGGAAAAACTTTGAAAAATTTACCGGATAATTTATTTCTATAATAAATGAATAAATTTGGTAGTGTTGGAAAAAAGGTTAGTAATGAATCGAATGAAAAGAGAGTTACTGATGACAACGGTAATATTAACCTACAAGGTAAGAGAATTATTATGTTAGGGGATGCGAAAGCTGACCAGGACGCTATTAGTTTCAGATCTATGACTATTATTTTGAATCAATTTAAAGAAGAAATTACCGCACAACAAGTGGGGGCAAATCAGTATTTTAGCGAAGATATCAACAGATTAACTGCGGTACATGATTCTCCTGATAATTTATTGGTAAGGATTAAAGATAAAGGGTTATTTGTAAAAGAAATAGTTCGAGTTAATGATAAAGAGATTAACGCTGAAAACAAGTTGATAACAAATGTTCAAAACCCTAGAAACAAAAATGATGCTGTTAATTTAGCAACGTTAACTATGAATCTTTTAGATTATGACAAAAAGCTTCTTGGGCAACACACCCATAACGGTATAATTGAAGGAAAGATTGCTGGTCAAAAAACTCGTATCGATAATATTGAAAGAGCAGTAGTAAATATTTTAAAAAGGCTTCTAGAGCTAGAGCTAAAACCTGTTGACAAACCATTCGTTACCAGAATAGAAAAAATGATGGCTGGTAAATAAATTTTATAAGATAAATTTATTCCCTAATAAATGGTTGAAACAATGGAGTATACAGTTTATTTGTCAAAGCTTCAGAAAGGAAAGCTGAAGAAATGCTTTGATGCTAAACAAAAATGTCAGATACGTGTTAGTCATAGTAGACAAAATGAACGAGAACCAGTTAAGTTACTTTTAAGTAAACGACAAATTGATAAAATTGAAACCTGTAAAATGAATAATAAGGGTTGTGATATTGATGTATCATACAAGCAGATGAGAGAAGCGATTCAAAAAGGTGGATTACTTCCATTTTTAATACCGTTAGCTGTAGCCCTTGGTAAGGCAGCTTTAACAAGCGGAGCTGCTGCTTTGGGTACATTCGCTGGTAAGAAATTGGTGGATAACATAACCAACACAGGTGGAGCGCTAAAACTTCCTGGAACACAAAAAGTTGTGGGTAATGGGTTACGTGGGAAGGAAACCGATGATGTCAACATAGGTGGAGCGCTTACACTCCCTGGAACACAAAAAGTTGTGGGTAATGGAGTACGTGGAAGGCCTAGGAAGGAAAAAACCGATGATGTCAACATAGGTGAAGCGCTTACACTCCCTGGAACACAAAAAGTTGTGGGTAATGGGGTACGTGGAAGGCCTAGGAAGTCAAAAAACGGGGACATCAAAAAAGAAGCAAAAGTAAAGTAGGACCTCTAACTAATTTTGATATTATGGATGCATTAGGGAGTATACCACAGTTTCGAGGTGTTTTCTCTTTAGATACGCTACCCAAACATATAAACGATTCGGAATGCGGTGTCATTAATTATGATAAACTCGGAATGCCTGGAACTCACTGGGTTGCCTATTGTAATCTACCTGAATACCCCCATGTAGAATTTTTTGATTCTTTCGGTATTCCCCCAGGAAAAGAAATAATTAAATATCTAAGAACTTCAAAGAAAAAAATAGCTTATGAAAATCTTGCTGTTCAAAATATAGATGAATTAAACTGTGGACTTCACTGTATTTCCTACATTAAGCGCAAAATGAAGTTGGTAGCTTTTCGTTTATAAAAATTGTTTTCTAATAAATGGAGATTTATTGTATGAAATGTAAAAAGAGCACTGACACTGAATCAATGTTTAAGGCAGTGTCACAAAAAAATAATGTTCCAATGCTGAAAGGGAATTGCGTTATCTGTGGTTCAATGAAAAATCGCTTTTTAAAAAAAACCTCAACGCAGAAACAGATATTTTAAAGACGTATTATTCTAATTATTCAGGTGTGGATGATATTTACAGAAAATTAAAAGAAAATGGTGTTAAGGTTTCCAAGGATAAAATAAAAAATGTGTTGCAAAATGAGAATGTGTATACGTTACACAAACCTTCCTATCATAACTTTGAAAGGAGGCGAGTGTATGTTCACTATGTTGATGAGCAATGGCAAGCTGATTTAGTTGACATGCAGAAATATAAAAAAGAAAATAATAAAACAAATTACATTTTAACTGTTATTGATTGCTTTAGTAAATATGCTTGGTGTATCCCTCTGAAAGACAAAACGGGTGCTGGAATAATAAACGCATTCAGTCATATATTTAAAGAAAGAATTCCTAGAAAGTTACAAACTGATAAAGGTAAGGAATTTGTAATGAGAAATGTTCAATCTTTTTTGAAAAATAACGATATACACTGGTTTGCATCTGAAAGCGAATTGAAAGCACAAATCGTTGAACGGTTCAATAGAACGCTAAAAGAAAAGTTTTGGAAATATTTCACTCACAATAACACTACTAATTGGATTGATATTTTACCTGTATTCGTAAATAATTATAATAACTCGTATCACCGATCAATACAAATGAAACCAGTGGATGCTAGTAAAAAGGTTAATCAGAAAAAGGTTTTTAGTGCTCTGTTTCCTCCAGTAGATGAGTACAAAATCACAGGAAACGTCAAAGTAGGGGATTTAGTCAGAATTAAAAAAGAAAAAAGTATTTTCGATAAAGGATATTTACCTAATTATACGGATGAGGTATTTCAGATAGCAACCATCAGACCTACCATTCCCATTACTTATGAAATATCTGACAAAAGTGGGGAATTAATTCAAGGAGGGTTTTATGAAAAAGAACTTTCAAAATTTATTATGAAATAAAATTACTTGTATATAAATGGATTCAAGACGCTTGAGTGATATGTTATCGGATATAGTGAAGAACAGAGAAATTCAGAGAAGCAAGGTTCAACAAAATGAGATGGAGAAGGCAGGATTTCGGGAATATGCTTCAGAGTTAAACGCTCCAGTTATTGTAGCACAAAAAGAAAACACTAAAGACACCATCAAAAAATTACAAGAGAACACTGAAATGATCATAAATAAACTACAGGAAGGTGATGATAGTTCAAGAACAAGGCTTCTCCAGATAGGTGAAACGAATCAACCATATCAGCTTCCAGTTTCAGGGGTAGAAATGCAGTCAACCGCTTTAGAAGCATCTCCAACAAGTATAAAAGTTGTTGATCTGAATGAAGGTGTTGATAAAGAGTTACTAAAAGCACTTAATGTGAAATATAGAGATAATCATAGAAGATATGAAGGGGAATATTTTGAGATGCCTCATTTTTATTATGATAACCCAGAGAATATAGAAGATGCTTTGGCTGAATTAACACCGATAAGTCAAAGTTATGGTGGTCTGAAAAGTAAAAGTTATAGTTCTAGTAAGTATGATAAAATTATTTTATTTATACAAGACTATAAGGATAGATTAAGAAAAATTCAATCTAGTATACCCTTTATCAGACAACAAGGAACTGGAATATTTATGAATTGTGATGAAATGATTTCAAAATTATACACTTTGATAGGTAGCAGAGTAAACGGAAATACATCTGATGAGGTGAGAAATGAAGCTATTGATATTTTGGATTCGTTAATGCGAAATAAATTTCTTACGAAGAGAAATTACAATTCAATATATAAAAAATATTTCTAATAAATGGTGTTGTTAAACATTGAAGGTAATGAAAGTATCATTGATATAACATTTAGTCAACCAATCGAATTGAATCGTAATTGGGATTATGAAATAGGTTTGAATCAGTGTACTTTGTGGTATTCATGGCATAATATAAGTGATAAATTTGGAAATAATACATTTCAATACAGGAAAGATGAAGATAATAATGCAACAGAATGGATGAATGTTACTATTCCTAATGGGATGTATAACGATGATTGTTTGAATTATTTTTTGTGTCAGTATTTTGATACCCCAAAAGATAAATGTCCTATTGTAATTTCATCCAATCCAGCATCTATGAGATTTGTCATACTATTACAAGAAAAATATGTGTTTAGATTTAATAGTGACTTGTGTCAGATTTTAGGATTTGAGAAGGATAGTGAGATATCTAAGAAAATCAATGAAGGTACAAAGCTTCCGAATATAACAAGAAGCGTTGATAAAATTCAAATTCACTGCTCTCTCGTAAACAGTTCTATCGTAAACAAAAGTAAATCAGATGTCATTTGGACATTTGTTCCTAATACAGAACCGGGTTGTCAAATTGTTGAGAATCCTAGACAATTAATCTACCTTCCTATTAATACAAAAGACTTTATTTACTCCTTGAGAGTGACAATTACTGATCAGTTGGGAAGACCTATCGATTTGAATGGTGATAACGTTGGATACGTACTGCATTTAAGAAAAGCTTAAAGGATTAGTGAAATAAAATTATTTACCTATAAATGTTGATTAATAATAAGCGATTACTTTATAAAAGGCAGTATGGAAGTGGAATCGGTAGTGTATTCAAAAACATTGTTAATTCCCAGTTATTTCAAACGTCAGCAAAACAAATAAAAGATGGGGCTATGTCAATGTATAATAATATTATTAAACCGAGATTTGAGTTGTTGAAAAACAGAGCAATAGAATATGGGAAAGATCTGATCAATGTAAACAAGAAGGAACTCATTGATGTAATTGGAAACAAAAAATCGATGAAGGATCTTATCGGTACAAATAAAAGGATTTTAAATCAAAGAAGTCAGGACTTGATCAAAACGTTAATGACTGGAAATGGATTAAAGATTCTGAAATAAGTTTTATTTAATAATTTCTTTCTTATATAAATGGCAGTAAATAAAGTTATCAGTCCTCAATGGAACATATTTGACGAACCGCTTGTGGATGATACAGTGGTTAAATATGAATTTAAAGAAATTCGAGAAACAGATGTGAATGTATCTAATAAATCAGAGTTTGAATTCGTAACAAAGAAATTAGATTCCTGGTTTTATCCAAGTGAAAGTTATCTTGATGTCAGTGTAAGAATAGTGAAAGAAAATGGAGATAATATAGCTGCAACCGATATTGCTACTTTGACGAACAATGGATTTAATTTATTCAGTACCGCTGAATATGTAATAAACGATGAATCGGTTGAAAAAATTAATCATGTTGGTATTACAACTACCGTTACAAAGTTGATTGAATACTCTGATGATTATTCTAGAAGTGCAGCAAGAAATCATTTCTGGTATAAGGATTATAATCAAGGAAAAGAAATTAATCCTGTTATTGCTTCGTTTACTGCAACTCCAGTAGTAGCAGGGGCTGCAGCAGGGGGTGGAACAGTCATGTTGACCAATAATGATAATTATAATAAAGGATTTGAAAAAATATATAACAGAACAAAGAGCAGTAAATTAGTAAATATGTATTTACCATTATCAGAACTGTTTGGATTCTTAAAAGGAAACAAACGATTCTTAAGAGGTGCATCGCATAAAATATTTCTAAGAAGAAATGATGATAACAACATGATTATAAGAAATGGAAATACTAATTTGAAAGTGGTCATCGAGTATTTATCCTGGAAGATCCCTATCGTAGCTCCTAGTATTGAAATGATGAGTAACTTAGAAAAGGGTCTTGCTAAGGACAGAAAGCATAATCTGATGTGGGAAGCATGTAATACTTATAAAAGCGATGTTAGTCAAAATAAGGAACACACTTGGAAAGTTATTTCTGAGAGAAACAATCCAACAAAAGTAGTTGTGATGCTACAGAAAAATGAAAAGCATAACAATCAATTAATGAATAATATGGTGTTTGATCATATGAATTTAACAGACATAGAACTTAGAATTAATGGGGATAAGTATCCTGAAGAACCACTTAAATGTGATTTTAGCGATGATAAATGTAAATACTCAAATCTTTACAATAGGTTCATACATTTGGGTTATAAACAATTAGCATTTGATACTGGTAGTGTTGTTAGTATAGAAGAATTTAAAGAAGTATATCCACTATTCTGTTTCGATGTTTCCAAACACGAGTCAAATATTTATAATGGAACAACTGCTGATATTGAAATAAGTTTAACGTTGAAAGATAATCAACCCGTACCATATAATGTTTACTGTGTTATATATTATGAAAGAAAGGCTACATTAGATATTATCAATAAAAATATGTATGTGAGTTTGTGAGTCTGGATTTTTATTTAATAAAATCATCCCCTAATAAATGGAGTCTACAAAGGAAGTCTTGAATACAATCAGAATGAATAAATACAATGAGACAATCAGGAAAGAAGAACTAGTTCTAGGACTGAAATATACTATCGTTAAAATGAGAATTGCTAAGACAAAATATGGTGATAAGTTGGTTGTGGTCATTAATCATAATGACAAACCCTGTGATTTGTTTATAACACAGAAATATAATGCCATTGCTAACGAATTACTTTTAAAGAAAAATCTAGTTTTGCAACCGATTGTACGCGAAAACAAGAACAAAGAAACATATGTGGATTTAGAACTGTTTACTCAGTAATATTTGAATAAAAAATGAAAAATGTAAAAAAAAAGAAGTAGTAGTATATTGTAGTATTTTATATGTAGTAAAGGGTAATATTCTCATTTCTTGTATCCTTTATTTTGGAAGTAAGAAAATAAAAATGTTCTTAAAAAAGGGGATAATTTGGTAAAAAGGATGTTAAAATTTAAGAAATTGATGTTAAAATGGGGTTTTGAAATTGGGGGGAGGGTGGAGTAGAACCCGGCTTTATATACTACTAACACCTACTACTCGAGCCATATGAGCTCGTAGCTCTTGTTGAGCTTTATTTTTTTCGCCGGACAGGTAGTTCCGGAATTCCGCCACCGGATAATTGGCAGAAGTAAGGCAGGAAGTTTCGATTGGTTACGTCAAAATAGATGTATCTTAGAAGTCTTAGAACGGTAAACACATATACTGAATCCATATACGAACTTGGTTTTCTCAGATCTACTAGTTACTGTACTGTCTTTTGAAAATGTACAAAAAAACATTATTTTTTTAAGTTTCGAAGGTGTTTCCACCCCCATTATAAGCCTTGGTCTGTTTATAAATTTTAAAAACAAATATTTAACTTTAAATATTACATTTTTGGGATCCCATGGAAACCTGTGGTCTTTTTGGGATCCCAAAACGTAAGTGGAGGGATACCTATGACATCGCAAAAGTTGTCCGTCCGTCCGTCCGTCCGTCTGTAAGCACGATAACTCTCGAAGGGAATGAGATATTTTCTCATTTCTCCATTCCCATATGAGGATTGTTTGGGTCAAGGGTAAGGTCGAGTTCGTAGATGGGCTCTGTAGCCCTATATTTGGGGGTGGGGGAGGGGGTTCAATTTAAGGGACAAACAAAATATTTTTAAACAGCTAATGTGATAGTCGATTATGGCGTAAGAAGATATGCTGAACCCGATGGTGAAAATCATTTTCTCGCCGGACAACTAGTTCGACTGTAATCCGGCCAAAATCGGGAAATATGTTAAAAGTAAAAGCTTTATCTGAAGTTGATTAGATGATATATTTAGGGGTAAGAAGAGACGCTGAGTATGTATATAATGATCATTTTTTTACCCGGACATATAATTAGTCCGGAATCCGGTTGTACCCGCATTTTTTTTAAGTCAAAATTTTATTTAAAGTTGATTAGATTTCTTTACAGGGATAAGGAGATACGCCGGCTTCGTTTCTGAATTTTTCTTATTTTGCTGGACTAGTAGTTCGCTCGGAATTCGGGCGAAACCGCAAATTTGGCAGTAGTAAAGCAGGAAGTTTTGGTCAATATCGTCAAAATAGATATGGCTTATAGAGTTATAGATAGGTAGATAGAATATCTGAACTCGGTTTTCTCTGAAGATTAGCCTGGCGAAGACAAGACCAAATTGTCTGGATCAAATCTTAGATTTTTGGGATCCTATCGACACCTTTGGTCTTGTTTCTTGGGATATGCAAATAAAAACTTTCAAGTGGTTAAAAACTTCAGCGTTAAATCCATAGCGAAGAAACTAAACCAGAGTGGTGCTCCGAATCTTTTTTTGTCGGCCTAGACGACCAAAGTTGCTGTAACACTTCACGTTCTCCAGGCAAGGTAAATTTAGAATAGAATTGGGTACTACAATTATTTCACCTCACATTCCTACGAGTGAGTGATGATCTTTGAAGATAGCAGCATGTACATCATCTAGGGAGCGAAACAGAAAGCTGACCATGGGTCTTGGCTCCTTCCTGGTGTCAGAGGTTGCCAGTGCTGTATCGATTCCAGTATCGATACGACAATTGTTATTGGGAAAAAAATCTTGCTACAATAGATTTATATTTTACCGTGAGTAAATACAAATCAAAAGTTATATCATTTGCTCATTGATTTTTTTTTGTTTTTATAGCATTTTTATAGTTTAAAACTTTTTCCTTCCTTTCAGCTCTAGAAGGAAGGATGGCCTATAACAACTGCTGTATCGTCCGTATCGCAATAGTTGCTGATGCGTAGCTGAAATAAATAAATCTACTTTTTGCTGGTACTTGCTAACTAGATTCATTGGAATTATTGTAGAGTCCCAGGTATCAAACCTCTGTTGTCAGTATTCTGCAAAGGTTAGTAACTTAACAAGATTTTGGCAGTCATAAATTTAGGCCGAAGACTATAGGCTAAAGTTAACCCACTTGACTAGGGCTGTATGAAATCAAAAATAAAATTCTAAAAATGTTTACTAAAGGATGCAGATGCAAAAAACGGCTGACGTGTACCTGACATTGTAGATCATGTGGTCCTTTGAACCCTTTTCAGAATTTTGGACTAGGTTTCATTGCCATTGGTCTTGTTTTTCATCTCTGAAACTGTCAAAAGGGAATCGCATAGCCTAACTAACAAACTGACAACTCAGTCTGCAAAGACTCTTAGCATACACCTGCGAAAACTAACCTAAGTTCTTGGTTTGTCATAGTAAGTAAGTGCATTTCAAAATCAAAGAGTGTTTCAACCTTCTTTTGGCAGTCCTTTGGTATAAGAAATTCTAAGTCATATCTTTTTAATTTGTCATCTTCTCGCAGTCTTCTCGTGCTGTAGACTTTTTTTTTTTTTTAATAGCTGTATTTGTTGTCCAGTGACTGCTCACCAGTGCTTCTTACAACACATTGTTGCATCCATCGATGAGTGCTCTGCAATCTTATAACCTGTTTTCGAAATAATCAGTGTCTGGTTAATTAGTGCCCACCAGTGTGGACTAACCAGAAGTCAAGAACTTGCTCGGCAGGCAGATTCTAGTGTTGCCACCGGTGACATCAAAAATGCGCAATAGGACAAGCACCAAACACTGGTGAGGGAAGACCAGAGCCAAAGACAGCCTGGAGTGAAGCAAATTCAGCTAATCATTAGTTGACTTATGTATGGGAATTACAGACGTTGTTGTCACCAGTTCTTCATTTTTGAACCACAGAGATACATTAGAGGTATTCTTATTTGAACCTCGTATAACAACAGTGTTGTCTCTTACCACGAAATACATGACAAAAAATGATTATTCAATACTGTTGTCATCAGTTCTTCATTTTTGAACCACAGAGATACATTAGAGGTATTCTTATTTGAACCTCGTATAACAACAGTGTTGTCTTTTACCACAAAATACATGCCAAAAAATTATTATTTAATACTCAAATTAGAAGAGTTTCAACAAAACTTTTGAAAATTTGTTGAGCGTTTTCTTCACTTTGTTCTTTCAAGGTACCAAGTACAAAACAACACATAACGGTAACAAATTCAAACCTCTTTTGTCAATAGGTAATGTGTGCGCATGAGAGATTGCACCCTACCCAAAGAAAATGGATATTGCAACACCATACAAAAAAATTAACATCGAGAGGCATATGACTTTCAACTTTTAAATCAAATTACCGATGTTTGATCATCATTCCAAGCCAGTGACTTGTGGAAATATTAAGTGGGCTATTCCTTAATCATATCATGAAATCAAATTACCGATGTTTGATCATCATTCCGAGCCAGTGACTTGTGGAAATATTAAGTGGGCTATTCCTTAATCATATCACTCCATTCTGCAAAAGAGTTTCCATGGAATCAAGAGCTTGAAGGCTTCAAAGTTCAAATCCAAAAACGGAGTCTCGAATCCTATTTGTCGGTTATGAGGTGTCATTAAAAAACCAACCAATAGGGAGCACGATTTGTTTTTGTAGCGAAAGTTTGAAGCCTTCTAACTCTCATTTCTGATCGAACTTTTCTATAAAGCTGTGATGTTACAATTATTGTGATTGTATAATGTGATTGTACAATTGCCTGTTTTGGGATAGGCCATACCAAAAGTTGAATATTCCGGTGTAGCCCAGAGCCATAGAATATGCCAAATGCTTAACACAAGAAAACAAAAAAAATCTGTGCAGTTCTGTAAGGGATTGTAGGATTCTTGTTTAGCAGGTGAGGTTGCCTCCTACGCTTTTGGTACAAGGTAACCTTTGGTGTAGGCTTACCAGAGCTTCGTTTTTGCTGCAATAGCGCTGCCGCATCGCTGCTGCAGCACTTCTTTGTTTTTGCACAATATGCGTTTTTGGATTCACTTTCTTCTTGGTTGAAGCAGCAGCGCTGCAGTATCTTGCAGGGAAGCACGAGCTTGGTCGGTGAGCAAGTCCGCGATTCTCGAGAAGCGCTGCCGTCTTCCTCGGAAGCACTGCAGTGCAAAAACGGATGTAAAAAGAATCAGTCCGGAAGTGGCCGAGAAGCTGACCTGCAGCATGCAACAAAAACGAGGCTCAGGTTGCTGGCTAGATTTGACATATCCTGCCCCATTTAGCACAGTCTATCCCCTTTAGCACAGCCTTATAAAGTAAAAACATATAGAATTTTAGGTGATGGCACAAAGAGTACCCTATACACCAGGTCCTATTGAGCCAATGTTTCTGTGTGGCACCAAGCTTTGACCAACTATGGTCTACCAGCCACCTTCATCTAAACATTTCTTTTGACACTGCCAGTATAAGTTCCTCTTTTGCAGCTATTGTGTTCATACAACAAGAAGTGTGCTGTATCCTTGTGCTGAGAAGAGAAAATCTCTACTGAGTGCCCAACTCTTTTCACTGTTGGTCAAGCATCAACCCAGATCTCAATAATAGTGTATTTTCTGTTTTATCTCAGGGCGAATCTTCTTTCGAGACATTGAGGAAATTTCCTACCAAAAGTACAAAATTGTGTTAGTGTGTCACTACTGTGATCACTAGCGTTACTTAGTGTTGTTGCTTTCAAAGAAACATTACGTACCTTGTCACCTGCAAGATTGTGATACGAACTTCAGTAGTTAGTAGTGAATCTCAAAAGTAGTGTCAGTGTTCGATTTTGGAACTTTCTTTCTGGAAAATGTCGGACAAAGAACTGGTGCCTTCGGATGGACTGGAACAAGAAGTCTTTCCACCAGCAAAGATGCCGGAGTTTCAGTATTCAAGGGTATGTGCTCTTTATTTTATAAGACCCAATTGCAGGCTTATTGCACTGACTAAAAATTTAGTCACTGCTTTGCATTTTGTGTTCTAAACTTGTTTAGCAGCCAAACAATATCACCAGCGATGGAAATTTTGAAATCAAGGTACCTCAGTATATACTGTTTTGCCTATAACCAACTCTTCTGGGTATTGTGATACCTGATGCAGTCTACCACAAATCCCTGATTTTTGGATACCCTATGCCAAACGCTGGGTATATCTAGCGTTTGGCATACCCTATGCCTAACGCTGGATACCCTATGCCAAATGCTGGATACTCTAATCCAATAAAATATTGATGATTTGACTGAAGCTCAGAAATCAACCAATCAGAATTCATCTGTAGTTAGATAGGTCAGGGTTAGATTGACAACAGGTATCCAGCGTTTGGCATAGGGTATCCAGCGTTAGGCATAGGCTATGCTAAATGCTAGATATACCCAGTGTTTGGCATAGGGTATCCAAAAATCAGGGATTTGTGGTAGACTGACCTGATGCCAACAACCTTCTTCTTCAATGAAAGTGCCGTGGAAAAAAAAACGAGCATTCATTCACTTCCTTAAAGTTGCTACTCTGTCAATCAACACCTTTTTCTCACCACCTGAATGTGGTTCAGTGATGCTGGGCTTCTTATTGTTCCTAGTATGAGTGTGATGAATTATCATTGAGTAACTAACAATGTTTTATTGTTGTTAGAAATATCAGCTTGTAGCAAGTCGATCCTTGCAAATATGTTCAATGTTTCCTTTCAGTTTTATTTATTTTCTTGCCCAAAGTTGGATGCTACACTATAAAAGTTAACTGCAGTATCTGCTACTCGGTAACACAAAGATATGATGAATACAAAATAAAGATAAGATGAATCCCAGTAGCAAATACTGGAGTTAACTTTAATCCATACTTGTAGATACTTTTTACAGTGTATGTGGGACACAGTTGTGTTGTGGTCGAAATCTTATCGGCAACCCACTTTGTGTGAAGAACAAGCTGACGATTGAATTAGGACAAATATATCCAAGTCTTAATAATTATTCTTTGAGCCCAAGCTGATTTTGAAACATTTATTCAAACAATGTTTACAACGGATACGTCAGCTACGATTCTTCATCTGCGATACCCTTCTTGGCAAGGGTAATTACAGGTTTGTTTCCTTCCCCGAAGTTGAACCAGAGGATTGACAGCCTGACGAGGACCCTTGCCAAGAAGGGCCGAAATATCGTAGATGAAGAATCGTAGCTGACGTATCCGTTGTAAACATTGTTTGAATACAAGTCTTAATACGGACTTCAGATGGTAGTTGATTTTTTTTACAGTGCTTGCTGGTGTTGACTGTCCGGAGTCCAAGTTGACTATTTTGTTCCTCATGCAAATTGGTAAAAACCCTAGTTCTTCTTAGTGGAAAAATAATTCTTGTTCCATTATGGACTAGCTGCACAGGGTCTGATGAAGTTATATTCTTAGGAGCTGTTGATGACGCTAAAGAACTCACCTGCTTCCCTGAAAAGACCAGCTTTTCTGGATGATCCATATTATGGTAACATGTAAGTATAGTTACTATGTTTTATGGGAAGTGCCAAAAGTCGAATAGTGTGCAATATACACTGTCAGAAGTCTCATAACGGATCACACAAGGATTCGCGTTTCCGGGTTCAAAACAACACTGTGCATTAAATGTTATTATTAGGCATAAACCTTATACTTTAAATGATATGCATAATTAGCATTGCTAGGAAGAGCCGAAAAACCGCAGAAATAGCATCGATTGAACTTTCCAATATCGTGACCAGAGGCGTTACTAGCTAAAAACCAATTGTTTGGGGGGGGGGGGGGGCAAGGTTTTTAACGACTGGCTGGTCGTTTATACCGACTATTTCTGCATAAAAACACTTTTTTTTTTTTTTAAATTACTGTTGTGACGAAAAATCGACTGGTTTCAAGAAAAACGACGTTTTCAAGAAAAAATCTACTAGTTTAGCGAAAATCAAATGTTTACGAAAAATCACCGTTTCCAAGAAAAAAAATCACTTTTTTTACGAAAAATTGTTGCGCTTCGCGTCGACGCAGGCAAATTTACTGGCTAGGCCGACAACATTGGGGGGGGGGGGCCTCCCAGCCATACGTGACGCCTCTGATCATGACGACCTACAAGAGAGTCAGATGATGGTTTTTTCGGTGTTTTTCGGGTCTTTCTGGCAACGCTTGTTATACATAACATTTAAAGTTCAATGGGCACATCAAACTACCCCAATCCCACTCTGTAACAACCTAAGAATTACTCTTACCCCCTAGATTAGCAGCTTTTTCAGCAGTTTCCTCTCTGTGATATTTGAAAGCGTAATTTTTTTGGGCCAGTACATGATCAATTTACTAGCTTGGACAAAGATAAAAGTGATGTTTCTTATAATACTTAGTAGATCTTTACTTTATGCATAAATCAGCTTGTATAATTCAGATTTGAATAGGTTATTTGTATTTGAATGATTTTTGTAGCTATGTTATTTTTTATAAGCTTATTGCATACTCCATATTCTGGTACGTTTTATAAAGCAAGTTAATCAAGCTTGACAACACTATTCCACAAAGAAAAGCTTTTAATAGGCACTTTAAGCCATGGAACTTCTGATGAAACACTAGAACAATCAGGTAAACTGCATCTGCGGCTTGACTTTGGTGACATCTCAAATATATCCTTTTCTATCAAGCATTGCTGGGAGTTTTTGAATTTCCTTCCATGATATCCCAGCTCCTAAGATCTGGATCGCCGAAATGCCAGTGAGGTAAAGACAAGGGATAACAAGAAAACGGCGGATTTTCGTAGCGCCTTCTAAAGGAAGTCGGAAATGTTTATTTGTGAAGCATTTAATACAAAGTAAAGCATTATAAGTGTCCATTGTGCTTTAACACATAACGTTCTCAAAACTATAACCGATTACATCCCAAGTGTTGTCTGTTGAAACCGCGCATCTTGTATTATCTGTTAATGTGTTTTGGGTAGAGCAAGGGTGCAATACCGCAGGAAACGAAAAATATTAGTTTGTTCCTATCGATGAGTATATATTTGAATATATAGATAAATATTCTTTGAGCCCAAGCTGACTTTGAAACATTTATTCAAACAATGTTTACATCGGATATACGTCAGCTACGACTCTTCATCAGCTGATGAAGAATCGTAACTGACGTCAATCCAATCCAAAAACTTCTGGCTCTTGGGCTCCGACCCTTCGGAACCTTTTCGGCCTGGGGTAGGTTGCTCTTCTGGGTCGATGACGATAACATTTAATACATAACGTTCTCATCCGTATATCCGTTGATGACATTGTTTGAATATATACATATAGAGCCGAGCGGCCAGCGAGCAGCGTTGCCGAGAGCTCGAGTCATGAAAGTGAAAATCCCTGGCAAAAGACCTGGTTGAAGAAAAAATCTACTATTTTAGCGAAAAATTTAATGTTTACGAAAAATCGACCGTTTCCAAGAAAAATAATCACAGGTTTTACCCCCCCACTCCCCCAATGCTATCGGCCAGTCGGTAAAAAACAACTGAGTCGGCGCGAAGTGCGAAGAACGACTGAAAAAACAGTCGTTTTTTAGTCCTTTTTTCTGAAAATTGGTCGATTTTTCTGAAAATTTGTCGATTTTTCGTCAAAATAGTCGGTTTTTCTGAAAATCAGTCGGTTTTTCTTAAAATCAGTCGATTTCTCTAAAAATCAGTCAATTTTTTTCAAAAATATCATTTTTGTTGTTGAAAACAGTATTTTTTCTGAAGAAAAAGTCGGTAAAAATTAGCAGCCAGTCGGTAAATGCCTCGTCCCCTGCCCAAACATTTTGGCTAGTAACGCCTCTGACCACACGGATACGGAAACTTCTAACCCTCACCGGAAAAAGCCGAGGAAATGGCATGACGAAGAATCTGCATAATTTAGATATAGGCGATGCGATGTTTAGTAAACTTCGAAGAATAACTAAAATCTTCACTGGAGCCGATTGATTTCGCGCGAAGAATGTCATGTTTTCGGTGGCGAGTTAACGCTGCTACTTTTATAAGTTATAAAGATGGCGACACTATCTGTAAAATCAGATTAAAATTTTGTGGGTCGGTAGTCCGCAACAGTAATCCCAGTAAAGAAAGAAAAGGTGCTTTTTCTGACCTAAAAGGTGTCACTTGTCAGAAAAGGTGTCACTTTCAGAGAAAGAGTGTCACGGAGTCACCCAGTGGAAAAAAGGGTCACACTTGGCAACACTGCCAGCGAGGCGCCGGTCGCGTTTACGTTTATAGAACGACTTAGGGACAATCAAATCCTATGTTAGGTGCTTCCAGTTCCATACAGGTGTCACTGTATGGAATTTCGAAACAGTTTATTCGACATCGGAAAGTCGATCAAGCTCCTTGAACAATTGCACGAAGATTCTGAAACCTTGTCTTAGTCACTTTTTATTTTAATTTATTTAGTTTAAACTGGCCCTGTTTATTGTCACCTGAATATTCAGCGAAGGTCTCTGTTTTTTCCTCAAAGGCGTTTTTGGATTCAGTGGTGACTTCTCCAGAGGCGTCAAATAGGGGGGAGGGGGGACGTCCCTGTCAATGGTGTCTGCCAGTCGGTAAAGAAAAACGAATCGGCGCGAAAATAGTAGATTTTTTTTTATGGAAAACTGGATTTTTCTTAAAGCACTACTGTTACTAGTAATGGTCTTTTCACGATCAAGTTCAGTTCAGTTCATTTTTATTAAATTCAGAATAAACTAACAAAATAAAGATTCGACCCGTACAAAGCCCCATGGCCCGTTACATAGGGGTCGAAGTGGCTCAGAAATATCGTTTTCGAAATATTGTACCATTATTTATTATTTGTCTCGTGAAATTACTGATTATTTTGTTAGTGCTTGTCGACTCTATCCGTTCTCCGACGCGGCGTCTGGACGAAATTTTTTAAAATTGAATGCTCATGGTTAAAATTGGTAGAACGAAGAACAACAGTGTGGAGCTTCTAATGTCCTTACATGTGAAAGAGTATCGACGAACGAAAAGCCAAAAGCTATTGACCAAATTTGCATTGCGTGACTGCAAAACTCGGCATCGTCGAAAAAGCGATAAATGGGCGTAGGAACAAAACGAAACAATGGCGAAAGGCGGGTGTTTCAGAAGCATATAATTCCGTAAGGGAGCTGGGGATAATATAAAAAGCAGAATAAGTAAGAGGGGTCCTTTAAAAACAGTCGATTTTTTCTGAAAATAAATGACTCGTCAATTGGTAAATACCTTGGCTCCCCACTAACATTTTGGCTAGTAACGCCTCTGGATTGCTCCCTAGTGTTGTAACCCGTTTCGGGACCCACCAGTGTCTGGTTTTTCTCACCAGTGTGGACTAACCTGGTCGGGATGCTGGTTCTAGCGAGAAGTCACCAAGAGATGGTGAAAACGACATAACTCTTTGTAGAGAAAAGTCAAACACTGGTGAATAAAATTTATTTTGTTTTATTGTTGTTGTAGTATTTATTCACTTTACTTTTGACATCATTTTATCTTGATACAGTAATTTTTGTTGACAAAAAACGAAAATTCGGCTAGTCCGTGAATGGTTTGAAAGTAAATTGAATTGAGTTGAAATTGAAAACCAGAAACTACTAGAGAGCGTTGCGAACTCACCTAGTCTAGTATTGAGAGGTGATTTTGTTGAAATAAAATGATAGGCTATGGTGATTAAGTATCCTTGGTTGTACAAGTAAATGACTCTTATTTTTGTTTGTCACCCTCGTGTCTCTTGCAGCTTGAGAGGTAGCGATGATGGTCGAATTCCAAAAGGAATTGGTCCTGGCAAGCTGGAGTTGGAAAAAATGCAGGTAAACAAATGCTTTTCTTTTGTTTTTGTCGAAGTTTTGTTTTTATTAATGTTTTGTTTCGAGGGTAATTAGTCCCTTACAGGTTCGCCTCTGGGCATCGAAGATTCCATTTTTTTTTTTAATAAACCCTTCATTCATTCATTCTTTGATTAGGAGCTTATAATGCTTCCCTTATTTGACGTTGCAAAACGGATAAGTCACCTACATTTTGTTAGACATTTGGGCCCTTCTTGGCAATGGTACTTTTCAGGCTCAGGCCGCTCACTGGAAAGTGAACTTGTGGAAAAACAATTATAGATTCTTCCTTAAGGATCTGATTTTGTGAACTTCTTCTCTTAAAATTAGTCGGAGTTAAAGCTGGTGCTGTGATTTTATTTTGGACACTGCTGCTTTTTTGCTGTTCGCTTGGGTCGTCGAAAGGGTAGAGATTCTTCTTCACTTTGATTTGGAGTCACCCGTCTCTTCTTATTCTTTCCAGCTAAGCTGGATACTTGTCGGCGGCATGTATGCGCGATTTGAAGTTCGGTACTTTGGTGATGTATAATGGTGCATTTACACACTGCGTAAAATCCGAGCGTATTTTGAAATCCGAGCGTATTTTACGCACGTTTTGAGCTTGAAAACATTTCTAGCAATACAGACGTATTTGAGAAATAGGTCCGTTTTGTATCTAAATACGTCCGTAGTGCTAGAAATCTTTTCAAGCTCAAAACGTGTGTAAAATACGCTCTGATTTTACGCAGTGTGTAAACCCACCATAGGTTGTCTACAAATGCTTATTCAAACAATGTTTACAGCGGATACATCAGCTACGATTCTTCACCAGCGATATTTCGGCCCTTCTTGGCAAGGGTCCTCGTCCATCGCTGATGAAGAATCGTAGAAGTCAGCTTGGGCTCAAAGAATATTTGTCTATAAATGCTTCCCTTCCCCTTAAGGGTGAAAATCCAGGTTGCCCGTTTTGAACGAAATTTTTTGCCTTCGGCGAAAATTTGACCGAATGCCCAAAACGTAAGGGGGGGGGACAGCGCCCCTGTCCGTAAGGGTTAAAATCCGGGATGCGGGTCCGCTTTCAAAGCCGTTGCCAGTAAAAAGGGACGGAACTATGAAATCACGGGTTCGGTTACAAAATTTACTTAAAAATAGCACTGCCTGCTTCTGCTGTGCCCTTTGTCGCGCTTTGAATTCACTATTTACTGTTTATGTGCCAGTTTTCAGGACTATTTGAGGACTCTGAGGACTTTGTTTTCCACTCTGCTGTTAACAAATTGTCCACGGCTTTGGTTGTAAGCAAAACTCGGCAAAATTCTGATAACCTGTTTTACGCATTAATAGCGTGAAACGCGAACACTCGTCGGGAGCACAATGTCCATGTAAAATAGCGAATCGTGGCAAGTGCACAGCTTAGTAAGGTATCGTTAGCAGCATAAGAATGTTATATATGAAAATTGGGTATCCAGGCTTAAAGGACCTATCTTACCTATAACACTAATTCAACCTACTTCCACAATCACAAACCCGAAAATCCCAATTTCGTACGGTAGATTCTAACCCCTATAACAAAACCACGCTGATTTTCTCACTTGCCGTGTTTTGCTACCTTCGATGTGTTTCCCGCTGTCGACGGTTGTCTGCGAGAAGTTTTTCCATCAGAACAAGACCAAAGGTGTCGATGGGATCCCAAAAGTCTAATATTTGATCCAGACAATTGGGTCTTGTCTTCGCCAGATCCAGTCTTTGCCAGGCAAATTATGAGAGAAAACCAAGTTCAGATATACCTCTATAGCCATATCTATTTTGACGATTCTGACCGAAACTTCCTTCTTTACTTCTGCCAAATTTTTGGTTTCGCCCGAATTCTGAGCGAACTACTAGCCCAGCAAAAAAAGAAAATTCAGAAACGAATCCAGCGTATTTATCCCTACAAAGATAACTTTGACTTTAAAAAAATCCGGACTAATTATATGTTAGGGTAAAAAAAATTTGTCTTATACAGACTCGGCCTCTCTTCTTACCCATAAATCTGTCATCTAATCAAAGTCAGATACAACTTTTGCTATTAACATGTTTTCCCTTTTTGGCCGGATTCCAGGCGAACTAGTTGTCCGGCGAGAAAATGGTTTTGACCGTCATTTTCAGCATGTCTTCTTACCCTGAAGTCGAACATTTAATCAACTTCAAATGAAACTTTAACTTTTAACCGACTTTCCAGTTTTTGCCAGATTCCGGACGAACTACTTGTCCGGCGAGAAAATGAATTTCACCATCGTGCTCAGCACGTCTTCTTACTCCATAATCGACTATCACATTAGCTGTTTAAAAATGTTTTGTTTGTCCCTTAATTTGAACCTTCTCCCCCACCCCCAAATGTAGGGCTACAAAGCCCATGTACGAACTTGACCTTATCCGTGACCCGAACAATCCTCACACCAAGTTCCATCAAAATATGTCATTCCGTTCGAGAGTTATCGTCCTTACAGACGGACGGACGGACGGACAACTTTAGCGATGTCATAGGTATCCCTCCACTTACGTTTTGGGATCCCAAAAACTGGTTATGTAAATTGCTTCCCTGTTTTCGCCTCAAGTCAACGTGTCTCGGAAAAGACTTAAAACAGCCAAAACCGTGGGTTATTTTTCCAAAGCACAGCCTAGTTTTAAAGTATTCAAATATATTAAAATACTCTTAAGTTGAAGAGTAAATGTGCGAGGGGTCCTTTAAGAATTAATGAATGCAATTGAAGTAGGTTACACGCCTGAAGTATAGACACGACGGGTCCTTTGAGCTACTTGCACATACAGTCCGATAAGATTTTGAGTATGCTATGTGTAAAAAATTGGGAGCGAAGGAGGAAATTGTCACCCGCGTGCGAACATCGAACTATCAGTGCACATGCCCTAAAGGCTGAAGCTTTCTATACATTGTAGAGGTCTGCTTCTTTGGACAGTTACTTAACTTTGAACAGTGCCATTTGATCCACTTAAGTAGAGGTATGCTTATTTGAACGTTTGTTGACTTTGAACTTGCTCATTTTCCTGCACATGCTGTGACTGAAGTCCTTCTTAAAGTTCTTCTCAAGGCTTCTGAAAACACCTGAATAGGTATTTTGGATCTTCGTTCTACCATTTATCACAAAACTGTACTGTTCACATTTTAGTAACTGTTCAAATAAGCATACCTCTACTGTACTGCGATAGAAGTAAAATACTGGTCGGCCTAAACAGTTCCTTAAAGTACGTATTGACACTTGACAGGTACATTGCATATGTAATCGCTTAGTCTATGCACTAAAACAATTTGACGAAGCTAAAATTTTACTTTGAAATAGCAGTTATGACTTTTCCGAGGACTTTTAACTGTGTAGATTTGAGCGTTCCATGCGATAAGGCTGCTCTTCATTTGAGACTGGTTTGAGGTGGAAAAGTCATTCTTCGTGCATGACGAAGTCGGGAATCAGTCACCATCAGGTGCCAATAAGATAAGATTAGATAAGATTTATTTACACTAAGAGCCAAAGGCCATGGCAATTACATGGAAAATAAACACAAACAGACAAAAATAATACCTTCTATAAGCACCTGTCCCTATGGGCTAGTGCTACCCTGAGGAACCTCCCCAACTGTTTAATACTCATAAAACAACGATTTCCCATAATCCTACACATCCGTTCTTCATCCACCCTTCTTTGATTTACTCCAAAAATTTCTAACCTAAGTTCAGTCAGATTTTCGCGTTCACACAACAAATGTTTCAAATTCTCATCCATACTACCACAAATTGGACATGAGTAAGGACCGGACCGACCCTTTGCCTTCCCAATATACCGCCTTCTCTCCCCAAGAGGCAGACTGTCTGCCCTAATCTGTACTTGAAGTGCTCCTTAGCAAAGACCGTAACAACGGAAAAGATAGGAAACTCCGCTGAAATATTGTCGTGGAAAGTGGAAACTTTAAATGATGAAAGTGAGAGTAAACAACCAAAATATATAAACAAGCAAAGGGAATTCGCAAACAAGAGCACATGGCACATGACGTTTTAAATGATTTCGCAGAAGGGATCGGTTGAAATGTCAACAGACGGATCTTTTAACAACAGCACAGCCGCTAGGAACCGCTAATTATTTCGACTCGTGGAAGTTTCCTGTCTTTCTACTACACTGTTAAAATTTTTTAAAGTTGCAGCATTTGCTACTTGATAATCTGTTGTTTGTTACGTAGTGTTGCGTATTGTTTAGCTTTCTCTTATTTTTCCTACTCCATTTTTTGTGTATTTATACATTATGATGGGTAATAAAAGTAATAATAATAATAGTTGCGTTTTTGCTGATACCATGGTATCTGTTACCACGGTAACTGGATCTGCAACTAGTCGTTTTTGCAGTTATCGTGGTATCGGATACACGGTGCTCTGCAAAAACGACTATTGCCGAAATTGCACTTTTCAAAGTCATCCCAAAAGAAAAACAGATATCCAGTTACATCACTTAGTGCTAAACTTCTTTCTCACCAATCTGACAGAATTTGATGAAAGTGAGATGACTTTTCAGATACCACGACCAGTTACCACGGTCGGACCGTAGTATCTGAATATGTGATACCACGATAACTGCAAAAACGACTCTAGACCGTGGTATCAGATACCATGGTATCTGTAAAAACGCAACCAATATTATTAGAAGGGTGGAATACGCTCATAGTAATTAGTTGTTTATGCTTTCGGATGTTTACTTACTTACTTTATTCTTCAGCGCCGGCCAACGGAACGCTTGCGAACTGAGGAGGACTTCGGCTTGCTTAGTCCTCAGAGAAAAACTTGGGGCGCTGGATGTCATGTCGAGAAAGCCTCTCTTTCGGATAAGGCTGGCGCAGGTGGACTGGTCAAGCGTGGGGTGGAGGAGCTAGACAGGTGAGAAGACGGAAGGTTTTACTTGTACTATACACTGTAAAATGTTTTTCCGAATAAGGATGCAGTATTTGCTGCTGGGATTAATCTTATCTCTATTGGGACAATATCCATCCGAATTAGGGATAATCTTATCTCTACAAAGACAAGAATAATCCGAGTAGCAAATACTGCAAGGTTTTTTTTTACAGTAGTAGGCTTTCAGATAGCCTTTTGGACAGGATTTTCGCATGTTTTTAGCTTGTGAGACATTCTTGTGCCCAAAACTAGCCCAGCTGGTAGTAGGAAGAGTTTTTTTTTTGGAATGTCGAATCACTTAAAAGCGAGCGAATCGAGTCCTAAAAAACACAGGAAATCTATTCCAGGAATCGCCTCCCACCAACTCCCACGTTCTCCCTCTGTTTGCAATCTTTCCAGAATTTTTGGCATTCTAAGTAAGTAAGTAATTTATTTATGACCCGCCATTTTGAAAAGGCGGAGTAAATGAAGAAAATAAACAAAACACACAAACACACAGAAAAGTGCACTTAATTTTCAATCTTCGGTCAGGAAGCAGTGGACGACGTCGTGCGCTGGTTGGGCCCCGTTGTCCATTTTTTTTGAAAGCGATTAGGAAACATCCAAAAGGGTAACACCTGGGTCTTGAATTTTGAATTTCTCCGTCAGTGTATGGTTATGACATAATTTCGACATGTGGTGCAGGTGCTTCGCATATTTAAAATAACAAGATCTCATCTTTTTAATCTCCTTCTTTCGCAGAACATGAGTGACGCCAGAACGAAATAGTATAGAAGGAGCGCAGAATGTGCTGTACAAATTTCCCAAAGCTTTACGATTATAGCGCCCCGGTTGGGGACGATTCTGAGACGAAGAGATTTAAAGTGTATCAAGACTTTTATTTCAAATATTATAAATTTGTTTGTACCTTCCTCGACCTTGTAGGAATTTTCGCGTAACCGCAAAATGTTTGCCCTCTGACCCTTGTGCAAAGTTATCTTCCATTTTTGACATTTGCGAAACGGATACGTCAGCTACGTTTTATTCGAGCTATTCAATTTTATTAGAACTTGAGCGGCTTGAGGCTGAAGAGGACCCTTGCCAAGAAGGGCCGAAATATAGCTCTACTAAAATGTAGCTTACGTATCCGTTTTGCATTGTCCAGTGTGATTCGCAGTCAGCTTGAGCTGAAGGAATATTTATCTTCCACTGCCCAGGAACTTCAGATTTCTGCCTCTGACCCTTTTTCCGCATCCCGTGTAGGAAGAAGATTTTTTAGACTCGATTCCCGTTTCTTTTTTCATGTTTGTTTTTGTATCTTTTAAATTTACTGCGTTATTTGAAGCTTAGTGTATTTTGTTCCGTTTTTTTCTATATATTGCGTCATTACCTTTTCTTGTGTACTGCGTAGATAAAACTGTCATCACCATCATCATGGTTACCTTTTTCGTCGATCAGAAACATGGGCACATTTGCATAACGGGCCTGCCGACGAATGAACTAGCCCGAAACGATTTTTGGGAGATACGTAAGCCTCAACCAGATATGGTAAATACGAATGCAAGTATGAAATTCGGAATATTGGGAAGAACATTGAAGTGGACGATCAGTGGCATGAGTGGATTAGTGACACAACTCCGACAGGTCGTTTATAAGTAACTTTGTGTTTGAAAGCCTAGAAGCCTAAATACAGAAGAAAAAATACAAATTGACAACTGAATCGTCGGAACATGGAACAGAACAACTCCGGCTATGAAGTCATTTGGCACTTGGTACGATTATGGTAAATTCCCTGAATGCTCCACGGGTCCTTACGGATGAAGCAGAATTTTTGGGAGCCCCCCCCCCCCCCGCGTATAGGGCATCTACTCCTACCACCACAAAGTTTCACTCGAATCGGATTAACCATTTCCGTTGAAAATAGCATTTTTCCGGTACCGAACTTGAAAGGGGTCCGGTTTTCTTGAAAGGTCGGATCTGGCGACTCGGGGACCCAAATTGGCACGTCTAGGGCATATGAACTTTGTACCATCCATGTTTTACCCCAATCACTCAACTCGTTTGGTCTCTAAAGCATTTCGTATCTGACTTCCAACTCCCCTCACAGATGCCGGATCAGGTCTGGACCTAAAAGCAACAGAATCTAGACCCATCTTCTGAAACTTGGAAATCTTCCCTCCATTCGTTTGGTCCCTGCGCGTGTCACATAATTTCCGGGACTCTTCCTCCAATTAAGCCACCCTGATCAGGTACGATTCGGATCAATGCATTTTAGCCTCCGAATCTCTTAAAACAAACCGACTCTTACCACTGTTCCTGTCCTGGAACATTAACAGGTCCAGGTTTGGATACAGTTAAAGTACACCTCGCACTATTTACTGTTCATGTTCCAATATTCAAGGTTATCTGAATACTGTAAAGTTAGGCTCTGCTTTTTAAATAATATCCACGGCCTTGCCTGTTTTAACCCTTTTCCCAGGCCCAACGAGATCTTGTAGCAAGATCTCGGCAAAATTCAGAAAACCAGTTTTGTGCATAAGTAGCATGATGCGCGAAAACTCGTCCGAAGCCTATTGCGCATGGGAACTAGTGGATCGTGGCAGATGCAAAGAGGGTGAGGTGTTGTTTACCGGGTGCAGAATGTAACGTAGGAAATTTGGATCTCCGGGTTTAAAGGAACAGAAAACTTGACTCAAACTTGACTCGGGGAGCTAGATGACATATCGAGAATATATCCTGAGTCGATATTGAGAGTAAGAAAAATTCTCGTTACGACCATTACAGTTTCCGGGCAGTTCCGAGAACTCGACTTTTGAGTTAGTAGAAAAAAAACAGAAGGTTTGTGTGCCGGGAGTAGGAATCGAACGCACGACCTCTCGACTACTATCCTGATATGTTAGTCAACACGGCCAAAGGCGAACTTTTACAGTGCATAAGTGCATAGTTACAGTGCGTAAGGGGCAAGGGCCTGCCAGCTAGCTTTGGGAACTGTGGGAGGGGGTTCGAGATAACAAAGAAGGGGGGTCCTGTCGACAATAAGTCCCTGTATCTTTATGTAAGCCCCCGAGGTCGGTCTGATGGGTGAAAGTTGCGTAGTCAAGTTTTCTGTGCTAATTAATGATGTAACGAAAGTAGGTTGGATTGGCATTATACGTACGACAGGTCCTTTAAGGATAAAAGCGAAAATAATCTTTTCGTTTGTAGGGAGCCTCCTCTGCAGCCGCGACGGTTAGGACCGCAGCGGTCCCTGAATCCGGATAAGGGCGACCGGACGTTTTACTCTGCTCGGGACCGTGAGCGCGAGTCTCTACCCAGAGACAAGTACGACAGGACCGAACACTGCGATCGGGACCGTGGAGAGAGAGAACCGTAAGTAACGGACCAAAAATCTAAAAGAAAGCGAAGCAGTTTTCTCTTACAGATTTTACAGGGCTTGTGGTGAGCAAAAAGTAAACTCTCGCAGGCTCGTGTAGCGCAAGGGCCGATCTTCCGTGACAAGAAGATTTTTTTTTTTTTTGGGGGGGGGGGGGGGGCAAATCATCCGACCACCACGTGCTTTAGCCTAGGGTTATCTAGGTACCCGTTTTTACAGCTGGGTCTTCTGCCGCTGGTCTCACAGTACCTTACCATTAGTCCCAACCATTATTCTTAATTTTGTTTTAGTAAAAAGTCAGCGTTCCTCAGCTTAGGCCACAACTTGCTTGGACGTTACTTGAGGCTTGCGATGGAGCATAGAACGAGATTTTTAGAATAGGAGCAGTGTGTTAGTTATGTAAGTTAGTGCACTTTTCACAGTTTTTGTTGCCATGGCCCACGGGATTTATTCGGTAATTACATTCTGTTTTATGGCGTGTGTAAGTATACGGGATCGGACGAGTCTTTCTTTCTTTTGTGTGCGTATTTACAGAGGAACGACTCATTTATATTATCTACATATAGAGCGTGTTCCATTCTACTTACCGTAGTTACTATGCATGACGTCACGGGTTCTGGCTTTTTGCCGTCAAGGCTGGAACGATTTTTCTATTTTCCAGCAGAATATCATGCCACGGGGGAATCCGACCAATCGTGATACAGAGATCCGTAGTTACTACGCTCTCGAGCGTGGTAAGCAAATAGTTACTGTCAGATACTATTTAGAGAAGGTTGGCACGGTCAGCGTAGTAACTTTTGGTGAGGTTGGAACGGAAATAGTAACTAATAGTTACTATTTGTAGAAGGGTGGAACGCGCCCATAGTCAGTGTTTAAAATGGGGCCGAGCTAACGAGATCGTATCCCTGCCGGCCCCCAGTGATACAAATAAATTGCCACGAAGTATTTTAGAAATTAAAGAACCTGAACCTTCCGACGCCCTCTCGTCATAAGTGCCTGTGTTAATGGCCTCTTATTTGAGTTTCGGATGTATCTGCAGTGGTACGTGTCTCTGGTCCTGTAGATCAGCGGTTCCCAACCTTTTCCGTACCGCGTACCCCTAATCAAGGTTCAAAATTGCGTACCCCCTTTTTCAGAACGTGAAAAAGACGATAATTATTATCATAAATGATAAGACATACATGTGTAAAAATATATAGTCTACAAAATCACTGAGACAATCACTTGAGGCTGCTTTATAGCAAAAGAAAAATTCAAATCTCGGCTCGAAGTCATTAGGTGTATATTTTTTACTGTCAGGCTGTTTCTATATTCGGTTTTGATCTTCCCCGTGACTTCATCAAGCTGCATCGCCAAAATTTTCGTTAGCTTAATTCACAACCTGAATGACAATATCTTTTGCAATGTCTTCAATCCTTCTTGAAATAATATTGTTTAACACAGGAACAGATTTCACGGCAGTAGGCTAGCTGTTTTTGCATCAACATTATTTCACTGATTTTCACTAGGGCTTGTAATCAGAGGAGACATGCACGGGGTGACAATGCCCCCCCCCCCTCCCTTCAAAAGGTCGGCCAGACGATTAAAAGAAAAGAGTGGCTGGTGATGCCTCTGCTGGTAATATTAGGCGGCAATCAAAAATTGAGTGAGGCGAGATTTTGAAGCTACAGACTAAATCAATTTTGTTTCCTTCGTACCCCTTGCAAGGGTCTCGCGTACCCCATGGGGTACGCGTACCACCGTTTGGGAACCACTGCTGTAGATAATATATATATGGATGTTTAATGAAGCCCTTGGGCCATCAACAAAAACAGTACAACCTTTACATTCAGGATATGGGCGAACTTTTAGTCAACTGAACTGAACAACTTCCAACGAACTTAAGTTACCCTCACATACTTTTAACTATCTTACTTAAATGGTCCAGACTATTGAGTAGATCCTTTACTAGCGTAATCATACCATTCAAAAACTTCTCACGTGGGACAAACAAATCCTGGCACTAGTAAAGAAGATGCTCAAAATCTTAACCATATCCGGAAAAATGTTTTAGTTTTGGCTGAAAAAATGTTGGAGAGCCCTGAATATCAAGATAATTCTTCCCCCTGAATACTTACAAATTAGGTGAAGACCGGCGCGCGCTGCTGCCCAGCCTGTTCCAAAGTTGCAGCCAGTACCCTTTTTCCATGACCGATATGAATGAAAAGTTTTGCTCCATCGTTCACTGACCTTTTTAATGGGTATTCCATAACACCTCCATAAATTAACCGTATTTCTTTGTTTGTGGTTTTTGGATTGAAAATATTGTAATTCATGATCGTAATGTAGTTTTTGGGATCCCAAAACGTAAGTGGAGGGATACCTATGACATCGCAAAAGTTGTCCGGCTGTCTGTCCGTCTGTAAGAACGATAACTCTCGAAGGGAATGAGATATTTTGATGAAACTTGGTGTGAGGATCCTTTGGTCAAGGGAAAGGTCGAATTCGTAAATGGGCTCTGTCGCCCTACATTTTTTTTTCCCTCCTCCACTCAGTGACACAAGTGTTATTATATTATCTTTCCAATTCTATTCGTAACTTAACATTTAGCTTAATATTTCCACCTTTACTTTTTACAATAAAAAAACTATTAAAAATCAAATCAATGAAAAGCATTTAAAAATGATTATTGTAACATGAAACGAGTCAGACGGACCTAACAAAAAACAAAACAAAAGGGCACAACCCACGCCGAAAGGTGCCCTTCCGCCATAGGTCTACTGTTGTGGCTAAAACAACTGCATCAAAAAACGAAAACAAGACTCAAATTCTTTTACAATAAAAAATGTGCTTTGTGCCAACCTCCCAACTTTAAAACGTTACACTAAATAAAAAATCATATTTAAATTTTCCCGTAAACAAACAAAATTATTTCAGTGTGCTCTATGATTACAAAAAAACAAAACATTGGTAATAGAATACCCTGAAACCATCCCACACACGCACACAAATTTAAAATACCATTTCATTTTTCTAAAAAAAACAAAATACAACTTTGAATGCTTGTCGTTAAAAAACAAAACAAAAATCAAAATTTAAAACCAAATTGTTACTGTACTTGAACATTAAAATTATGTTAACATGTTTACAATTATTTTCAAATATAATTAAATTCAAATTTGACTGTTCAGATTTAAACTCTCTAGCCACCAGCAATCAACCGTTCTCGACCACTTCGCACACCGCCAATTCACTTTTACCAGCCCTTTCAACCACGCCTTAAACCGGCTAACTTTCACTCTTCCTCCTTGTCTTCGTCTTTTCCACACATACACACATGCGCACATAACCATGAAACACATAGCTCGTTCTTTAAGTATATCTTCCACTCAAAACATAACTCACAATTTTCTTTTTATCCTCGACACTCGCTGCATTCAGATCCTCTCGCTCAAATACCTCAAAAATCCTCAAAAAAATCTCACCGTTCTCACGAGATTCTATTAGTTCATGCCTCATACCGTCACTAACAGTTTAGCCTACTACATGGTGCGGGTTTAAATGAAGGGGCAAACAAAATATTTTGAAACAGCTAATGAGATAGTCGATTCAGTGGTAAGAAGACGTGCTGACCACGATTATGAAAACCATTTTCTCGCCGGACAAGTAGTTCGCCTGGAATCCGGACAAAACCGGAAAGTTTATTAAAAGTAAAAGTTTTATTTGAAGTTAATTATATCTTCGATTTAGGGATAAGAAGACATGCTGAACACTGATATGAAAATCATTTCCTACAAGAAATGATTTTCGACCGGAATCCGGCCAAAAACGGAAAGTTTGTTAAAAGCTAAAGTTTTATTTGTAGTTGATTAGATATCCGATTTAGGGGTAAGAATAGATGCTGAATCCGTGTATGACAGTCACAGACAGTCCGCCCGGAATCCGGCTGAAACTGGAAAATTTGTTGATTAGATGAAGTTGATTAGAAGTTGGATAAATGGGTAAGGAGATGCGCTGAATTTGTTTTTGAGCTTTATTTATTCACCGGACAAGTAGTTCCGGAATTCCACCGAAACCGGAAAATTGGCAGAAGTAAGGCAGGAAGTTTCCGTCGGTTTTGTCAAAATAGATATGACTTATAGGGGTAAAACACACACGCTGAATCCATTTCTGAACTTGGTTTTCTCAGATGATTAGCCATTTGGCCTTAATCTGTTTCTAAATTTAATAGTCAAAATGTTCAAGGAGTCTGGCGGAGACTTGATCTGGCGAAGACTAGACCCAAGTGTCTGGATCTAATATTGAACTTTTGGGATCCCACCGAAACCTTTGGTCTTGTTATTTGTTGTTATTTTGGCCAAATTGTGATTTTTGTTATAGATGTTTAAGTTCAATGAGTTGATATGTTACACATGATGAAAGGTTTTAAATATTCCTTCAGCTCAAGCTGATTGCGAATCACATTTTAGTAGTACAAGAAGGGCCGAAATATAGCTCTAAATTCAGCTGATGTATCCGTTTTGTTTTGCACTATCAAAATATGAAGTTTTTACTTCGAGTTTTATTGTGTGACAATCGTACATTGACGAAATGAAGAAAATTAGTTATATATTTTTTTAATTGTTAGGTTATGTGACCAGAATATATATAAAGAAAGAATTCAAAGCTGGGGTTCGTCCGTGAGACAATTTTTGAAAATAAGCTGAATGCATTGAACTGAAAATTGGCACCTCGGCTTATCCCTTGTCCCTGACCTTTTAATCTCCCAGATATTCCCCAAAACTGGGAGACAGTTTGCTCGCAGCTGAATCCATGAAGACAAAAATCTTAAAGGACCTGTCTTACCTATGATACTAGTGCAACATACTTCCATAACCACTCCATATATTTCTGAACCCGGAGACCCCCAATTTCGCAAGGTACATTCTAACCCCTCTAACAAAAACCACGCTGATTTTCTCACCTGCCGTGTTTTGCTTCCGTCGATGTGTATCACGCTGTCGACGGTTGTCTGCGAGAAGGTTTTCCACCAGAAAAACCGGTTATTTGTTTTCCTGTTTTGGCTATAACGGGTCTCGGAAAAGGCTTAAAACAGCCAAAACCGTTGGTTTTAAATAAACCTCTTCACCAAACCTTACCTTTGTCTGGTAGTACCTAAGTGTTTCAGACCTTTCTATTCCATATTGGAGTAAAGGTCAGTTTTCCGGCCGGATTTTCTGCTCCTAGATAAAGGTGAAACAGTCTTCGATTATCCATTCAGAATTGATGGTGATCAATGTCGGGTCTCCAAATAGGCAGAGTAGCCACATCCTGTCCGGATGAAAAATTTTCGGGAATTAGTCGTGTGGAGTGTACGAAAAGTAGCATGCAGAACTGTACCACAGCATGCTACTACTAGCAAACTGGATGCTACTACAGCAAGATTGGATGCTATCGGATACTACTACTTAAGATTAACCCAGTTGGAGGCATGTTTAATCAAATTATCCCAACTTTTTCGAACAACTACCATACAACTACACAGTCAAAGAATTTTTCATCGGGATGGGCCCGGCTTCTAGGGGCACCGCGACAACCGATAAAAGTAATATTGATTTAAGGTTGAAAAAATATATTATTTGAAGAAAAAGATGACAAGCTTCGGTAGCCCTCCAAACCCACAATTTTTACCGATTTTTTAACAAGTGTACTTGAATGTCATTGAACTGAATGTTCAGTTTTATACATTATACTTTGTACTCCTCAGTTCTGATGGAAATATATAAATAAATCAAGCTTTCTTAAACTGTTTTAGTGCAAACTACATATGTGTTGTACTGTGGTGATGGATCTCTGTCTTAAACTTGATTTGCACATTGCCAGGAGCTAGTTTGCACGGGTCTGCGAAACTTCTACTGCTGTCCACACAGTTTAATTCGGCATTGACGATAGTGCTGAAAATCCTTGCGGGAAATCTGGTCCGTGACTGCTCCGCTCTAATCCTCTGCCCGTACTCTGCTCATTGAAGTTTACCACTTTTTGGGGTATTTTACTTTGAAGGTCAGTTAACTCTACAATGTAAAAAGTTTCTTCGAATAAGGATGCAGTATTTGCTGCTGGGATTAATCTTATCTCTACTGGGATAAGATTAATCCGAATTAGGGTTATCTTTATCTCAGTATAGTCAAGATTAATCCCAGTAGCAAATACTGCAAGATGTTTTTTTACAATGTATGCAATACTTTCAGGTTCAACAAGGACCGTCGTGATCGCGGAGATTATGAACGAGGGAACCCACGTGCAGAAGCAGTTCGGGATACTCGCGATTACCGGAATGGAACGCGAGGCGATCATCGTGAGAACACGGGTCGTGGCATGCACGATGTTCGGTAAGTTATCTAGGAAATCTTTGATTTGTTTTAAGCCTGCTATTCCACAAAGAGTCTGTGGGTCGAAAATAGTTTCCACATTTTTTGCGTTTAAAATCTAGCTCAGATTCGGTCTATAACTAGGAAATTCTTGACCCTTTTTTTTATGCCTGCTGTACTATTTGGTCAACATAATTATCAGTCGTTTTTCCTTGAATCCACAAAGAAGATGTTCTGTGGCTCAAAAAGAGTCGTTGGGATCCCAAAACGTACGTGGAGGGACCTTTTTTAACGGGCATTCCATAACACCTCCATAAATTAATCGTATTTCTTTGTTTGTTGTTTTTGGATTGAAAATATGATCTAGTTTTTGGGATCCCAAAACTTATGTGGAGGGATACTTATGACATGGCAAAAGGTGTCCGTCTGTCAGCACGAAAACTCTAGGCGGGAATGAGATATTTTGATGAAACTTGGTGTGAGGATTCTTCTGGTCACGGGAAAGGTCGAGTTCGTAGATGGGCTCTGTAGCTCTACATTCAGGGGTTGGAGAGGGGGTTCAAATTAAGGGGCAAACAAAATATTTTAAACAGCTAATGAGGTAGTCGATTAAGGGGTAAGAAGACATGCTGAACACGACTATGAAAACAACTTCTCGCCGAACAAGTAGTTCGGCGCGGAATCTGGCAGACCGGAAAGTTTGTTAAAAGTAAAAGTTTTGTTTGGAGTTGATTAGATGTTTGACTTAGGGGTAAGAACTTGCTGAAAACTTTCGTGAAATCATTTTTTACCCGGACAAGTATTTCGCCCGGAATCCAGCCACAACCGGAAAATTGTTAGAACCAGAAGTTTTATTCGAAGTTAATTAGATGTCCGATTTAAGGGTAGATGCTGAATCCGTATATGACAAAGATTTTTTACCCGAAGATATTTCAGTTCGACTGCTCAAAGTTTCTTAGAGTCATTTAGAGGCGAAAGCCTTTTCTCTTGCTTTGTGTTATTATATAGTTAGCCCGGAATCCGGCTGAAACCGGAAAATTTGCTACGTAAAGTTTATTTGAAGTTAATTAGATGTTGCATATTGGGGTAAGGAGATACGCTGAATTCGTTTTTGAGCTTTATTTTCTTGCCGGACAAGCAGTTTGCCCGGAATTCGGCCGAAATTGGAAGTTTGTTAGAAGTAAGGCAGGAAGTTTCGATCAGTTTTGTCAAAATAGATATGACTCATAGGGTAAAACACACATGCTGTATCCATAGCCGAACTTGGTTTTCTCAGATGATTAGCTGGTTGGCCTTAATCTGTTTCTAAATTTTAATAGTAAAAATGTTCACCTAGTCTGGCGGAGACAAGAACGCATTGTCTGTATCAAATATTAAATTTTTGGGATCCCGTCGAAACCTTTGCTCTTGTTATACCTGCTAAATCGATCGTCAAGTTGAAGTCCAAACAAAGCATTCCGTTCCAGATGGACACAAAACTGAGCATCCGTCTGGTGTAGGTCATAAGCCTAATTTATTAAAGCACAACCAGCGCACGACGTCGTCCACTGATTCCTGACCGAAGATTGAAAATCAAGTGTCTTTTTCTGTGTGTTTAGTTTTTTTTTTTCTTCATTTACTCCGCCTTTTCAAAATGGCAGGTCGTAAATAAATTACTTACTTACTTAGAGGACATCATTGTTTGTCTTTCCGCTGTTTATACTTTAGCTTGTCTTTAGAGTCACTGATTAGTACACACGATACCTTCCCAAGTAGACGGTATATCGGTCTGTCTGAAAGCTTTTGTGTGGCTTCTTGGCGAGAAATTCAAATATCAATGGTCAAGGCGGTAATTTCAGGCACACCTTGTAGAACACACCTTTAAAGGACACCTGAACAATGAAACCATACTTGAACACACCATGGAGAATGCATTTACAGACATGGACACGGAGAGCATTCTTCTCCTGAGCGTGACGTTTTCAAAATAGGGATGATTGTTTCCGGAGGTTTGCACATGCAGACTCCAAGACAAAAAGCGCAATTCATTCAAATCTTGTACAGCGCTGGCCGCATTGAAATTTCTTCTGGGTATACGTTTGGGCTTATCTGGTTAAAAAATATTCCAGAAGAAGGGTTGATTGGAGACATTTGTTCATTTCCAAAATTGCTCGGTACTGAAAAGGACAGATGCAAAATGGAGCAAAAATCATAGCTTGGAAACGGTATTTCGTATTTGGATTGGGTTTTCTGCAGGCAATGTTAACGGACGTCATACAGATAGGGATGATACTTGGTACTCTTCATTCAGGTGTCCTTTAATGGAAGGATTCATAACACCAGGAGGCGCTGTTTTTATTTTTTCTTATTTCAAATATTTTATGACTTGGGAGTGTAGTTGTGATTTTGAAAACGTTATGCATGATATGTTACGCATAGCAGCTGGTAGTTCAAATTTATCGTGTTATTTATGGCCGTTGTATATGCGTAGGCCTAATATTTGTGTGCTCATTTATGTCCATGACTATACCGATCAGTTTTTGGCGAATAAAAAGATTTATCTATCTATCATAACCAGGAAGAGCAAAAACCGCCAAAAAACACAAGTGCTGGATTTTCCGATATCATGATGACACAAACAAAAAAGTCAGCAGATGCTTTTTCGGCATTTTTCGGCTCTTCGGCCGTGCTTGTTATGCATAACGTTTTAAAATCACAATAGATTACATCCCAAGTGTTGTCTGCTGAAACTGCGCATTCCTGTGTCATCTGTTATGAAACTTCTGGCAGGGAAGGACAGTCGCAGAATAGAAAGGAAGTAATGAGGAATATTACATCTTTTCAGAGACAGACCTCAGCGTGGCCCGAGGGACCCTTGGGGACGGCCGCAACGTTTTGAAGAAGAACCAGAATGGATGTCCGCCGGACCAACTTCCAAATACGACACAATTGAATTAAAAGGCTTTGAAAATCCGAGAGCCAAAAAGGACAAAGTGGAAGACAAAAAGGTGGAAAAGAAGGAACCTGAGAAGGTTGAAATCGCCGGTACGTGCTTTGCCTTAGACCTTTTATACTCTTGATATATTTGATTGCTTTAAAAATGGTGAATGAAGAAAGAGAAAAAGAAGTTAGAGGCGGAGTGCAAAGGAAAAAGCCCTGCCCCTCGCATCATTTTTGATTGGTTCAGTCGGAGGCATGTGGCCTGTCCACATCGATTGGAGACAGACATTCGTTGGAAGTGTCATTCAAGATCCGCAAAGGAACAAGACAAAAGGTTTCGATGGGATCCCAAGAATCCAATATTTGATCTAGACAATTGTGTCTTGTCTTCGCCAGGTCCAGTCTTCGCCAGACTCCTTGAACATTTTTAAGATCAAAATTCAGAAACAGATTAAGGTCAAATAGCTAATCATCTGTGAAAACCAAGTTCAGATATGGATTCAGCATGTGTGTTTACCCTACAAGTCATATCTGTTTTGACGAAAAGTTCCTGCCGTACTTCTGCCAATTTTCCGGTTTCGACTGAATTCCGGAACTACTTGTCCGGTGAAAAAAGAAAGCTAAGAAACGAACTGAGCGTATCTTATTTCCCCAGTATCGAGCATCTAATCAACTTCAAATAAAAATTTAACTTATACAAAAAACTATATGTCCGGGTAAAAAATGATTGTCATATGGGGATTCAGCATCACTTCTTACCCCTAAACCGGATTTCTCCAGTTATTGTGGATTTCTATCAGTTATCGTGGTATCAGATATTCAGATACTACGGTCCGACCGTGGTAACTGGTCGTGGTACCTGAAAAGTCATCTCACTTTCATCAAATTTTGTCAGATTGGTGAGAAAGAAGTTTAGCACTTTGTGATGTAACTGGATATCTGTTTTTTCTTTTGGGATGACTTCGGAAAGTGCAATCTCGGCAATAGTCGTTTTTCAAGAGCACCGTGTATCAGATACCACGATAACTGCAAAAACGACTAATTGCAGATCCAGTTGCCGTGGTGACAGATACCATGGTATCAGCAAAAACACAACTAATATCTTGGGCGTCAAATTGAACTCGTGTCCTTCAAGTAGTACTAATAACACTTTCTGATCTTTAGAAATTCGAAAAATCGTATCAGCGTGGCAACACCGAACACCGCGTTGATATGAACCTTTCGGGTTCCTATTTCAACAGGCGTGTGTATTAAGACGTAAACATCACGTATAGCGCTATTCAGCTTATTACACCTACTAGACTGGCTTCGGTCATATTTATTTGGAAGGAAACAAGTAGTCGACAAGTATTAGATCGGAACAATGTGCGATAGGTAGTGTGCTTTCACAGTTAAGAGATACTGCGAGAATTATTTTTTCTGTGGGGTATTTCTGGCGGTCTGGAAAGCGCCGCTGTTGGATCCGCCGCGTGTTCTTGTAATTCGGCTAAAACTCGATTCGCTTTCCGAGGCTATTCTTGAGCTCCACTCGTTTTGGAAAGTGACGTAGACAGTGAATCCGCAACGTACGTCAAAGCTGAGTTTTAAAGTTTAACCGAAAAGGGCTAGGATACTACAGTCTAGTTACCCATCACTTGTTCGCTTAAGTAATCTTGAAAACCCGATGAAAAAGCGTTAGTTTGTTTTTCTGATATTTCCAAATAATCGATTATCCCATTGTGCTTGCCGCTCTTCCCGTTTTTGTGATATCTCTATGGTGCCTGGAACATTTGGCAACAATACCAGCAGCAAACGAGTAAATAAATTGTGTATCAAATAAACAAAGAAGTGTCTGGAGTCTGCAGTGCCAAAAACTAGGGCTAGATAGTGATGTGTCTTGTGTAGTGATAGTGCAGTGATTTTCGCGGGCGAATTGTGGACGGATTCACCATGGGAAAGCGTCCACATTCCCAACGTCCCTACTGAAGACTATGTGGACAGAATGAAAATCCCCAATAGGTGTTGTAATAATTCAATGTATTTGAATCTAAGATGTAAAAATAAGTTGCCTGTTCAGTTAAACTTTAAAGGGCAACGGAAATCGAGTTCTTGGGTTTCTTTTCTTGGTCAGCTAGCTATCCCTCTAAGATGGTGTGCGAGGGATAAATAAAATGTTATTATTTTGTTTGCAATGAATGGTCAGCTTGGCTTCAAACCTTATATTCGCAAAGGGCAACTGTGGTGCAACCACTTTCCGCTTGCTCTGGGGCTTGACGGAGCTTTGCTAGTTGGTAAATCCGCGAGTTCGCCAAAATCACACTTTCCTTGGAAGTTGAAATGATATGCAGCAAGCCGTGTTCGGAAATTGTGACGAATTAGCTTTTCACTGAACCTTCAAAATCCGATGAAAAATTTATCTCAAAATACTAATATGAAGTTGTACGAAAAAGTAGCATGCAGTACTAAATGATGCTACTACATGCTTCTACTTCAAGGCTACCGTGTTACTGCAATCTACTGAATGCTACTATTAGCAAGACTGGATGCTACTATGGCAAGACAGGGTGCTACTAGATACTACTGCTTAAGATTGGACGAGTCGGAGGCACATTAAATGATAGTATTCTTTACTATTACATAGTATCACATGCAACTTTTTCGTACAACTATTACACAACTACGCAGGCTATAAATTTTTCATCGGGAACTCATCCTTTCTTACAGATTCGAAGCCCACCGTTTCCAAAACTACGGAGAGTCCCGCCCCAGTGAGGAAACCCAACCCGGATCCTGTCTCCGGTTCGAAGTTGGACGCGCACAAACCACCGGAAAGTCCGAAACCGGGTTTAGAACTTGGAAAAGAAGAGAAGGGAGACAGTGGCCTTGGATTCTCCTTGGATGAGTTCAACAAGTTGTTCATGATGGATAGCTTACCTGACGTACCACTGGGGGACTTTTTGGTAAGCGATTCCTCTGTTTTCTCTGAACAAAATTTTGCTTTTATTATCAACCAAACGTATATATACACCAAAACAATAACCTGCGAATTTCTATTACGTAGACAAACAAAGGAGGGGAAAAAACTATTCTGGTATCTTACATGTCGGCAAAAAAGTGGTTGAAGGGTATCATAGGAAGTGGTTCGGAAGCTTGTCTTTGAGGTCTCGCCCTTTGTGTAGCAAGGTCGGGGGCAAGAAAGTCGCGTAGTACTGGGTTCAGAAGAATCTTCCCACCAAACTTCAATCTCTGAAGGCGTATCCCCGCGTTTTTGTCTGTCCCAGGAAGTGACTCCCGGTATTCTCGGGAGTCCCCATGGAGGGGGAATGCTCCCCGTCATAAAAAAGGACTCCCTTTCATATTCAGAGGGGAATCAGTTTTTGCTGGTGTTTATGCAATGTAAGATCAATTAAAAATCATCAGAATAAACAAAACCAAAACTTAAGGTGAACACAGACCGATCTCGTCAACTGCGTATTTTATTTTCGGACAAAATCCATTTTGGAAGCATTCCCCGTGACCTGGTTGTTTTGCGTACGTGGAGTCCGCGTGGAGTGACTCCCTCTATTCTCTCCGTTCCCTTCCTCGGGGAGCGGCGAGAATACGGCTTAAGTTTCAAGACGTTGAGACAGTGTTGTCAGATTAATTTTTTTGAGAAAATAGATGTAAGGAACTTTCAAAGATTTATCAGTTACTAGCAGAGCTCGGTATTGTATCCTCTCTATAGCACCCGATTACTCTCGAGTCACACCAAAATGCCATATAAAACAGCAGTATTGTAGGACTGGGCGAATAAACGAGAACTAAATGCGCGATAGATGTTTGGAAGGGATACCATGTCGGGAAAGAAGTCTGAGTCCCGAAGTCCCATGTTTGCTTTTTTTTTAAAGTGGATTCTATGTGCTTTTTCCACTTCATGTCATTCGCCACCCGCAGTTTTGTTTCGTTAAAGGACCGCTCGCACTATTTACTCTTCAACTTAGTGTTTTTATGGCACTTGCCCTTAGGCCAAGTGCCATATAGCGATCGCAATTTCTGTCCGTCTGTCGGTCTGTCCAGGTTTTGCTAGTTCGGGCACTTCCACATAAGCTAGGACGATAAAACTTGGCAGGCGTATCAGGGACCCCAAATGATTAAGTTGGAAATAGTCACTTCCCCGATCCGAGCACCGTGGGGGGAGTGGAGGGAGGGGGAATCCGGAATCTTGAGGTATTTATAACTTTTGAACGGGTGATCGGATCTCGATGAAACTCGATATTTGGGACGACCTCATGCCTCAGACGACCCACTTAAAATCCGGACCGGATCCGGTGACTTTTGGGGGGAGCTGGAGGGGGCAACCGGAAATCTTGGTAAACGCTGTGAGTGGAGGGATCGAGATGAAATTTGGTGGGAAGACACCTAGCAAACACTAGATACATCATTGACATAACCGAGCCAATTCGGGCACTGTGGGGGGAGTGGAGGGAGGGGGAATCCGGAATCTTGAGGTATTTATAACTTTTGAACGGGTGATCGGATCTCGATGGAACTTGATATTTGGAAAGGCCTCATGCCTCAGAAGACCCACTTAAAATCCAGACTGTATCCGGTGACTTTTGGGGGGAGCTGGAGGGGGCAACCGGAAATCTTGGGAAACGCTATGAGTGGAGGGATCGAGATGAAACTTGGTGTGAAGACACCTAGCAAACACTAGATACATCATTGACATGACCGAGCCGATTCGGGCACTGTCGGGGGAGTGGAGGGAGGGGGAATCCGGAATCTTGAGGTATTTATAACTTTTGAACGGGTACCGGATCTCGATGAAACTTGATATTTGGAAAGACCTCATGCCTCAGACGACCCACTAAAAATCCGGACCGGATCCGGTGACTTTTGGGGGGAGCTGGAGGGGAGAACCGGAAATATTGGAAAACGCTATGAGTGGAGGGATCGAGATGAAACTTGGTGGGAAGACACCTAGCCATATGAGCTCGTAGCTCTTGTTAAATATTTGAATACTTTAAAACTAGGCCGTGCTTTCAACAAATATGCCACGGTTTTAGCTAGCTGTTATAAGTCTTTTCCGAGACTCGTTGACTTGAAGTGAAAACAGGAAAATAATTTACATAACCGTTTTTTCTGATGGAAAAAATTCTCGCAGACAAACGTCTACAGCGTGATACACATGGAAGGTAGCAAATCGCGGCAAGTGAGAAAATCCGCGTGGTTTTGTTAGAGGGGTTAGAATGCAAAATGTACGAAATTGGGGTCTCCGGGTCTAGAAATATATGGAGTGATTATGGAAGTAGGTTTCGTTAGTATTATAGGTAAGACAGGTCCTTCAGCACGTTGAGCAATTGGGATTGGAGGACAAAGATTTTTATCTTATCAATGGTTTCATCTCTCGACTCAGTGTTTCGTATTGTTTCATTTTACAGGAGGACTTCAGCGCAGGTGGGGACGAGAGTAAGGAAGGATCCAAGTTCAGCAAATTTTTTTCGGCCGAAAAATCATTTACGGAGTCTTCACTACACGCCAGCATCTTTGGCTCGAAGCTGGACTTGGCCGAAAAACAAGTTGGAAAAGCCAAGGATCCTAATCAAGTTCTCAGTGACTTCCTCAAAAGTAAGATTCTCTGACAATAGAGCCTTTCCGAAATCCATAAAAATAGCCCAAGTCTCTGTCGAGGGGTTTTTCCACTCCCCTACTGAAACAAGCGGCCGGCCGGCCATACAGTAGGAGATTGATCTTTCTTGCTGATTTTGATTTTCTAAGACGTGGTAACCGGCGCCGCCTGTGTTTGCTGGTACCGGCACCAGCCTGGCAGTGCGGCATTGGACACATGCTGTACACCAAAACCGAAAGTGGGCAACCCCTCGGGCTATGTCCCAACAGTTTCCTGATTTTCAACCGAATATGTTGGTTGCCAGAACGATGACAATATTGACTGAGTGGTTAATTTAATCAAACCCCATCTGCTGAATATACTGGGAAAATGACTATCATAACTGAGCTAGTAAACTCGTCGAAAAATGAGTCTCAACCTCCTACTCTGCCCCCCCCCCCCCCCCCCCCCCCCCCGAGAAAGGGAGCGAGAAACAAATCACGGAGATTTGTGACCAGCGACGAAGTTTTCTTTCTGTAGTGAACTCCGAGGACTTGCAGTCCGACTACTGCTGAGGAAGGGTTTTAAACCTTCAGGCGAAATACAATACTTAGGAAGCTATCCGATATTTATTTGCTGCCACTGACTTCAAAGTACCACCCCTTACAATACAGTATTACGTCAGAAATCAGCCGATTCCTACATAACTTATTTCCGTCAGTGTATCGTTAAGTTATTTTTAGCTGCCTGCCACCCTACATTGACTAGTTTTGACAGATATAACGGATTTTTTTTTTTTGGGAGATTGACGAGATTTTTTGTGGGAGGAAAATTAAAATAGGAGGTAGTTTATTTTTTGTGTTGTAGTAGCATTATGTTTGCGATGCATTATTATATTTGTATGTTGTGTCTATACAAAATCTGTGGATGGCTATTCTATTCTATAATCCTAACTATCTATATTATTAATAGATAATATTGCGTGTTCTGTCAACCGGAAATACCTTGGTAATTCCGGACTCGGCTTAAAAAACGCCTAATTTGACAAAAGAGGAACTAACTTGAAGGCGATCAGAGAACAATAATGCAAAAAAAAGCGAAATTTGTGTATTTTAACGGTCAGTGTTTTCCCAAACCTCAATTTAAATCTTTATGTTTGCAGGCGCCCAATCACGGTCGGACGTCCCACCCCCTCCTGTACCCGGTACAGCTAAGGTCCCTGCCAAAGCCTTACGATTGGAGGACCTCGAGGGTAGCGTGACCAGTCAGAAGAAAGAGAAGTCGGGAGCTGGTATGGACGCTTTTAAGAAGCTGCTGGCTCAAGTGGAGAGTAAAGGACTGACCAATGGCGGACTGGTAAGTGAATTCTCTCGAATGCGGCCTAGCCAGGACGAACATTAACAGGTTCGGAGACTGAAGACTGAGAGCGTGTTCCACCCTTCTAACAATAGTAACTATTAGTTACTATTTACGGTCAAACCTCACGAAAAGTTACCACGCTGACCGTCCCAACCTTTTCGAAACAATAACTATTTGCTTACCATTCTCGGGAGCGTAGTAAGTGTGGTAACTACGGATCTCTGTAATGTGATTGGCTGGATCACCTCGTGGAGTGATATATTGGGGAAAATAGAAAAATACGTTCCAGCCTTGAAGCCAAGATTCGTGACGTCATGCGTAGTAACTACGGGTAAGTAGGGCAGAACACGCTCCGAGTATCTGCAGAGAGAGAGCAGAAAAGAAACGAGAACTTGAATGAGAGTCACCACCCTCCAGTCTTAAGTGAATAGTGGGCAGTTTGATCAGAGCTTCAGACACAACAAGGAAGTTTGTGATTGAGCGAGGATATGTTATACATACATACATACATACAATAGCAATAATGTAGCTTTATAGCCCGCATCTGGAAAATTCCAACATGTCATACAATTACTATTACAATTCGGTTTATTTATCCGTAAATATTTTTCTACAAACAAAAAAAGTGCTGGACATGTTAATACAGTCAAAAAGACCAAGGGATATATGTACAGTTGTAACCTATGATTTGTGTATACGGTATAGACTAGTAGATTTATATAGACTACGTTTTCGTTCCAGCCAAATCAACACGTTCGTCCACTGCCAAAAACCGCCATGACTGAGGAGCAGTTCCTCTCCACCGTAATGGGTGGGCAGAAGACCGGCCCACCACCTTCACCAGCGCCCACCTCCCACCTCTCCGTCTTCCCCGGACTCTTAGCTAATCAAAATGCCACCGCTGCAAGATCTCCGGTAAGTTATTATTGTTCCAAGCTGTGTGGGTAGCTCTTCTGGTAAGACATTGGCCAATCGTCTTTCGAGATCCTACTAAATATTCCTTCAGCCCAAGTTGACTATAAATCATATTTGCCATTGCAAAACGGATACGTCAGCTGAATTTTATTAGAGCTATATTTTTTTCGATCAATTAAATTTGTTTCCAAATAGCTCTAAGCTGGAAGAGGAATAAAATATGTATAAAATATGTAAAATATTATATAGGAAAACATTATTATTTAATTTATTGTTATTATTTATTTCGGCCGCTCTTTGCAAGGGTCCCCAAGCCGCTCAAGCTGGTAAATGATTCATTTATGCGGTCCCTATGCTAGGGTCCGAGGAGTAGACACAAGCCTTAAAAACCCGCCGTCTGGCTCTCAGTTTAATAATAATAATAATAACGTTTACTGCTGTATAATTGTTTCACAGATAAATGCACAGCCATTACTGATCTTTCCCTTTACAGACAAATGCACAGTCAATTTAAATGGCAATGCGGTTTGTCGCTGTCTGTATTACCTTTAGCTTCATGCGATGCACAAAATATTTTCTAAACGAGCGATTAGACAATAGGCCGAAAGATGCTTTAAATGACACAAACAAGAAGTAAGATAATGATGGATGAATCAATTGAGTATACATAGTTTGATATTATCATTGTTATTGGGACATGCCAAAACATTTTAAGACTTCGCAATTTAAAATATATTGTTTATCCTATATTGTTGTTTTCAGTTGTGTTTTTTTTGTATTGATGCCATCCCCTTTTGGTTTTTGGAGCCATTAAGTCTGATGTAATCTTATATCAGGATATAATCTTATATCAGGGACGTCTGCCCTTAGTGTGTTCTAGTGTCTGTTAACTTTTCTTGTGTTTTTGTTCGTTGTGTGTTATGGTGTTCGGCTGAAACAAAGCTATATTTATTATTATTATAGGTGCCAGTGAATCCACATATTCAACCGCTACATGGAATGATGAATAAGCCTCCACCAGTTGTCCCTGAACAGTTCGGGATGCCACCAAGCTTTCAGTCACACTTACAGAACCCCGAAGCTCAGGTCCTATTGAAAGGTCAGTTGTTGTAACTCAGCTAGTTTGGTTCAGTGTCTAGCAGGGATGCAGAATCCGGTCCTAAAGGGATTCGAAACTGAACCCAGGCCTTGGTACGAATCTGAACCCGCCATTTTATGTCGACGATTTGAGTCCAACCCAAAAATAAATCAAAACATATTATTATTTATTTACTTCTCTCGAATCAGCCAAGAGAAGTAGCCTATACAAAAAGAAATAAAATAGAAGACAGATCAAAGGGAAGTCTTTGCGTGGATGCCGTTGATGTTTTGCGTGTATGGATGAACAGGTGAACGGGCCATCTAGCTCGATGGACGCCTCCCGTTAAACAACGCGCCGAGGGCAGCGTTGACCTGAACGCGGATACTGCGTGTACCTTTCCACTCATATGCTCCCATCCAGGTGAATGGTCGGCTAGGCTAGATCGGCTAGGCTAGACGACAACTCTGAAATGGCCCTCTTCCATCACATTACCCGAGTTATAAAGTTGGTCGCATGGTTCTTGCTAATGACCAACGGTGTACGGCTTTGTAGGTTCAAGGTGTTGTGCTCCGCCACTGCCTCAGACTGGGGTTCTTTACGGCGGCTCATTCCTTGAAAAAAGCCGGCGATGGATATGTATATGTATAAGAAAGTATTCAGTGTAAATTAAAAATATTAAGAGTGTGTTAGTGTGTATATGCGCATGTAAGATTGTTTACTTTTTGTTTCGTTTTGTTGCATGATGGCCGGATGGCTTTAATGTGCAAATAAATCATTCATTCATTCATTCATATGGGGGGATGTAAGATGTTCCTAAAATCTGCACATGCCTGCAACAGAGTGACATACAGATAAACATAAGCTGTAGGCGTAAGTCTAAACATACACACTAAGAACGTGTCCGAAAGCTTTTTGTTGCTGTAAATGCTGCATTAATGATGCATTTTCTTTCTTTTTTTGTCCGAAGCTGTTACCTTTTTTCTTCTCTGACACTTCTAGAATAGCAAAATTTAAGTTAGGAAGAAGAAGAAGAAAAAAGAATTAGCTGTATAAAGCTGACAAAATGGATCAGCTACTCATATCCAACCTTCTTATCTTTCCTTTCTTCGTTGGCCATGATCGCCAGTTGTCTTAGAATTTAAAATGTTTGCCGAATTGTCGGTTGTCTTTTTGAATTTGTTATGTTTGCCGCCGAAAACACTGAGAGAATCGCCGCACTCCCCAGTTTCTTCTTGAAAATTCAGCATAAATTTAGCATTCTTGCCGAATTTTCGATGAATTTTATTCTGAATTAATGCTGCATCAGATGAGCGAAAATTTAAGTCCGAAAGCGAAATGCTGCATATTCAGCATTTTTGTTCGTTTCGGTGCTTTCGGACACGTTCTAAGTAAAAGCATGAACACTACCAAAGATTGTGACAGAATCATCTAACTCAGTAGCTCGGTTCCGCAATCTACAAGCTTTCGACAATGTAATCGGGAGGAGTAAGGTAAAAGTAAAAAGTAAATTCAGTACTAGAATTACCAGAATCACCACCCGTAGGCGCATCGCATCAGGATTATGCTGCAGCATCGCTTTTTCATCATGTAGCTCCTCCCACAGGGCGGTGCTTAGCTACAAACTGTCACTTGTCATCCCTTGACTCCTCCCCATTTGGAAGCCAGCAGCCAATCAGCGGCCTCGGTGGGCTGGGTTAAATTATACAAGTTGACAATGGATTTTGGACGTAAATGCTTGTCCTCTGACACAAGTTGACAATGGATTTTGGACGTAAATGCTTGTCCTCCGATCTTCATAGATCTCTCCTACCGGATTACGAAGCCCCAAACCAGACTCGACCTGAAACAAGGCTTCGCGCTGCAACCCGTAATTGTACCAGTCTTGTTCCCTCTGATATCCACTCTACTGACCGGTATCTTTCGTCATTTGTACCATATTTCGTAAACTATTTTAATTCTGAACTGTGATATATTCGTTATTAATTGTATGTACATATAAATATTTTAAGGTAATTATTGAGAAGTGATTATTAAGTTTTAGCCGTGTTAACAATTGTTTGACGATCCCACGCTAGCAGGTAATTGTATGAGCTATTCAGGAATTAAACGTTGTTATTATTATTACTATATCCTAGATTGCTCCGAAGTGGAATTTAAGGTAATATCGTTATTTGATTCCAGCCTTATCTTCTGGTCGATTGTCAACCCATGACCTGTTGAAGCACCTTAGCGATCCTCGATTCGACAAGCATCTGGCCGGTATCAGCGAGCAAGTGCTGAGACGAGTCGCCCCGGAGGAGCTGGCTATGTTCAAAAGGAACCAGTATGCCTCTGCTACTCAAGGTAAGCTGCGTTTTCGCTTGACGCTTTTCGATTACCCCTCCGACATTAGTTGCGTTTTTTTGGGATCCCAAAACGGAAGTGGAGGGATACCTATGACATCACAAAAGTTGTCCGTTCGTCTGTGAGCACGGTAACTCTCCAAGAGAATGAGATATGTTGATGAAACTTGGTCTGAGGAAGGTCGAGTTCGTAGATGGGCTATGTAGCTCGACAGTCAGGGGTGGGGGTTCAAATTAAGAGGCAAACAAAATATTTTTAAACAGCTAATGGGATAGTCGATTAATGGGTAAGAAGACATGCTGAAAACGCTGTTGTTTCGCCGGACAAGTAGTTAGCCCGGGATCCGGCCAAAATCGGAAAGTTTATTAATAGTACAAGGTTTATTTGAATTTGATTAGATATTCGATTGAGGGGTAAGAAGGCATGCTGAACACTTATGTGAAAACCATTTTAGATTAGATGCTTAGAAGCAGAGATGCTGAATCCGTATATAACGATCATTTTTTACCCGGACATATAGTTCGCCCGTAATCCGACTAAAACCGGAAAATTTGTTCTAAGTTGAAATTTTATTTGAAGTTAATTAGATGTCCATTATTGGGATATAGAGATACGGAATAATAGGGATAAAGTCCAGTAAATATAGTAATAGAGTAGTTTAGTAATATAAAAAAAAGTAAGGTTTGGTAAAGTATTTAGTTCATGGAAGTCCATTTTGTATATTTTAAAATCATATCCTTTTCCTCTCACTTAATGAATGAATGAATAATTTATTTATGACGCACTGCCCGAGGACACAAGTGCAGGAAAAAGGAACAAAGAAATATAGAATAATCGCTAAACACATACAAATGTTTTCCATAGAGTTCACTAATTTAGAAAAGAATGTAGAGCCCGTGAAACATCGTCTACGCCAACTGTGCGCAATCTAGCGGAAACCCGGGAAGCTTACGAAGAGGGGGGGGGGGGGGGGCGGTTTTTGGGAAGAATCGTGCTACCGGAAGGCCCTTGTGAATAACTAAGAACAGTAGATCATGGGCTCTTGATTTCGGCCGTAAGGTTGACTCAGTGAAGATGATTGCGAATCGGAAAATGGAGAGAATGGAAAGGAAATTACTATACTGTTTGTCTTTCAGGTATGGGGTACCCGCCCCCAGCGATGCCGCAACAGCGTCCATCCGCTCCCGCTCAGACCAAGTCCATGTACAGCGACATTCCTCTCTCCGTTATCAAAAGGATGACAGCCAATAAGGAAGCAGAATCAAACAAAGGTTGGAGACCTGTTCTTAGTTTGTTTTTATTGTCAAGACAATTGTCCAATTATCCATTGATACAACTGAGCCCCCCGCCCCACCAATTACGCCCTTGATACCAGATTACGGCGAAGGCGCTGGTTGCTTGGCTTGTATTATTAAAATTGTATTTTAAAATTTGCCATAGTTGTTATGATAACACTAGGCCTGATGATGTCTTCACCTTCAACTACAACGGTCTCAGACGACACAAATTGAAACTGAGTGGTAAGAAGTTAAGAAAAGACATCGGAAAATGGAGCTTTAGAAACCGAATAGTAGAATGTTGGAATAATCTCCCAGAAAGTGTTGTAAATGCCGAAAACATCAACTAATTCAAAGCAGGTGTCGACTTCCACCTGGCTGAAATTCAATTTAGTGTGTAAAGTGTCCCGAGAAATTTATAGAGGCGAAAGCGTTATTATTGCAATTATATTATTATGTATATAAGGGGACTTTTATCATTACGTTGGTTTGCGAACCATGTCCATAACCCCTCGATAGCTGATTGGTTAAGGGCGTCGGTGCGAGAAGCCGAAGGTTGCAGGTTCAAATCCTACTGGAGGGGCATTTTTGTTTTTCAGTTTCTCATTATTTTTGGTTTGTCTGTCTGTTGGGGGAAGCAAAGCTTCACTGAAACGAACCAGCAACCGTTTAGAGCGTGCAACGATACAGAATATCTGGTGGTGTGTCACCGAGGTGAAGCCGAAGACGTAACTGGCCCTTGCTGGAAGAGAGACGGCTGGATTTCAGGTCCTCCTGCAGACGTCCCGCTTTTTATCCTGTTTAGAAGCGCAAGGGTCACGCAGAAGCTTTGCTGTTTGTTTGATGGCATTACTTGGGTTGTTTAGTCCTTTGTGAGGGAGTACTTTCTTGTCAAAAGAAGAACCGATGGGAATTTGCTGCGCGGCTGACGTAGTGAAGGAGTTTGAGAGAGGGGAGGTAATATTCGTGAAGATGGCTAAAGGGTCATGTGAAAGGCGTGTCAAAGCGTTTATTAAACTAGGTTCCCAACCTTTTCCGTACCGCGTACCCCTAATCAAGGTTCAAAAATGTTTCATACCCCAATTGACGGTGCAAAACGGACAAGTTAGCTACATTTTATTAGAGCTATGTTTCGGCCCCTCTTGGCTAGGATCCATTCAGGCTCAAGCTGGAAAATAAACTTCACAAACAAAATTCTTCAAAAAGAAATTCTTCGTTTTGCACCTTCAAATATGATTCCCAGTCAGCTTGGGCTGAAGGAATATCTGTCATGCATTTGTAGCTAAAGCTAATAACATTCTGACTCTGAAGAATCTGTTTCCGTGTTTCGATAAAAGCTAATAGTTAAGTAAGTACAGTGTTTTGTTTAATGTACATCAGTTGTTATTTATTGTTATGAAAGTTATTTGTAACAGTGTTTTTATGGCACTTGAGCTTACTCAAGTGCCATATAGCGATTGTTATTTCTGTCCGTCAGTCGGTCTGTCGGTCTGTCGGTCCCGGTTTTGCTAGTTCGGGCACTTCCAGATAAGCTAGGACGATGAAACTTGGCAAGCATATCAGGAACTGGACCAGATTAAACTAGACCTACGTTGCCCGGGCAACGTGAAGTGTTGCGGCAACCTTTGTCCGGCTTCGCCGGCTAAAGTGTTGCGAGAGCAACACTTTGGTTTTGTTTCTTCGCTGTCGGTTAAATGCTGAAATTGTCAACTTATCGAAGCTTTTAAAACGGTATGTTCTAAAAAGAATAATCACATAATCAAAAGCTGTTCTTTAGCGTTGTAAAACCAACAACAAAACAATATCGGAAGAAGGCTATTTGTAACGTTTCAGGATTAAAATACCATAGATGACACTATTAATTATTACAAAACTACCTTATTGTTTTACATTACCGTATCGTTTGTACCCGTTGCGTAAACAGTTAATCCTAGGTTATAGCGATAGACCATCGATACAAACTTGCTTACTGTCATATTTACAGAAATCGAATACAATGTGCACCAATTTTCAAAAATTTCTAGCCCCTCGTGAACCGATCTTACTTACAAGTCCGTCTCCCGACATTGACAATAAATTCACCGGAAACAAATAATGGATGCACCAGCTATCAAGAGTTGCAAACCCCTCATCGCTGAAGATGATTATAGCATAAAAGCCGATTATTACTTACAAGTCCCATGCATGTCTTACAATTGGGAACAAAATTGTTCTTACCATCGAATACACCTGAGACAAATAACAGGTATACCAACTAGCAAAAGCTGCAAACTCCTCGTTGCCGAAGATGATTATGAGCTAACAGTCGACTGTTGCTTACAGTCGAATGTTGCTTACAAGTCCCTTACATGTCTCACAACTGGTATCGCCTATTTTTGGTTTCAGTGTGTACCTTACTCCTGAAGTTGTCAACCCCTTGAAACTTTCAAACTGGCTTATCTCATGAAGGATTTTTGTTCAGAAAATTTGATGGCATATATTTTGATCAGCTCTTCAAGGGCTATCGATTGCCCTAACCACAACAAAAGCATATCGGAAAAAGGGACTAAATTGACTTTGCAGTCAGTTGAACTTTATCCTTTTCAATCGTAGACATCGTGACGGATGAAAACTTGGAATAATATCCTATATAATCTAGTTGGTATTATAAAGCTATCCGTAACTTTTTAGGATTAAAATACCATAGATGACACTATTAATTATTACGAAACTACCTTGTTTTACATTACAGTATCGTTTGTACCCGTTGCGTTAACAGTAAATCCTAGGTTACAGCGATAGACCAACGATACAAACTTTCTTACCGTCAGATTTATATAAATCGAATACAATGTGCAACAATTTGCACTAATTTCTAGCCCCTCGTGCACCGATTCTACTGACAAGTCCCTTTCCCGTGATCAAGTTCACCGGATAAAAATAATAGGTATACCGACTAGCAAAAGTTGCAAACCCCTCATCGCTGAAGATTTGTGTAGCATAACATCCGATTATTACTTACAAGTCCCTTGCATGTTTTACATTTGGGAACCAAATTGTTCATCAAATGACAGGTACGCCAACTAGCGAGAGCTGCAAACCCCTCATTGCCGAAGATGATTATGAGCTAACAGTTGCCTGTCGCGTACAAATCCCCTAAATGTCTCACAACTGGTATCGCCTATTTTTGGTTTCAGTGTGTACCTTACTACTGAAGTTGTCAACCCCTTGAAACTTTCAAACTGGTGTATCTCATAAAGGAATTTTTTTTACCAAAAAATGGATGTCATATACTTTGATCAGCTCATCAGCGGCTATCGATTGCCGTCGAAGTTGAACTTTATCCTTTTCAATCGTAGATATCGTGACGGATGAAAACTTGGAACAATATCTTATATAATCTAGTTGATATTATAAAGCTATCCGTAACTTTTCAGGATTAAAATACCATAGATGACACTATTAATTATTACAAAATTACCTTATTGTTTTACATTACCGTATCGTTTGTACCCGTTGCGTAAACAGTTAATCCTAGGTTAAGTGATAGACCATCGATACAAACTTTCTTACTGTCATATTTACAGAAATCGAATACAATGTGCACCAATTTTCAAAACTTTCTAGCCTCTCGTGAACCGATTCTTGCTTACAAGTCCGTCTCCCGTGATTGACATCAAATTCATCGGAAACAAATAATGGATATACCAGCTATCAAAAGTTGCAAGCCCCTCATCGCTGAAGATGATTATAGCATAATCTTTTTAAACGGGATGTTCTAAAAAAAATAATCATATGATCAAAAGGTATTCTTCAGCGTTGTAAAAACAACAACAACAAAATATAGGAAGAAGGGACTAAATTAACTTTGCAGTCAGTTGTACTTTATCCTTTTCAATCGTAGACATCGTGACGGATGAAAACTTGGAACAATATCTTATATAATCTAGTTGGTAATAGAAAGCTATCCGTAACTTTTCAGGATTAAAATACTATAGATGACCCTATTAATTATTATGAAACTACCTCATTGCTTTACATTTTCGTTTGTATCCGTTGTGTAAACAGTTAATCCTCGGTTACATTGATAGACCATCGACACAAACTTTCTTACCGTCAGATTTATAGAAATCGAATACAATGTGCACCCATTTGCAAAAATTCCTAGCCCCTCGTGAACCGATTCCTACTTACAAGTCCCTCTCCCGTGATATACATTAAGTTAACCGGAAACAAATAATGGGTACACCAGGTAGCAAAAGCTGCAAACCCATCATCGCAGAAGATGATTGTAGCATAACAGCCGATTATTACTTAGAAGTCCCTTGCATATCTTACCATTGGGAACCAAATTGTTCTTACCATCGAATACACCGGAAACAAATAACAGGTATACCAACTAGCAAAAGCTGCAAACCCCTCATTACCGAAGATGATTATGGGCTAACAGTCGACTGTTGCTTAAAAGTCCCCTATATGTATCATAACTGGTATCGCCTATTTTTGGTTTCAATGTACCTTACTATGAAGTTGTCAACCCCTTTGAAATTTTCAAACTGGTGTATCTCATGAAGGAATTTTTGTACCAAAAAATGGATGGCATATACTTTGATCGGCTCATCAATGGCTATCGATTGCCGTCGAAAAAAAAATTCTACCTGTCTTAGTTCAAAAGTTGACTTTTTTGCCGTAGGCCAACTTTCTAACGTCACGACTTAGAAAGGAGCAAAGGATAAGCTCTAGTTTCTTTAGCAATGAGAGAACTTTTAAAGTTTAAGAGGCACATCTGATACCGTTACTCTACCACAAACCAAAGTGCAAAAAAAAAAAATTATAAACTCAGCTGAAATCGTCGCAGACATGGACAGAAACAATAGATGGCAGCACTTTCGGACCCGTGGGAAAAAGCCACTTTTTTGTCTGTGTAGATTTTTCTATTTATCACTCAAAGAAGATATGTTGGCTGTGGGGCCGGGTAACTGCCGCATATATTTAACACTTATAGATTTTAGTCCATCTTCAATTTGAAACTGGTGCCTGCCTGCTTGCGTGCTAGAACGGAGCTTTCCACTCGAAAGCAGAAACATCTTTTGATGAAACGAAAGGTTCGCTACACAACTTCAGATAGTCCTCTCTGACATAGGCTATACAACTCCACTTCACTTCGCAAACCGTAGGCTCTGGCTCGATGACAAGCAAAAACCATCCTTATTGGCCCCAGGCAAGAGTTCTACGGAGCTTTCCAAAATGTAATGTCATATTCATCAATCCGGCCTAAGGTCCACACTTTCCGTAAAAACCGCACAGGTTAGACCCTTCTCAGTTACCAGGAATAAAATGAAATCGGAGTCATAGGAAAAAAAAAAAAAAACAAAAAAACGAGGACAAAACCAAAGTGTTGCTCTCGCAACACAATTAGAAATTGTCGCTTCCTCGATCCGACCATCTGGAGGGGAGTGGAGGGAGGGGGAATCCGGAAAAAATAGGAAACATGAGATACTTTTAGCTTACGAACGGGTGATCGGATCTTAATGAAACTTAATACATGGTAGGACTTCGTGTCTCAGACCCTCCATTTTAAATCCAGACCGGATCCGGTGACACTGGGGGGAGTTAGAGGGGGAAACCGGAAATCTTGGAAAACACTTAGAGTGGAGGGATCCGAATGAAACTTGGTGGAAAGAACAAGCAAAAGTCCTAGATACGTGACTGATATAACCGGAACGGATCCGCTCACTTTGGGGGAGTTGGGGGGGGGGGAGAAGTCCGAATTTGTAGTGATCCCGCGAGTTCCGTGCTTCCTGATGTGCTGGGACGATGGAAATTGACAGGCATGTCTGGGACCCGACCAGCTTAAATTGGAAATCATCAATTCCCCGATTCGACCATCTGGGGGGGGGGAGTGGAGGGAGGGTGAAGCCAAAATTTGAGGTATTTTTAGCTTGCGAACGGGTGATCGGATCTTGATGAAAATTGATATTTAGGATGACCTCGTGTCTCAGACACCTCACTTTAAATCCGGGCCGGATCCGATGACACTGGGGGGAGTTGGAGGAGGGAACCGGAAATTTTGAGAAACGCTTAAAGTGGAGGGATCGGCATGAAACTTGGTGGGAAAAACAACCACAGGTCCTAGAAACGTCATTGACATAACCGGACCGGATCAGGGCACTGTGGGGGAGTTGGGGTGGGGAACCGGAAATTTTGAGAAACGCTTAAAGTGGAGGGATCGGGATGAAACTTGGTGGGAAAAACAAGCACAGGTCCTAGACACGTCATTGACATAACCGGACCGGATCAGGGCACTGTGGGGAAGTTGGGATGGGGGTCCGGATTTCTAGCGATCCCGCGAGTTCGGAATACTTCCTGGTGTCCTAGGGCGATGAAACTTGGCAGGTATGTCAAGGATCCGAACAGATTGACTTGAGAACAGCCGTTTCCCCGACCCGACCATCGTGGGGGGAGTGGGTGGATGGGGAGTCCGGAATCTAGTGGCGTGCATAACTTTTGAACGGGTGATCGGATCTTGATGAAAATTGATATTTAGGATGACCTTGTGTCTCAGACACCTCACTTTAAATCCGGGCCGGATCCGAAGACACTGGGGGGAGTTGGAGGAGGTAACCGGAAATTTTGAGAAACGCTTAAAGTGGAGGGATCGGGATGAAACTTGGTGGGAAAAACAAGCACAGGTCCTAGACACGTCATTGACATAACCGGACCGGATCCGATGACACTGGGAGGAGTTGGAGGAGGGAACCGGAAATTTTGAGAAACGCTTAAAGTGGAGGGATCGGGATGAAACTTGGTGGGAAAAACAAGCACAGGTCCTCGACACGTCATTGACATAACCGGACCGGATCAGGGCACTGTGGGGGAGTTGGGGTGGGGGTCCGGATTTCTAGCGATCCCGCGAGTTCGGCATACTTCCTGATGTCCTAGGGCGATGAAACTTGGCAGGTATGTCAGGGATCCGAACAGATTGACTTGAGAACAGCCGTTTCCCCGACCCGACCATCGTGGGGGGAGTGGGTGGATGGGGAGTCCGGAATCTAGTGGCGTGCATAACTTTTGAACGGGTGATCGGATTTGAATGAAACTTGTCTGGTGAGCTATCGCCTCGGACGTTCAGTGTCACGTCCGAGTCGGGTCCGATACCTGTGGGGATGGGGGGGGGGTGTGGAAAACTCAAGAAACTCTAAAAGTAGAGGGATTGGGACGAAACTTAATGGATGGAACAAGCATTAGGCCTAGATGAAATTGACGGAGCCAGATGGTTTCGGGGTTCTGTGGGGGGAGTTGGAGGGGGTTTCCTGGAATTCCGGTAGTCGTGAGTTAGAATAGTTCCAGATGTAAAACGACAACGAAACTTTGCAGGCATATTAGCGACCCGAATTATCTTGACTTAAAAACCTGACACAACATACCCCCGGAAACTTCCGTTCCTAGATCCGAGCTTTTTTGGGGGAGCAAGAGAAGAGAAATATGGACTTCTATAAATTGCGAACGAGTGGTCTGATTCGAGTGAAACTTCATGGGTGATACGAATCGATGGCCTCGACATGTAAAACATGCGTTCGAACCATATGCGACCACGATTAGGGGAATTGGGGGGGGGGGACTTTTGACATGCACAAAAACCAAACGGATGGACCGAATGAGATGCAATTCGACAGTGCCGAGTTTATGCGGCCTAGATTTGTTATTTGGCGTCTGGGCCGGATTCGGCCAAGGTAGGGGGGGGGGGGGTGTACTGGAAACTTGCAGATAGGCTATGCTCCAATTTCAGTCAAACTTGATGAGGGAATTAAGAGATTGGGCCCGAACCGGCTCCGACAACGTTGGTGGGAAGGGGGGGGGGGTACCGGAACTTTCCAAAAATGCTCAGATTCGAGTGAAACTTGGTAGATGGTATAAACGAAGATGCTTTAGGTGGTCGATTTTTATGGCACTTGCCCTTCGGCCAAGTGCCATATAGCGATCGCAATTTCTGTCCGTCCGTCGGTCTGTCGGTCTGTCGGTCTGTCCAGGTTTTGCTAGTTCGGGCACTTCCAGATAAGCTAGGACGATAAAACTTGGCAGGCATATCAGGGACCCCAAATGATTAAGTTGGAAATAGTCACTTCCCCGATCCGAGCACCGTGGGGGGAGTGGAGGGAGGGGGAATCCGGAATCTTGAGGTATTTTTAACTTTTGAACGGGTGATCGGATCTCGATGAAACTTGGTATTTGGAACGACCTCATGCCTCAGACGACCCACTTAAAATCCGGACCGGATCCGGTGACTTTTGGGGGGAGCTGGAGGCGGCAACCGGAAATCTTGGGAAACGCTATGAGTGGAGGGATCGAGATGAAACTTGGTGGGAAGACACCTAGCAAACACTAGATACATCATTGACATAACCGATCCGATTCGGGCACTGTGGGGGGAGTGGAGGGAGGGGGAATCCGGAATCTTGAGGTATTTATAACTTTTGAACGGGTGATCGGATCTCGATGGAACTTGATATTTGGAAAGACCTCATGCCTCAGACGACCTACTTAAAATCCGGACCGGATCCGGTGACTTTTGGGGGGAGCTGGAGGGGGCAACCGGAAATCTTGGGAAACGCTATGAGTCTAGGGATCGAGATGAAACTTGGTGGGAAGACACCTAGCAAACACTAGATACATCATTGCCATAACCGAGCCGATTCGGGCACTGTAGGGGGAGTGGAGGGAGGGGGAATCCGGAATCTTGAGGTATTTATAACTTTTGAACGGGTGATCGGATCTCGATGGAACTTGATATTTGGAAAGACCTCATGCCTCAGACGACCTACTTAAAATCCAGACCGGATCCGGTGACTTTTGGGGGGAGCTGGAGGGGGCAACCGAAAATCTTGGGAAACGCTATGAGTGGAGGGATCGAGATGAAACTTGTTGGGAAGACACCTAGCAAACACTAGATACATCATTGACATGACCGAGCCGATTCGGGCACTGTCGGGGGAGTGGAGGGAGGGGGAATCCGGAATCTTGAGGTATTTATAACTTTTGAACGGGTGACCGGATCTCGATGAAACTTGATATTTGGAACGGCCTCATGCCTCAGACGACCCACTTAAAATACGGACCGGATCCGGTGACTTTTGGGGGGAGCTGGAGGGGGCAACCGGAAATCTTGGGAAACGCTATGAGTGGAGGGATCGAGATGAAACTTGGTGTGAAGACACCTAGCAAACACTAGATACATCATTGACATAACCGAGCCAATTCGGGCACTGTGGGGGGAGTGGAGGGAGGGGGAATCCGGAATCTTGAGGTATTTATAACTTTTGAACGGGTGATCGGATCTCGATGGAACTTGATATTTGGAAAGGCCTCACACCTCAGACGACCCACTTAAAATCTGGACCGGATCCGGTGACTTTTGGGGGAGCTGGATGGGGCAACCGGAAATCTTGGGAAACGCTACGAGTGGAGGGGTCGAGATGAAATTTGTGGGAAGACACCTAGCAAACACTAGATACATCATTGACGTGACCGAGCCGATTCGGGCACTGTCGGGGGAGTGGAGGGAGGGGGAATCCGGAATCTTTAGGTATTTATAACTTTTGAACGGGGGACCGGATCTCGATGAAACTTGATATTTGGAAAGACCTCATGCCTCAGACGACCCACTTAAAATCCGGACCGGATCCGGTGACTTTTGGGGGGAGCTCGAGGGGAGAACTGGAAATATTGGAAAACGCTATGAGTGGAGGGATCGAGATGAAACTTGGTGGGAAGACACCTAGCAAACACTAGATATATCATTGACATAACCGAGCCGTGCCTACTCGTAACAAGTGCCATATGAGCTCGTAGCTCTTGTTTTTTATTCCGAACTAGATTCGGCCACGGTAGGTGGAAATAGAGTGAGTACCGGAAATCGTGTAGCACGTCTAGGGATCAAACAAATGGATTTATTGGGATGAAAGTTTGAACAGTCATGTGCATTTGCAATCGAGACGATGCCGGAACTGCTCAGAAATGAGTGAAACTAAATATCCTATTTCTATTTCCGAACCGCCTTTTTGGATGCTGGGTGTATTTTGTGACGTTTTCATCTACTTTCTTGTACAGCCTACTCGTACAAGTGCCATATGAGCTCGTAGCTCTTGTTATGGCACTTGAGCTTACTCAAGTGCCATATAGCGATTGTAATTTCTGTCGGTCTGTCGGTCCCGGTTTTGCTAGTTCGGGCACTTCCAGATAAGCTAGGACGATTAAACTTGGCAGGCATATCAGGAACTGGACCAGATTAAATTATAAATTGTCGCTTCCTCGATCCGACCATCTGGAGGGGAGTGGAGGGAGGGGGAATCCGGAAAAAATAGGAAAAACGAGATATTTTTAGCTTACGAACGGGTGATCGGATCTTAATGAAACTTGATAAATGGAAGGACTTCGTGTCTCAGACCCTCCATTTTAAATCCAGACCGGATCCGGTGAAACTGGGGGGAGTTGGAGGGGGAAACCGGAAATCTTGGAAAACACTTAGAGTGGAGGGATCCGGATGAAACTTGGTGGAAAGTACAAGCAAAAGTCCTAGATACGTAACTGATATAAACGGAACGGATCCGCTCACTTTGGGGGAGTTGGGGGGGGGAGAAGTCCGAATTTGTAGTGATCCCGCGAGTTCCGTGCTTCCTGATGTGCTGGGACGATGGAAATTGACAGGGATGTCTGGGACCCGACCAGATTAAATAGGAAATCGTCAATTCCCCGATTTGACCATCTGGGGGGGGGGGGAGTGGAGGGAGGGTGAAGCCAAAATTTGAGGTAGTTTTAGCTTGCGAACGGGTGATCTGATCTTGATGAAAATTGATATTTGGGATGAACTCGTGTCTCAGACTTCTCACTTTAAATCCGGGCAGGATCCGATGACACTGGGGGGAGTTGGAGGAGGGAACCGGAAATTTTGAGAAACGCTTCAAGTGGAGGGATCGGGATGAAACTTGGTGGGAAAAACAAGCACAGGTCCTAGACACGTCGTTGACATAACCGGACCGGATCAGGGCACTGTGGGGGAGTTGGGGTGGGGGTCCGGATTTCTAGCGATCCCGCGAGTTCAGCATACTTCCTGATGTCCTAGGGCGATGAAACTTGGCAGGTATGTCAGGGATCCGAACAGATTGACTTGAGAACAGCCGTTTCCCCGACCCGACCATCGTGGGGGGAGTGGGTGGATGGGGAGTCCGGAATCTAGTGGCTTGCATAACTTTTGAACGGGTGATCGGATTTGAATGAAACTTGTCTGGTGAGCTATCGCCTCGGACGTTCAGTGTCCCGTCCGGATCGGGTCCGATACCTGTGGGGATGGGGGGGGGGGGAAACTCAAGAAACTCTAAAAGCAGAGGGATTGGGACGAAACTTAATGGATGGAACAAGCATTAGGCCTAGATAAAATTGACGGAGCCAGATGGTTTCGGGGCTCTGTGGGGGGAGTTGGAGGGGGTTTCCTGGAATTACGGTAGTCGTGAGTTAGAATAGTTCCAGATGTAAAACGACAACGAAACTTTGCAGGCATATTAGTGACCCGAATTATCTTGACTTAAGAACCTGACACAACATACCCCCGGAAACTTCCGTTCCTAGATCCGAGCATTTTTTGGGGAGCAAGAGAAGACTTCTATAAATTGCGAACGAGTGGTCTGATTCGAGTGAAACTTCATGGGTGATACGAATCGATGGCCTCGACATGTAAAACATGCGTTCGCACCATATGCGACCACGATTAGGGGAATTGGGGGTGGGGGGACTTTTGACATGCACAAAAACCAAACGGATGGACCGAATGAGATGCAATTCGACAGTGCCGAGTTTATGCGGCCTAGATTTGTTATTTGGCGTCCGGGCCGGATTCGGCCAAGGTAGGGGGGGGGGACTGGAAACTTGCAGATAGGCTATGCTCCAGTTTCAGTAAAACTTGATGGACAGGAACAGGGAATTAAGAGATTGGGCCCGAACCGGCTCCGACAACGTTGGTGGGAGGGGGGGGGGGTACCGGAACTTTCCAAAAATGCTCAGATTCGAGTGAAACTTGATAGATGATATTAACGAAGATGCTTTAGGTGGTCGATTTTTTTATTCCGAACCAGATTCGGCCACGGTAGGTGGAGATAGAGTGAGTACCGGAAATCGTGTAGCACGTCTAGGGATTAAACAAATGGATTTATTGGGATGAAAGTTTGAACAGTCATGTGCATTTGCTACAGGCAATCGAGACGATGCCGAAACTGCTCAGAAACGAGTGAAACTAAATATCCTATTTCTATTTCCGAACCGCATTTTTGGATGGCGGGTGTATTTTGTGACGTTCTCATCTACTTTCTTGTACAGCATACTCGTACAAGTGCCATATGAGCTCGTAGCTCTTGTTTAAATTTATTTTAGTACTCCTCATTATATATTCTTTGAGGGAAATAAATAAATGAATGAATACTATTTTTTTTGACGAATCGTTGTTTTACCATTTTAACCACATCAGAACGTCAAAAAGACTACATTCATTGTCATCAACGGCAAGGCATAAACGTATATCTGAATTGCGAACGATAATCAAACTGAGTCAGAAAAACGATCGATGCGAGATATTAAGCTTGAGGTGTATTCTCGCTGTTCCCCGAGGACTCCTCGGGGAATCAAAGGGAACGGCTAGAACAGAGGGAGTCACTCCACGCGGACTCCGCGGACAGAAACAGCGAGAACACGGGGAATTCTTTCCAGCATGGATTTTGTTCGAAAAATAGATATGCAGTTGACGAAATTAGTCTGGAGCCACTTTACCTTTGGTTTTCTTTATTCTGATTATTTTTAATTAATTTTACATTGCACCAACACCAGCAAATTCCCCTCCGAGTCTGAAAAGGAGTCCTTTTTGATGATGGTGATAATAATCAGAGCATTCCCCGTCCGTGGCGACTCGCGAGAATATGAGAGCATTCCCCGTCCGTGGGGACTCGCGAGAATATGGGAAGTGAGTCCCCAGGACAAACAAAAACGCGGGGACTCTTCAAGTGGAGTCCGCGGGGAACGGGAACTAGAGCACGCCTTTGATCTCGGGAACTTCGCGTCTAGCGTACGCGTATCACCGGGTGGGAACCACTGTCTTAAACCACAACTTGCCCATCCCTGTAAGATAGCACCGACACACCCTAACTGCACGGTTGTCACTTGGTGCGTTGAAGGAACTGAAGGGGGGGGGGGGTACTCATTCAGCCTAAGCTGACTGGGAACCATATATAACAACGATTTAGAACGCAAAAATCAGCTAGGATATTCTTCAGCGACTTTTTGTCCTTTTCGTCGACTTTTCTTGGCAAGGCCCTTCTTCAAGCTGTAGGTCGGAGAAGGGAACCGGCAATCATTGGTTAAGGTGCCTTTGAACTTGGGCGTATCGGAAGAAAAACAGATGGAGTTTTTTTTGAAGACCAACGAAAATACTGAAAATCAAAGCGAATATTTCGGGAGGGCAACCGCCTCCCTTCACCGCGGACGGAAGTTTTTTGAAGATAAATGCAAAAAAATGCCAAAAAACCGCCGAACGAAACAACAGTAAAGCAAAGCGGAGAACCAACAAACAGCCGAAGATGAAAACCAAAATTGAAAGAACTCAGAAAACACAAAATTTGTTACGGATAAGACGAGCCACTCATCAATACCCGATGAAAAATTTATCTCAGAATATTAGTATGAAGTTGTACGAAAAAGTAGTTTGGAGTACTAACTGATGTCTACTAGATGCTTCTGTTTCAAGGTTACCTTGTTACTGCATGCTACTATTAGCACGACTGGATGCTCCTAGAGCAAGACAGGATGCTACTGGATACTACTGCTTAAGATTGGCCCAGTCTGAGGCACATTCAATGATAGTACTCTTTACTATCATATATCACTAGATGCAACTTTTTCGTACAACTATCATACTACTACGCAGGCAACAAGTTTTTCATCGGGTACCTACGAATAAAAAATACAAAAATTGTTCTCGCTCGGTTCTATCCTCGCCGAGACGATCGTACAGTTGACGGAATCTCTGTTAAAGCCTTTAATCTTGCATATATTGAAGTTTGTTTACTTTCTAGGAAAATCGGAAGCTGATACTGCCCCAGGAGATGTTTCCTCCGTCTCTGCGAAACCCAAGATTCCATCCAAGCTCACGGGAAGAACGGTCAGCCAACTTCCCAAGGTATGTCGAGTGCAAATCTCGTCAGCATGCAGCCCATGCTTTTCTGTCTTACGATACCTCGTATCGTTCAAAGAGCTACTTAAAGTTTAACTGAATAGCGCTGAGATTTGACAGTCTAGTTTCCCATCACTTATTCACTTAAATAGGTCCGAAGACCCGAAGAAAACCTGTTACTTCGTTGCTCCGCTAATCATATAACCGATTTTCATTGAATGATTTTTTCTTTCGAATTTGTGGTACCTCTATATGCTTGTGCCTCTATGCTTGATTTATTTAGCAATAATAATGGTAAACAATTGTCTAAAAATAAGTCTTTTTCGGGTCAAACACAATAGTGGACCTCCTTCGGCATTAATCCTAGAGCTGGAACTGAACATTTCCTGAGATTTGTTTCATTAGCCGTTAAAATGGACGCTTATATTGTAATTCAAATTCCCCACGGCTCGATGAATTTTGATTTGTCGTGCTAGCAGCAAATATTCTGAATGTCGCTTAGAGCCCAAGGATTTTTTTTTTTTTTTTTAATCTCTTAGCACAGTTAAAATAATTCAGTATGTTCATATCTGAGATATAAAAATAAGCTGGCTCTTCGGTTAAACTTTAATAATCCTGCCACATCTGCGTTGATGCTGGAAAATGTGTTTGTGCGTGGCACATTTTGTGGCCCTGGCAGTCTTAAAGGACACCTCGTAGAAAGTAAGTCGTTCCACTTCAGTAGTATCAGTTATAAACAAGACCAAAGGGTTCGATGGGATCCCAAAAATTCAATATTTGATCCAGACAATTGGGTCTTGTCTACGCCAGATCCAGTCTTCGCCAGACTCCTTGAACATTTCTACTATTACAATTCAGAAACAGATTAAGGCCAAAAAGCTAATCATCTCAGAAAACCAAGTTCAGGTATGGATTCAGCATGTTTGTGTTTACCACTAGAAGTCGTATCTATTTTGACGGAAACTTCCTGCCTTACTTCTGCGACTTTCCCGGTTTCGGCCGATTCTGGAACTACCTGTCCGGCAAAAAAAAAGAAGCTAAAATCGAACTCAGCGTCTCGCTCAGCGATTCTTCTTTCCCCTATATCGAACATCTACATCTAATCAACTTCAGATTAAAATTTAGCCTTGAACAAATTTTCCAGTTCCAACAGGATTCCGGGCGAACTAAATGTCTGGGTACAAAATGACTGTCATATACGGATCAGCATCTCTTCTTACCCCTAAATCGGATATCTAATCAACTACAAACACTTTTAACAATTTTCCGCTTTTGGCCGGATTCCGGGCTAACTACTTGTCCGGCGAGAAAATAGTTGCCACTATCGTGTTCAGCATGTCTTCTTACCCCATAATCAACTGTCCCATTAGCTGTTTAAAAATATTTTGCGTGACCCTTAATTTAAACCCCCTCCCCCACCCCTAAATATAGGGCTACAAAGCCCATCTACGAACTCGACCTTACTCTTGACCCAAACAATCCTCACACCAAGTTCATCAAAATATCTCATTCCCTTCGAGAGTTATCGTGCTTACAGACGGACGGGCGGACGGACAACTTTTGCGATGTCATAGGTATCCCTCCACTTACGTTTTGGGATCCCAAAAAGGGGAGAATGGAGAACTCGCATAACCTCGATGTCAGCAAGCTAAGTAGTGTTTTTTGAGATTCTGATTTACTGGGGGTGGAGCCTGGTTGGCGCTTCGCGTGTGTCCTCTTACATTATTAAGGGTTACCTCTAGAGCTAAAGTGGTGAAGCAGTCCCTAATTTCTGCAGGATTATACAAATGAAAACGAGTTCCAATCTCGGGTCCGATTTGTAATATCACGACCTTTCACAAATGCATTGAATCCCAAGGGAATGTGGCATTTGATGACTAAGGGAGCAAGTAAGCAACTGGAACGTTGAGGTATAGACGGAAAATGCATGTATTTAGTTCAGATTCAATATGATCGGTGTGAACTTTAGTAATTTTATTTTAGTCGTTTAAGTACTGTAAAGAGTTGCTGCTAGAAAATGTATTTTATTATTTATTTATTTATTTCCCTCAGGACTGAGGAGTACAAAATAATGTATAAAATAGAACTATGCCTAAACCATCTGGTCCATTTAATGGCACATAAATATTATAAAAAATACTCACGATTTTGACAACTAAGTTACACTTATTTACGCAGTATATTATTCACTTGGACACATTTAGGGAAGAAATGTAAGCTTTAAGGTGTACTCTAAACAAAATGTAGTGTGCGTACCATTGTCTCGTGTAGTTGCGGAAAACAACGTTTCATAATTTTAAATTAATAATTTATTATTGTAGTAATAATTGCAAGAAATCATTCAAAACATTTCAGTTTGTGATAACAACTTATTATTCTTCGTCGAAATGTATATCATTATCTCAGGTACTATAGGCTACATCTGGCTAAATTTTTCATTATCTATGCTGTCTGTTTTCTCATCACTTAGAATTTGCCACAGAAATTTACTGAATGTTTTTTTGTGACGATTTGAAAAAAGGTAAATAGTTCTTCTCCCTTCTCGTAGGACGGATATTCTAACTAACATTCTAAATTTAGAATAAAAATATTTAGTATGTCCCTTCATTTTTTAAACTTGAATTAGCCTTGGGTCCAAGTTTCTTTCGGTCCCTTAGATCTGCCTTTACTTTCGGTGTTGACTAAACTTTAGCCGATTATCTACGGGACGTGACGACACACACAAAGTGTATATTTTCCATTTACTAACGGAACTGATTGTCCCTAAAATAGGTTACAAGTGTAAACGCGTCCGGCGCCTCGCTGGCCGCTCGGCTTTCTATATAGATACAAATATATATGCTGAAACATTAATTTAAACGAATTTCCTATTTCTTTCATGATGTCATGAAAACGTCACGGGCTCTAGATAATCGGCTAAAGTTTAGTCAGTACCTATTTCCGTCATCAGAGCTTCTATAATCTTACCGTACAGCAGCTCCTCATCAAGCTTCTTCAGACTGGTGGTAATTGCGATTTGTTGGAGAGACAAGGGCAAAATCTTTACCTCGTTCTGTTTATTTTGAATTCTGCGCACTTTCTTGACGCTATGAACGGCGATCAGAAGAACCAGCATCAATAGTTACGTTTTTGCTGATACCATGGTATCTGTCACCACGGTAACTGGATCTGCAATTAGCCGTTTTTGCAGTTATCGTGGTATCGCATACACGGTGCTCTGCAAAAACGACTATTGCCGAAATTGCACTTTTCAAAGTCATCCCAAAAGAAAAACAGATATTCAGTTACATCACTTAGTGCTAAACTTCTTTCTCACCAATCTGAAATAATTTGATGAAAGTGAGATGACTTTTCAGATACCACGACCAGTTACCACGGTCGGACCGTAGTATCTGAATATCTGATACCACGATAACTGGCCAGATACCACGATAACGCAAAAACGCCTTTTGACCGTGGTTTCAGATACCACGATAACTGCAAAAAACGACTTTAGACCGTGGTAGCAGAAACCATGGTATCTGCAAAAACGCAACTAATAATTACTCTGTGGTCGGCGTCGGGTAGGCTCCAGCCCCGGTAAATCAGAATCTCAAAAAAAAAACTACTGAGCTTGATTTAAGTCTTCTCAATCTCCGAATATTTATTCTTGGTAGTACTACCATCCATTCCCTCTTTTATTCAAACAATGTTGTCTGGCCTCGTCTGACAGCCTGACGAGGACCCTTGCCAAGAAGGGCCGAAATATCGCTGATGAAAAATCATAGCTGACGTATCCGTTGTAAACATTGTTTGAATAAATGTTTCAAAGTCAGCTTGGGCTCAAAGAATATTTATCCATTCCCTCCTTTATTAGCAATTCACTAATTATCACGCATGCCACGGTTGTTCTCTTTGCGTGACGTATCATGCGCCTAATTACTGTTTCGAAGGAGATGGATGGTCCGTAGACCGGTTCTAGTCTGCCTCGATTATTATCCAAATGCAAGGGACATGGAAAGAGGCTACAAACAGCCGGAGCCATGTGCAGTTTTCTGTAAGCGTAGCCTTGTTGTAAAATGGTTAACTATTTAAAGTTGACCGAATTGAGCTGAGATACGATGGTATAGTTACCCATCACTTATGTACTTAAATAGGCTTGAAGACCCGATGAAAATCTGTTACTTCGTTGCTCCGCTATTCAGTTTAATACTCTTGATGACTAGAATCTCCGGCCTCTCCGGGTATCTAGCGGAAGAAAGGCAGAAATGGTGTCACAGCTGCTGCCAAAGATCGCGGCGATTGGTTAACACAGGATTTGAGTCGTTGAGTTTGAGTCGTACCGACACTCTTACTCCTTCTTCCTGAGGATCGCCGGCGATTTTTGGACTTAGTCATATAGACTACGGAACTTTCACAGCCCAGTCATGCAGACAATTATCCAACTTGGCCGGAAGGAAAGGACAAGTGAGATTACAGGTTTGTTTCCTTCCCCGAAGTTGAACCAGAAGGTTGACAGCCTGACGAGGACCCTTGCCAAGAAGGGCCGAAATATCGCTGACGAAGAATCGTAGCTGACGTATCCGTTGTAAACATTGTTTGAATAAAAGTATCGACTGTCATCGAATGAACTTTTTCTGTCGGATTTGTGGTATCTCTATGTGCTTGCACCTCTATGCTTGAAATATTTAGCAACTGCAAAGGTGAAAGATTGTCGAAAAATAAATCTTTTTTCGTTCGAACGCACCCAAATAGTGAAGTTTCTTGTAGTGAGTGAAACATTTCGTATTTCGGAAATTGAACTATCGGGGGAGGGAGAGAGAATCTGGAAGCTCATGGGTAACTAGATTGTCGTTTCTCGGCACTTTTCGTTCAAACCTATTCGGTTAAACTTTGAAGGTCCAGTGATGGGACTGAGGCATGAAATCTGGTGACGAATTAATCTTTAACAGGTTTAAAACACCTGCGTTTCTTGCAAGTCTGCAGACACACTTTCGTTTAGCTGCCCTGAAGTGAAAAAAGCCATAACTAACCAGGTCAAGCAGTCGGTAATACTCAGCCTGGTGGCAGATAAGTTAAATATCGTATCTTGGAACATGAATGATGGAGTGGTGAATAAGTTACCTGTTGTTGCTGATAATATTGTGTTGCTCCAACAACCCTTCTTAAAGGACCTGTCTTACCTATAATGCTAATGCAGCCTACTTCCATAATCACTCCATGTATTTCTAAACGTTGGAGACCCCAATTTCGTACGGTACAGGCTAACCCCTCTAACAAAACACGCTGATTTTCTCACTTGCGTATTTTGCTACCTTGGATGTGTATCACGCTGTCGACGGGGAGTTTTTCCATCAGAAAAAACGGTTGTGTAAATTATTTCCCTGTTTTCGCCACAAGTCAATGGGTCTCGGAAAAGGCCTAAAACAACCACACGCGTTGATATTTGTTGAAAGCACAGCCTAGTTTTAAAGTATTCAAATATTTTAAAATATTGTAAGTTGAAGAGTAAATAGTGCGAGGGGTCCTCTAACTGAAGATAAGAAATCTCCTTCTGTGTATACCGGGAACTGAGTTTACCTTATGGGCCGCTATTCCCGATAAAGTTTTTTTCTTGTATTTGCGCGGAAGATCGTTCAAACTTGTAGTAACTCGATATGATCTGAATTATTTATCAGCATAGTACGTGCATCATTTATCAAACTGGCTGGGATGCGAATTTATTTTTCAGCCGGGCATAAAACAGCATTTTTGATTTTCTGTCTGTCGTCATGTAACAGAATGATAAACCACGGCTCTGACGGAACATATTCTTTAGCAGGCTGAGAAGCTACCCGTGAAAGAACCAGAGAAGCCGACCCAGATGCAGAACCTCTTTGGCCCACAATCTCGCCAGTCCTTTCCAAGCCAGAGGCCAGATTATGGCCCTCCTATGCACCCCGGATATGGTCAGGATCCCCGAAACCAGCAGAGTTACGGCCGTGGTCAATCGCCGGAGGGACTGCTTCAGCAGCTGATGGGCGGGTCGATGCAGCAACAGCAACAGAGATCCGCGCAGCCTCAGGTAAGGGTTCAAATCCCTTTGGTCACGTGCTCGGGCGTGTGGAATAAGGAGCGTGTTCCACCCTACTTACCATAGTTACTACGCATGACGTCACGAATTCTGGCTTTTTGGCGTCAAGGCTGGAACGCATTTTTTCTATTTTCGCCAACCCGATGAAAAATCTATCTCAAAAGAGTACTAGGAAGTAGTACGAAAAAGTAGCATGCATTACTAACTGATGCTACTATATGGTTCTACTTCAAGGCTACCGTGTTACTGCTTACTAATGCTACTATTAGCAAGACTGAATGCTACTATGGCAAGACCGGATGCTACTGGATACTACTACTTAAGATTGGACCAGTCTCAGGCATATTAAATGATAGTATTCTTTGCTATTACATAGTATTACATGCAACTTTTTCGTACTACTACCATACTACTACGCAGGCTACAAATTTTTTCATCGGGAATATATCGTGCCGCGAGCTAATCCGGCCAATCACATCACAGATATTCGTAGTTACCACGCCTACTACGTTCCCGAGCGTGGTAAGCAAAATCTTGCAACATTTGCTCCTGGGATTAATATTGTCCATACTGAGATAAGTTTATTTCTAATTCGGATTAATCTTATCCACGTAGAGAAAAGAGTAATCCCAGTAGCAAATACTGCAGTTAACTAAAATCATTTCTCGGAGAAACTTTTTAAAATAGTAACTAATAGTTTCTATTGTTAGAAGGGTGGAACACACCGAGGCAACATTTAATGGAGTTGATTCGGAAGCATTCCCGCATTCGCAGATTCTATATAACCTTTGGACCTGGATCGAAGCCGTCTTTTCGAACCAGAATTTGGTATGACCGCGTGATGACTGATGAGTTTGCGATTGTGAAGTACGTAAACAACATGTCATGACTGAAAATATTGACGAGAAACAAAAATCAAAGAAAGGGCTGTGACAACTTTTGTCAAGGGGAGGGACGGGAAATGCAGTGTGGCGAAAACAGTGATCTTTATTCTTTGGAATCCAGGACAATACTACGGCTATTCAGCCTATGAATGGTTTATATAGCCTCGCCTGAACCGAGTTATCAATGACTTTGATTGCGCGGGTGCTCAGGTCGTTGAAGAGTATTAGATTAGTAAAAATGATTAAGTATTGGGAAAAGATATTAATATTGCCGGGTGAAAGACTATTGAAAGATGCGTATTTTGAGTCGTTGAAGGACGAAACACACGATTCCTAGGCTTTCCAGATTCGTTCAATATTAGATAGTTGCGGGCTTGGTTATATGTGGAATAGAGGGGAGGGTCCGGGGAGAGAGTTAGGATTTGTTTCAAAAGAAGTTAGTAGTAGGTTAATTGACCAAGAAATCCAGGTTTGGTTAACTAGGATAAGAGATAGTGGATCTTTGAGTTTGTATGCAGAGGCTAAAGAGATTTGGGGTGAAGAAATTTATTTTAAAGCGGGTCTAAAAAAAGAGGAAATGAAATTAATTTTAAATATGAGGGCAGATAGCTTGCCACTTGGTGAAAGAAGAAAGTATTTGGGAAGTGTTAGGGAGAAATCTGGTCCTTACTTTTGTCCAATGTGCGGTGAGGGAGATGAGGATCTAATTCATTTTATGTCTGGTTGTGATGAAATTGAGGATATGAGGGAGGAAATTTTTAAGGGAGGGATTCATGGGAGGAAGTGGTTGGTAAATATTATGAGGAGTAGGGATTTTCTTAGTATAAGAAACCTGGCGAGGTTCCTCAGAGTGGCCAGTCGGCACAGGGAAAAGTGTTTGAGTGGGGTTTAGTGTAGTAGTGTGACCGTTTATTTTGTGTTTACATGTTGTTATTTATGTGTGTTTGTTATGGCCTTTGGGCTCTGAAGACAAATAAATATCATATCATATCATATCATGCTTGGTTCAGGTGAGGCTGACACGTGATAAATATTGCATGTAAACGTGATTAACAGAAGTGAAGAAAGCAACAGGATACGCAAAACCATCACAAGGGCTAGCTAAAAAATTCTGGCGGACATAATTTGTGTTCATATTTTTGACGAATTGTATTCTAAACCGTGAATTGTATATATAAGTCATAGGTTACAATTATAAATATATTCCTTGGTTGATCTTTTCAACTGTATTGATATGTCCAGCACTATTTTTTGTTTGTAAAAGATATTTATGGATAGTAAACCGAATTGCAATTATAATATGGCGGTATCGATGTGTCTCTGTTTACTTACACCGATGATATTGCTAACACATTTTTGGGAAGTGAGAGTACCCTTTTGAAACTACAACATAAATATCAGCAGATCGGACTGAGTTTTAATGTTCATACAACCGTTGCAATTGCTTTCAAGCTTAAGGGTAATTCAGACAAGCAACCTGAATTTTCTGAAACATCTATTCTGCTTTCTGACAGTCTTGTTTACCTTGGTATGCGCATCGGAAAAACCATTAAAGAAACCATCAAGCTTGCCATTCAAAACCTGCCAAAAAGGTACGGATCGCTTATGCTTGACCTGCTTCAAATATCACACACCTTAGTCGGTTTCATCTTTCTACACTCTACAACAGTCTGACTGTGCCCATCTTCTTGCTATGTCCCATTTGGTATTTTTTTCTGCTTCTAATAAGAAAAATGTTCACAGGATTCAGGATTTTTTCAGGATTCAATAACTTTACTAAAAAAAGATTATTCCGGCTTGACGACCGGTTACAAACAAAGCACATACGTGCTTGAAAAACGCAACCAGTACACATTTACTACCATATTCTAATCAAACCTTCACTAAAATAAACAAAAATTAATTAATCAATTTGTCCTCTCTCGTCTTCCAAACTCTCCACTCACGAACTACCCTCAGGAGATGTTTCTTTAACCGATCACAGGACCTAGTTTAAGTCTGCCAAGTGTCTGCTCCATTTGCCCCCTTGGACTAGTAATTCTTTCTTGGCTCAGGAATTTCAACTGGTTCTGCCTGCTAAGATTGTTGATAAAAGAGCGGAAGATGCTTCCGCTAGTCAACTGAACCACCGGTGGTCTTCCCTCTTCATGTAACCTGTAGTTATGTTAGTGCTGTTTTGGTGTAAAGTTTGCTTTACATTGTCTTTTTTTTTTTTTTTTTTTTTTTTTTTTTTTTTTTTTTTTTTTTACTCCTTCACTAGGGCTACGCGCCCTCCATTGTTTCTCTTGACGGGTAATAAATAAATTGATTGATTGATAGGCAAATTTATATTACGTCTATTTATGTAATGCACGCATATTTACATACTATATACACAGGTTTCTCTAAATGTACAATAACCTGTGAGCTTGAATACCTCTTCGTGTTACCCAAAGACGTGCCTAAAATGTACTGTTTCTGATTTAGAACCCAAAGACTTGCCCAAGATCTACTGTTTCTGATTAAAACAGTACCTACTCTGTATTTTCTTCGGCTCTCCTTTGTTTTTTTAATTGTAGAGTCTCCAACTTCATTACCTGTCACTCCATTCCCCGATTCCGCAGCGCCAGAATTCCGAAATTCCTTACATGCGCTTAATAAGTCATCTGTAAGTAATTAACCATGGCACATTCAGGAGTTTTCGATAAGATCGTGCAAACGGCCAATCTTGGCGAACTTTGAATGTTTTCTTCCATTTTCTTTTTTTTTTTTTTTTTATTGGGCCGTGGTGCTATGCCATATGGGTTTGTTGAAGCGAAAGGTGAATATTGGTTACGATTAACAAGTCTAGGTTTGGAGACTTGCTTTAAACAAAATACTTCGCTTCATTAGTGAACTTACCAAAACTCCTGGCACTGTTCTTCTGTTTTCAGGAAACGTGCGATTTTCGACATATTCTCTTTAATTTTAGTCCGCTATCCACAGCATCGAAACAGTCGCCTTGTGCAACTCTATCCAGCATGAATCAAGGACATGTAGTCAAACTGATACCGGCTTTTATTAACAAGACCAAAGGTTTCGATGGGATCCCAAAAATCTAATATTTGATCCAGACAATTGCGAACGAACTACCATACTTGTCCAGAAAAAAAAGTTCAGAAACGAATTCAGCGTATCTCCTTATCCGTATAGAGAACATCTAATCAACTTCAAGTAAAAGCTTAATTTATAAAAAAAAAATCCGGTTTCAACCGGATTCCAAACGAACTATATGTCCAGGTAAAAAAAAAGATTGTCATATACAGATTCAGCGTGTCTTCTTACCCCTAAATCTGTCATCTAATCAACTTCGAATAAAACTTGCTTTTAGCAAATTTTCCGGTTTGGCCTGATTCGGCCGAACAAGTTGTCTTGGTAGAAAATACTGTTCACATAAGGGTTCAGCATGTCTTCTTATCCCTTAATCGAACATCTAATCAACTTCAAATAAAACTTTTACTTTGAACAAACTTTCCGGTTTTGGCCGAATTCCGGGCGAACTACTTGCCCGGCGAGAAAATGGTTTTCACCACCGTGTTCAGCATGTCTTCTTATCCCTAAATCGAACATCTAATCAACTTCAAATAAAACTTTTACTTTTAACAGACTTTCCGGTTTTTGCCGGATTCCGGGCTAACCTCTTGTCCGGCGAACAAATGTGCTTCACCATCATGTTCAGCATGTCTTCTTATCCCTAAATCGAACATCTAATCAACTTCAAATATAACTTTTACTTTTAACAAACTTTCCGATTTTGGCCGGATTCCGGGCGAACTACTCGTCCGATGACAAAATGGTTTTCACCATCGTGTCCAGCATGTCTTCTTACCCCATAATCGACTATCACATTATATGTTTGAAAATATTTCATTTGCCCCTTAAATTAAACCCCCTCCCCAACCCCTAAATGTAGGGCTACAGAGCCCATCTACGAACTTGACCTTACTCTTGACCCAAACAATCCTCACACCAAGTTTCATCAAAATATCTCATTCCCTTCGAGAGTTTTAGTGCGTACAGACGGACGGACGGACGGACAGACGGACAACTTTTGTGATGTCACAGGTATCCCTCCACTTACGTTTTGGGATCCCCAAAACACCATACATATGTATCTCAATTACCGAACGAATATATATTATTTTAGATTTTGTATAAGGTGCACATGTATCAGAGACAATCACAGTTAATCTCGCTTTCTTTTATTTATTTTTTTATTTATTTTGTTAGTTCCATCCGAACCGAATCACTTGTTTGAGAGTAATGCATGTCAAAAGATTTCAGCCGTAGCCATATACATAGGAAACAAGACCAAAGGTTTCGATGGATCCCAAAAATTTTATATCTGATCCAGACAGTTAAATATTTTTATGTTTAAAATGTAGAAACAGATCAAGGCTTATAGTGGGGGTTAAAACACCTTCGAAACTTAAAAAATAATCATTTTTTGTACATTTTCAAAAGCCAGTACAATAACTGGTAGATCTGAGAAAACCAAGTTCAGATATGGATTCAGCATGTGTGTTTACCTCTACAAGTCATATCTATCTTGACGTAACCCATCGAAACTTACTGCCTTACTTCGGCCAATTTTCCGGTTTCGGCGGAATTCCGGAACTACCTGTCCGGCGAAAAAATAAAGCTCAAAAACCAATTCAGCATATGTCCTTACCCAAAATTTAACTTATAACAAATTTTTTTGTTTCAGCCCGATTCTGGGCTAACTATATGTCCGGGTAAAAAAGGATTATCATATATGGATTCAGCGTCTCTTCTTACCATTAAATCGAACGTCTAATCAACTACCAAGTACAACTTTTGCTTTTACCAGATTTTCCGGTTTTGGCCGGATTCCGGGCGAACTACTTGTCTGGCGAGAAAATCTCATATTCGTGTTCAGCATGTCTTCTTATCCCTAAATAGAGCATAAATTCAGCTTCAAATAAAACTTGTCTTTTACCAAAGTTGGCGGTTTTGTCCGGATTCCGGGTGAACTACTTGACCGGATTCCGGGCGAACTACTTGTCCGGAGAGAAAATGGTTATATAGCACAAGGTCCGGAGTGGATTGTTTGTATATTTTTTTTTGTTTTACTACGTTCCTCACAATCAGGGGTCCGCGCCAGGTTATCCTGATGCGTACCAAATGCAAGCCAAGTTCAGGTCCGAACATCTCCACCATTTTCCTCCCCCACCCCTAAATATAGGGCTACAAAGCCCATCTACGAACTCGATCTTACTTTTGACCCAAAGAATCCCCACACCAAGTTTCATCAAAATATCTCATTCCCTTCGAGAGTTATCATGCTCACAGACAGATAGACAGACGGACGCTTTTGCGATGTCGGAGGTATCCCTCCAATTACGTTTTGTGATCCTAAAAACACACATTGTCACTACATATTACACTAAGCACAAATGTAACAAAATCAACGAATCATCAGTTAATCACTACATTTCTTCCACAAAGGCAATGAAAGTTGAAAAATTGGAGTGGAAAAAATTTGGATCAGATTGGAAGAATTGTACATATTCTGTACTATTTTGTGATCCACCCACACGCGCTTTACAAATATTGATGGACGAACAGTTCAAACGTGTTATTTGAGCAAGGAACATGTTCTTTCAGCAGGGAAATTCTGTCCTGGTAGAACTTGTTAAGCTAGTGACCCACCCCGATCTCCCCATCATAGGACAAGGTCCGAAGTGGATTGTTTGTATATTTTTGTTTTGTTTTAGTACGTTCCTCACAATCAGGGGTCCGCGCCTGGTTATCCTGATGCGTACCAAATGCAAGCCAAGTTCAGGTCCGAACATCTCCAAATGACCAACGAGGGGCTACTGAGTCAGATGATGTCAGGTGCCAGAGGCCAACAACCACATGGCAATAACTGTAAGCCAAACTTATTACTATACAGGGGGGGGGGGGGGGGCACTGAGGGTATGTTTGACGGCTTCGGTAGGTGCTCGTTGGGGGTTGTGACATATTCGTACTGATAGGGTTATAGAAAAATGACAAATTGTATTGTTTGGGTGCCTTGTACAAAAGCTTTTTATGGCACTTGGGCCAAGTGCCATATAGCGATCGCAATCTTTGTCTGTAGGGTTCGTTATTGTTCAGTGGAGGTATGCTTATTTGAGCAGTTACTTAACTTTGAACAGTTATGGGCCAAATGGTAGAATGGAGATCCGAAATGCCTTTTTAGGTGTTTTCAGGGACCTTTAATTAGTTACTTTGGCTAACTAACAGCAAAGGCGAGTGCAGGGCGCTCTTCCAAGTCGACAGACGTTCAAATAAGCAAACCTCTACTTTACATTTTAGCTGATAACTCCGTGGTTGAGCTTTAGAGAGGGAAACTGTACACAAATTTAGCATATTTGACGGGCAAAACGGATAAGTCAGCTACATTTCGTTAGAGTTATATTTCGGACCTTCTTGGCAAGGGTCCTCTTCAGGCTCAAGTCGCTCAGGCTGGAAAATGAACTTGTGGAAAAACAGTTAAAGATTCTTCCTTAAATATCTGTTTTTATGAAGAATATAGCTATAATGAAATGTAGCTGACTTGTCCATTTTGCACCGTCAAATATAATTCGCAGTCAGCTTGGGCTGAAGGAAGATCTATAAAAATTTAGCTTTCCTCAATCAATCAACCAATCGTTGTAATTTGCCAGAATATTTTACAAAATAGCAGTGGCATTGTCAAGACATAATTAAAAAATACAGTTAAAATGAGCACACACACGAAAAACACGACGCACATTATCTAGCATTGAATGAATGAATGATTTTATTAACCCATTCTAAACACAAAATGTGACAAATAGAGTATAGGAAGGGAAGAAAAAAGAAGAAGAAAAAAAGGAAAAACGAATCACACTAAACTAACAAATAAACAAAGAACTACCACAACTAGCCTACTTTAGAAATGCCTGGTAAGGGCATTTGTAGTGCTCAATAAAGTAGGGGACAAAAGATGAATTATATCGCTCGCTGGAGTTTGCAGGGGGTTGCTTTAGGGTGACTTTAGAGGCTGGGGGATGGGACCATCGACCGTAGGCGCGGCAAAGTCGGGTAGGATCTACCTGTGCCTTTCGGAAGAAAGATACTGGTTCCCAAGGTATTTGTTGTCTGTTATCTTAAAAAATCACAATTCAGATATCCCTCGCTCTTGTTCTTACTTGCATATTTTTCGTAGATTTTAACCCATCGATGTCCAACCCTTCAACTTTCCGCACCAGCCTTTTCGAGAGCCTTGAGAACACTATGCAGAAATAAAAGTGTCAAGACTCCATCACTATGCGAATTTGCTTGCTCTCCTGTGTATGAATTGTCGTGTTTAGAGAGCCACCGGTACTGGCGCCAAGTGTGGGTTTAGTGAACTATTTTTGAGAGGTATTTTGGATACGTTCCGAAGAGATTCGGGGATCGCTTTAATTTTTTTTTTTTTTTTTTCATTACGAGACGTTATGCATACTCTTTGAAGTTAGCCTAGTTAGACTTGTAGTCCTTTAATGCTGAGTGTCAAGTTTCGCTAATGTCCAGACGCTGCCAGCGAAAGGATATTCACTCATTTTCTAATTCAGCGCTACCGAGTGGATTAGATTACGATTGGAAACGCTGCTGCAAGTTGACGCGTGAAACTTCTCACCAAGCAAATTTTGAAAACTCAATAATTGGGAAAGTTTAGCCTAGACGATTGGAAAAAAAAAGGAAAACTATAGCCAGCTAAGAGTAATAATCAATAATAGTTGCGTGTTTGATCCGAATTCTCCCTTCCGAATTCTCGATTCTGAATTCTCGATTCTCGTACAAATTACCGTTTTTGCTCCTCTGACTCCATTCTCGCTTTTGACAAAAACACTAATTTTGCAGCTAGTCCGGAACCCAGTATACGTATTTATGCAAATTGAACACCCGCGCTCTGTTGACCAATCAGGTCGAGAATTCACCACCGGAGCCACTTCTCGATTCTGCCGAATCGCGAGGCTTTCCCCGTTCTCGATTCTGACAAAAACACAAGAAAAGGGGAATTCACTTTATCTGAATAGTCCGAAAACGCGAATAGGAGAATTCGGATGAGAATCGCGAGGAGAATTCGGATCAGAAACGCAACTAAAAAATACCAAGGACGTTGAAAACGGAATCAGAAACCCTAACTACGGCGAAGAGTTTCAGGCGTCAATTCCGAGTAGCATTTCCGCTAAGTGCGCGCAGTTGGAAAATCGCGAATAAGGGTTTATGGAAACTGAAACAGCGACCTTACGCTCTTCTTTTGTGACCCGTTAGTTTGTTGTAGCTCTTTAAGAGAAATGTTACGTTTCGGACAGACGAGAAGGGTCTGGTAGTCGGGGAATGGAATTCGTAGCAGGATTTTCAGCACCATCATCGGTGTCATACTGAAAAGTTTTCTTCTTCATGGACGAAACTCAGTCGGAAAACCTCGTCCTCCCTGCACGCCATTCAGATTCACTTTATACTCGATCAGCGGCCAAGGCTTGAAGGGATGCGCGGTTTCACTAGACAACACTTTGTATGTTGTACAGCGTTACAGAATATTTCTGCAGGGACCTTTTAAGTGGGTCTTCTTTCACTAAAAGTAACAATACGAACCTTGTATAGTTTAATTTCTTGTACGGAAACGTAATTCTTAAACTGGTAACACAGCTTTCTGTAACGTTCAAAGAAAGTGCGTTATTTGTTAGTTCTTGTGCATCCTTGTATTAGATGCTCTGAAACCTCTGAAAGCGACGCCAGTCACTTTTTGTCGTTCGAAGCGATCGTCATATAGTTTTCCTCGTCCTTGTCAACCTCATTGCCAAAATTTGAGTTCTATAGCTGAGTCTCGATCAGGATTGGCCGCGAGGACTGGGACTCTTCTCTTGATCTTCTCACTAATTCCGCACGGAAAAGCTGAGAATTTTAAAACTTTTGAAGGAAATCCGGCCGGAAAAATCTGATCCGCCCGCACTATCAAAACCCTTCGGTTGACTTAGAGACAGGAGACACACAGTGGATTGAAGATTCCAGAGGAAACCGAGCTGTACACAGAACCGAACAAAATTTAGAGCTTGTTCCACCCTACTTACCGTAGGTATTTTTCTTTTTTCGTCAAGGTATCTTACCGCGGGCTGATAGGGCTAAACCCGTCATAGAGATAGTAGTCATCACGCTAACTATGCTCCCAAGCAGGGCAAGCAAATAGTTACTATTATAGTAACTATTTGTCAGCGTAGTAACGTTAGTTATGGTCAGCGTAGTAACTTATCACACGTTGGAACGAAAACAGTAACTACAGTAGTTACTATTGTAAGGAGGGTGGAACATGCTCTCAAAGTTCGATTTTGTGATATGCGATAGGTTGCACATATTCGGTAGGCGTAGCTTACATACCCTTACTAAAGTTACTTGATAGTGTGGAGGGGAGAATCACACCTGAGGAACCTTAAGTTTTGATAGTAGGTCCCTTTTGAAATCGTTGTAATTGGGCTGTGATAGATTAAAAATCTTTAGGCTAGTGTGATTATTTGCTAATATCAAAAATGCTCAAAATTCTTAGCGTGTCGTGTCATATATACGTACTCGTCATGTCTTGTTTTCTATTAGTTCCTAGCGCAAGTAAAAAGTGGATATAATTTTCATTCCATGATATTTAAAAGTCAAGGATATTTAACCCCCAGCTAAGTCAGAATCTTAATTATTTGGCTTTCTGGTCATCACGCTTATTTAAAGTAGCTTTAAGCTGAAGTATGTTATCTCTCCCCTAACTTCTTGTCACTGTCTCTGACTTTCCATTCCCGCCCCCGCAGTACTCCTTGAAATAACGCTCGTTTTTGTCCTTGCTTGTTCATTTTTCAAGATTTTTTTTTAAAGTAATTACTAAGACATTTTCTAGCAGACTAGTAACTCGGCTAAGATTTTCTTGGAAGATTCTCAGAATTTGGGACGAAATATTCGTTGTAAATGCATCTTTTTGTTGGGAAAGGATAATATGTTTAGCAGTATAATATGTTCATATATTATACTACTTCATATATTATAAAGTATGTTCAGCTATTTCAGCATGAACTGAGCGAGCAGGCCTGGGCTCTTCTTGGTAAGGTCTTCCGGCTCCTCCCCTTTAACTTTTAACTCTCCCAAAAAGATAGCGAAATTTGTCCGCATGAAAGATACCATCTTTAATATTATTTACTGGCGAAGATTCTGACAACCACGGTCTCGCATTTCGAGCATGACTTCAGAAATTGGCGCTCTTCTATTGTTCAACCTCGGTCCTGCTTCGTATCTTTACTTGCCACGTGAAATCCGGACATATCTTTACACCTGGGCAGGCGAAATTTAATTATTTGTTTGTTAGAAAAGATGGTTGAGCTAATGCGTTTCTAACTGAATCTTTCTCAGTAAATGATCGTAAAATGTATTTTCGGCGTATGCCGTCGCTCTAATCCTTGGACAAACGGGTCGGTTTTCCATGCATGGATTCTCATATCCTTCCGGAAAGAAAGATAAGCTGCCTCTCCAAGTTTTCGCTATTTTGAAGGGTTTGAAGCTTTAATTCTTGCCTTTTGGTTAAACTTCAAGAGTACAACCCTTCAGTTGTACTTTAATTCCGTGTTCAGCTCAAATTTAGGGAGATGTGACCTTCAATTAAGCCGCCTCCACAGGGCGCGGTCACAGACCACGACCGAGGGGTCAATACCGAGCTCGAGCTACCGTGTGTGAATAGCATCTCTCGATGTGGTGCGAGGTCATCCGCTTGCACTTCTCCGCAGTATTTATTTATTTTTTATTTATTTACTTATGACCCGCTTTTTGCATAACTGCGGATTATGAGTAAAGTACACAAAGTAAAATGCACATTAAAAAAAACAATGTAAGTAAACCTGACTGCATTTTTTTTATTGTGGGATCAGAAGGAAAAGCACGCTTTAAAAGGAATCCCTGTATGTGTGTGTGGGGGGGGGAGGGGCATACTGGGCGGCCTACGGGAAATGGCGAAAGCTGGAAAGGTCTTGGCAAAGCTTGAAAACTTGGTCTGTGTGTCCGAAGCTTTAGTGTGAAACCTCTGCCAAAGTAGTAGAAAGTCTGGTTTGAAAAGTGTCTGTACGGTAATAAGTATACTGTAATATACATGTCAGGGTTAAAACAGAAATGTGTCCACGACTGTACGCACTTCATTCACACTCGCCGTCTGCACGTTGGATTATTGAAACCGTTCCGAGTTGGAGTTACTATAGCGTCCCATAGTTTTGAGTATGTAGTTTATGCCAATTAGTTGTGAGTGCCCAGAATGATGAGACTAGTCTTTGTTACCCAGTTTAAGTGCCTTATCGGGAAAGGGAAACCAATGAGTATAGCAGCTTAGAAATTAACGCTAAACTCCGTGAAGCACAGACACTCGCTGCGGTTGCTGGGATTTCTTGGCAGCTCTCGCTCGAGGAAGAAAGGAAGATAAGAGTGCGTGTAAAGTGTAAATAGGTTATAAGCTGTTCTGTCTCTAATACTGTCTCTTTCAAGAGGTGTGCTTATCTTGTATTAAAACAAATAAAATCGTTCATGGCGACATCCTGCCACCCCTTGTAGCTTACAACAAAAATTTCACACTAATCAGCACCACATTCAGTTGAACTTTAAGGTTACAAACCTTTAGTTGACTTTACGGAGCTATGCGCGTCAATTATGCTTTTTGGGGACCACCCTTCAGTTGAACTTTAAGGAACCCTGTCCTTGCGATGAATCCGAAAGAGTCATGCCTTTCATTTGAACTTTCGGTACCGAGATGGTACAAGGATAGTACAATACAATCCTTTGGTTTTACTTTAATAGTGCCCCTAAGGATGCCTTTTATCTGCCCTCTAAGCACACAAACTTCGGTTTACAAACGGGGAGTTATAGTTGAGATATTAGGTACACGTGATGGTGAAATCGGTTCGGCCTGATAAGCAGCTTCACTTGATCGATCTCTAACGCAGATTTTGCAACGCCAGCTGACATTGCTTCTTTGTTCGGAAATGCTAGTTTGCGCACAGTGAGGATGGTACCAGTTCACACACTGAGTGCAAGAAAATTTTCCGTATCCGCATTTCCTATTACACTCAGGGCATAAGTATTTCCTCCCCGTCACTTCATGTTGGTTAGGCATGATCTTCTCTTCTGCATTTTTATCAGCGGAAGTCTGGCTGCTGTGAAAAGGGCATGCCTTATAGAGCCAGCTAGGATCTTTCTTCTTGTGTTTTGGGATCCCAAAAGAGCAGGGTCTAAAACATATCTACCAATTTCCATGCTCCTAGCATGGTAAGTAAGGGTCTTTTAACTTCCAAAACAGATGGCCGCTAAGAAAATACTTTTGAAAACTTTAACGCAAAACAATGCCGAGTCAGAGCAAAAGTTTTCACTCGCGGAAATATGGTTTTGGGACAAAGAGGATCCAATCGTCAAAGATAAATATGAAAATTAGTAATCGAGGGTTTTCTACTAGCCTCTTTCCTTCGGTGCCAAAATCTGAGAGAAATTTTGAGCGCAAGTGCCTTCAGCGGCAAAACTTTTAGTTTTAAAAATGTTTCCTGTTTTGGCCGGATTCCGGGCGAACTACTTGTCTGGCGAGAAAATGATTTTCGTATTCGTGTTAAGCGTGTCTTCTTACCCCTATCTGTTAAAAAATGTTTTTTTTCGCCCCTTAATTTAAACCTCTTCCCCACCCAAATGTCGAGGTACAGAGCCCATCTACGAACTCGACTTGTCCCTTGACTAAAAAAAATCCTCACACCAAGTTTCATCAAAATATCTCATGCCGCTCTATAGCTATCGTGCTCACAGACGGACAGACAACCTTTACAAAGTCATCGGTATCCCTCCAAAAAGAACAGGGTCTAAAACAGATATCTACCAGTTTCCATGCTCCTAACACAACGCTAAGGGTCCTTTAACTTCCAAAACAGATGGCCGCTGAGAAAAAGCTTTTGAAAACTTTAACGCCAAAAAGTCAGTCAGAGCAAAAGTTTTCACTCACGGAAATACGGTTTTGGGCCAAAGAGGCTCACAATCGTCGGAACATAAACATGAAAACTAGTACTCGAGGGTTTTCGACTGGCCTCTTTCATTCAGTGCCAAAATCCCAGAAGATTTTTGAGCACAAATGCCTCTAGCGGCGAAACTTTTAGTTTTAACAAATTTTCCGGTTTTGACCGGATTCCGGGCGAACTACTTGTCCTGTGAGAAACTGATCTTCAAATTCGTGTTAAGCATGTCTTCTTATCCTTGAATCGAACATCTAATCAACTTCAACCTTCAAACCTTTGGTTGTGTTTTCATCGTCGCCTGTCACACGCGATGTGCTTCATTGTCGTTTTTGATCGTCTAGTCAGCTAGCCTATGGAAACGCTCCTCACGTCGGTGTGCTTAATTCCCGTTTTCTGTAAAACAACCTGTCTCTGTTTCTCAAATGCTGGGGGTCAAAAGGCATTGCTCCATTAAACTCCAACTGAAGGGTTAACCTCTTCAAGTTTAGTTGAAGGACACCCACACTTTAAGCGAAGGGTCAACCCTTAAAGCTCCAATGAAGCGTTGTATCCTCAAAACTCAACGGAAGGGCTTAGCTCCTTAAAGTTCAACTGAAAACTTGTCCCCTTAAAATTGTCAGTGACGCTACAGAGTTTCAGAGCGTGTTCCATCCTTCTAAAAATAGTTACTATTTTCGTTCCGGCCTCGTAAAAAGTTACTTCACTGACCGTTCCAACCTTCTCCCAATAGTAACCATGTGCTTAACACGCTCGGGGGCGTAGTAAGCGTGGTAACTACGAATCTCTGTGACGTGATTGGTCGGATTAGCCCGTAGCACGATATTCTATCTCAACTTTCCTCGAGATTCTCCTGTTTTCGCATTTGCGTACCATTGAGATGGAGCTAATTCTCCTTTGCTTGCGTTTTTGTCAGAATCGAGTTCAACTGAGGACTTGTCTCCTTTAAACTGAACCAGTGACGCTACAGAGTTTCAGAGCGTCAGTCTAGTACACTAGCCCCTTTTCAGTCACGGTGCTCAAACGTCTAGCACCATGCCTGGGTGCTAGACGTTCAAGCACTGTACCTTGGATTTCATGTATGGTGCATGGATTTCAGTATACAGTGCATACATCAAAAACACAGTTTCTGTCATAACAACTGAGCACCAGCTCGGACAGGGCTGAAATTACTACCATGAATTAGAGAAATCAAAGACAATCCTTTATATATTTTTCACAACAAAAACAAAAAGGCTTGGCTGATGACAGATGTGAAAAACCTCATTCCTTTCCTAGGAAAACTGGCTTGGCTGTGATCGAAGTTGAGGATATAAAGAAGGCATTCTCCAAACTTGACCAAAACAAGGCTTCGTTTCCAGGCGAACCTTCTATAAAGGTCATCAAACTTTGTTCATCCGAGCTATCCGCACCATTCACTTCTCTGGTAAATCAGTGCCTTCTTCAAGGAGTCTTTCCCAGAAGATTCAAAACCGCTTTTATAACCCCGATACCAAAAAAAACCTCACCCAAATCGGTAAGTGAGCTCAGACCCATCTCAAAAACCTCCACATTTTCCAAGGTGTTCGAAAGTATTATTTACGAATGGCTTTACGAAGACATTAAAAGCAAATTAGACCCTCGACAATGTGGGTTCCGACCCGGTTGCAGCACAGTGCATTACCTTGTGCGCTTTCTGCAAGATATGCTTGAACATCTGGAAAAGCAGGGGGCGTACATTGACTGTATCATAGCCGACTTTGTAAAAGCTTTTGATTACCTGGATCACAAAACTGTCATCAAAGAGGCAATCGACATGGGAGCCCGGAAAATCGCTGTCAGAATGCTGGCAAGCTTTCTCTCTGAAAGACTGCAATGCGTGCAGCTCGAGGAAAGTGACACTTCTGAACTTCTTGCAATCTCCTGCGGAGCCGCTCAAGGGTCCAAAATTGGTCCCCTGGCCTTCTTACTGGTCATAAACAGACTCATGCGAGAGTTGAGAACACGGTACAAATTCGCAGACGATCTCTCGATGTCCCTGCTACGCCTCCTCTCTGACATTAACCCTGTCGAACCGGTGAAGGCCCTTCTCACACAGCTCAAGGATGAAGCCAATGAAGTAAAACTTGCAGTTAGTGAAGAAAAAAGCACCCTCTTCCGTGTCACTTTCCTCAAGCAAGACGTACCTGACCTTCCTACTGATTACCTGCAGTGCACAAGCTCCGTAAAAATCCTAGGTGTTCATTTCGACGATGACCTGAGATGGAGTACCCATGTTGCCAGCATCGAGTCCAAAGCAGCAGGTTTACTCAAGTCATTTTCGTACCTGAGAAGGTTTGGCCTCAAGAGAAACACGCTACTAACATGCTTTAAAACATATGTGAGACCAAGTGTCGAATACGCTTGTCCTGTTTGGCATAGTGCCCTTACTGTCGATCAGAGTGACCGAATCGAAAATATACAGAAACGTGCCTGCAAAATTATCATGGGAAACGAGTACGTCGAGTACCAGGCAAGCCTCGAAGTCCTAAAACTACAAACGTTAAAGGAAAGACGTCACGAACTAGTCATGAATTTCGGGAAAAAATTACTAAACTCCGATGATCACAGGGACATACTACCGGATTTCATAGAGCGGGAAGACGTAAGGGCCACAAGAAGAGCGGCTAAACTTGCTAGTAAACCCCAGCTGAAGCTCCCTCCATCTCAATCATCCGAGCGATATCTGAAATCTTTTGCGCCATATTTTATTCGCCATTTTAACTCTGTTTGATTATATTGTTGTTATTTTTATCAGTTGTGACCAAGTTTATATTTGTTTTATTAATAGTGATTTCAGTGTGTTGTTTCTACACGTAGTCATAAGTATTTGACCCGATGATAGAATATTATTGTAACAGAAACAAATTGTATATAATATTAGCCAAAATTGTACCAAAATTGTATATTGCATGAAGTTTTTAGTATAGTATGTACTTGTACGTTAGTGAAATTCTGTTGACGTTTTCCTATGCTATTTTTCGCAATGAAGAATTTTTGGATAAATAAAGTGAATTTGAACATAGTCAAGGGTTTTGCATGCAAAGTGTCCTGTGCCTCAGCTTTTTCTACCTAGCAGCCAACCAGAATATTGGCTCTTGGGGAATAGACAGGGAAAATACATGGAAAATAGATAGGGTGCTGTTAGGTTTTTCATCTCCATCATCATTATAGCCCTTTTGTTTTTGTTGTGAAAAATATGTAAAGGATTGCCTTTGATTTCTCTAATTCATAGTAGTAATTTCAGCCCTGTCCGAGCTGGTGCTCAGTTGTGATGACAGAAACTGTGTTTTTTCTGTATGCACTGTATACTGAAATCCATGCACCATACATGAAATCCAAGGTACAGTGCTTGAACGTCTAGCACCCAGGCATGGTGCTAGACGTTTGAGCACCGTGCCTGAAATGGGGCTAGTGTACTAGACTGCAGAGCGTGTTCTATCCTTCTAAAAATAGTAACTATTAGTCACTGTTTTCGTTCCAGCCTCGTGAAAAGTTACTACGCTGACCATTTCAACCTTCTCCAAATAGTAACTATTTGCTTACCACGCTCGGGGGCGTAGTAAGCGTTGTAGCTATGAATATCTCTCACGTGATTGGTCGGTTTAGCCCGTGGCACGATATTTTATCTCAATTCTCTTGTTTTCGTATTTTTGGACTATTGAGATGAAGCCAATTCTCCGTTGATCGAGAACGGGGAAAGCTTCGCGATTCTGCCGGATCGAGAAGTTGCTCCGACAGTCAATTCTCGATTTTCCACTCTCCATTCTCCTCTCTGACTGGGCAACAGAGGACGGGTGTTCAATACGCCCCTCATAAAATTCCTCTCAAATTAGTTCTTTTTTGGCCGCTAGATGCGCTATCGTAAAGAAAATAATGACACGTTACTTCTTGGTGTACAGTTACCCAGGTTTGTTGGGCTATTTTAATTCGTCTTAGGCCTAGCCATGTTTAAACTGTTTATAATGCCTCTTCCTTTATTTTTGCTTTACCCAACTCTGTTCTGTCAAGCGTCACCACGTTTGTCAGTTCTGGCTTCCGACTTTAGTGCTGAGTGCTGGCTGACTTTTCCACAGAGCTAATGCGCGACTCGGTATGAAACGAAAGCCTAATCGCTTATTCACCCTTCAGATAACTTATACCAAGATCTCACGTGTGATTGTTATTGTTCCTCTAGTGCGTATGGCGGCAATTAGTCAACGGATTTGATGAGGGACGAACGGAAATGTGTGGACAAAAGATTTGATAAACGGGCTTCGCCGCGATGCCCGTTTCGACCAGAATTTTTGCCTTGGCGAAATCTGGAAAATGCCCCGACCCTGCATCCAACTCAGCCTAGATGCTTGATAAAAAAAAGCTAAAAAAAGAAAACAATGGCTAGCTAATAGTATTAATTACCTAGAATTGCACTCAGCAATTTAGGATAGAATCCTGATGCGATGCTCCAATGGGTGGTGATTCTGGGAATTGGTTCATATAGTTCTTGGTACTGGATTCCGGTGCATCCCAGTAGCCTACAGCTTCCAGCTTCCAGGGTTTTGTTTCCCATTCAGTAGCTGCGTTTTTGCATTCCTATGGACTGAAGCCGTAGCAGTTGGCCTGTGTGCTAATAAGCCGTTTGTGCACGCTTTTTGCCATAGACTTTGGCCTGTGGATTCGAACAGCAAAAACGCCTTAAAAGCTGTTTTCGTCTGGCTAACTAAAATGGCAAATTAGTGCTTTGGTGAACGATCTGGGGACTATTCTGGCAATCTAAAAAAACAGCTTACCTCCTGGTTTTAAACTAGTGTGCTAACTAACTCAGTGTGCTCTTCTGGAAACACCACAACCTACAGCTACAAAAAGTTCTGGACCCACTATACAACAAAACATTCCCCGAATACAGAGAGTTGACAAGCAAACAGCAGCTATTCACAATACTTACATTTAACTCTGAAAAATTCATTTTTGTATTCCAGAATTTCCAGATACTGAGCATCCTCCATTTTTGAAAGGAACCACAGGGTAAGGCCAAGGAACAACGGCATCAAGAAGGCCTTTGGCCGTAGCCAGTGGATTTCGTTCTGTGGCCGTTTGACCGAGGAGTAAAAACGCCTTATAAGCAGACAGGCTACAGGGAAAGGTTTGCCAAAACACCTAATAAGCACAGCTGCTACTCACAGGGGTGCTGTAAGGCATGCAAAAACGTAGCTAGTGTCCACAGACCGTTTGAAGGCTTCTACGGTCTTGGATGTAACAGACTCTTCTGACAGCCAAAGTGAGATGGCTCGGTTCCGGAAGAAAGACTCCGGGTTCTTGATTTCGAGAATGGTTTCTTCAGGCGTCTTGAGTGCCCACGGATTCTTCTTGATTGTTGAGGAAGAGTGTCGTTGCGTAACGCCTGGATACGCCCCTCATAAAATTCCTCTCAGATTAGTTATTTTTTGGCCGCTAGGTGCGCTATCGTAAAGAAACAATAACACGTTATTATTGTGTATACGTTTATCCAGGTTTATTTTGCTATTTTCAATTCCTCTTAGGCCTAACCATGTTTAAAACTGTTTAAAATACCTCTTCCCCTCTTTTTGCTTTACTCTGTTCTGTCAAGCGTCATCAAGTTTGTCATTTCTGGCTTCCGACTTCAGTGCTGGCTGTTTTTTCCGCGGGGCTAATGCGCGACTCGATATGAAGCGAAAGCCTAAGCGCTCATTCACACGTCAGATGACTTATCCCCTGATCTCACGTGTGATTGTTGGTATTCCTCTAGCACGTCTGGCGGCAATTCGTCATCGGATTTTATGAAGGACGCATTACGTCTCCTCGTTTTCTTCGGTAGACTAGTGTCGGGAGTTTGCAGGCGCTTTAGCCGTTCCTCGTATCCAAGGTGCTTAACTGTGCTGATGATCTTTGTTGCTCTTCTTTGCACTTTTTCTAGGACTTCCTTATCCTTCTTGAAGAGGGGACTTGCGACTATCATCCCGAATTCCACTCTTGGTTTAACCAGAACTTCATACCATCAAAACAGACTAATAACCATAACATCAAAATCAGAAATTGTACCTTTTGCGAAGAGTTTCATTTCAGGCGTCGATTTGGAGGAGCATTTCCATTCATAACTAATCCGTTAGGAGCGCTCAGTTGAAAAATCGCGGTTTGATGAGAGGCTGGACCACCGAAAAGTTATACTCATGTACAGATATGGTAAATGTTTACATAGGCTTACCGACATACACCAGAGTAGTCTACTCAGTAGGGCTTTCCTGTATATGGCGTTTTTTGGTTCACTCCCTCCCTAATATTATGCTCCGTTTTCGAACTCACCGGTGTCTTTTCACCGGTGCGGATTAACTAGAACCTGTTAAGGGACATCTAAGGCGTATTCTCGCCGTTCCCCAAGGACTCCTCGGGGACTCGAAGGGAACGGCGAGCATAGAGGGAGTCACTCTACGCGGACTCCGCGTCTGGAAAGCAACGAGAACACGGGGATTGCTTCCAAAATGATTTTTTTTTAAATTTATTTTACATTGCACCAACACCAGAATAAATGATTCCCCTCTGAATCTAAAAGGGAGTTCTTTTTGATGATGGTGATGATAATCACAGCATTCCCCATCCGTGGGGACTCGCGAGAATACGGGGAGTGAGTCCCCGGGGCAAACAGAAACGCGAGGACTCCTCAAGGGACGGCGAGAATACGCCTCTAGTGAGAAGTCACCGGGAAATGGTGATTCCAAAAAAACTCCTTACAGGGGAAACACCAGACACTAGTGAGTAAAAATCAGAAACTAGTACGGATGCAACGAACGCGCCTTTTATTTTCACAGTGGTTAAGACGCGGGTAATACTCGCAAAAAAAACATTTTTCAGCTTGATAAGAATCATGAATGACAAAATTACAAAAAAGCTGTACAATTACAACGATCTAAAATCTCTAAAAAACTGGAACGCAAACTGTAAAGGGGTTTGCCTTGCATGCATCAACTACATCACATCAATTTAATCTGCATTTACAAGCCCACCGGTCACGTTTACTTTAAGCAAGGGTCCATGATATGTTGCACACATTTACATAATAACGGACTTCAACTAAAACACTCCCCCCCCCCCCCCCCCCGGTGGCTAACCTTATTCGGTTAAGGAGGTTTCTCAGGCTTTGGAACATCGATCGTTTTTCTGGTGTAAAGAGCGGAGATGCAGTGGTTTGTTTATGGTGTTTATAACATTACAATTTTTGAGTGTTGTTTTCCGTCATATTTTTGTTTTCCAACAATGAACCTTGTGTTTTTCGGGAAACAAACTCATCCACTCATGACACAAGACAAACTGGACTTCCTTGATGGAAGTGCTTGAATACTGACTGTTTTTGCCTGACTAAAAAAAGGTGGCCTTCTGCGCCACATAGACAAAGGGGATAGAAATAAACAGAAAGGAGATATTCAATAATTGATGGTTAGTGGAACGTGAAGTGAATAACTGATTAATGAAGAAATTATTATGGGCCCTTGCTTTAAGCTACCACAGATAAAGCAGCAACATTGGAGTTAAGAGGACTGCATACCATGAACATATAAAGCACGTCAGTATAACGTAACTACACCTTAAAATATTTGTTTAAATCTTACACTATCAAAACACTTCAATAGATGACTTTTTGGTTAAGCCTTCCTTCACACTTCCTTCAAACCTATTGCTACGAATTTGTCTGTAACGTAGGTGCCTACACTGTAAAAAGTTTCTCCGAATACGGATTAAAGTTAACTGCCTGTTGTTAACTTCTGTTAACTTTGCTACTGGGATTAATCCGAATTAGACATAAGATTATCGTTTTAGAGACAAAATTAATCCCAGTAGCAACTACTGCAAGGTTTTTTTTTTTCAGTGTAGTTTCTTTTATTTTTCTGTAGTTTAATTTTCGGAGGAGTTAAATAAAAAAAACAGTAACTTTGCTGCCACGCGCGTGTGGTAAGAAACAGAAAAAAAAACGCTTGTAGGTAAAAGCACACTGAGCGTGACAAATACTAGACAGCAAATGCGCGGGCAGTGGTCAACCCTGCGAGGTGCTACAGCTTCACTGTCGAATGTTTTTCAATGAGGGATTCCAAAGTTTTAGTTTCGTTGTGTATTCTTGTTTTGCGTATATTTATCTTTTTTGTCGCTGTAGATTTTGTGTACCCTCTGTACTTATTGTTAAGCGTTCATTTATCTTTTTTTTTAAATGTACTATGCAAATGCCTTATTACTAGGCTGAACGTAATAAATCCATTCGTTCATTTAAAGCACAGGACGAGCGTGTTCCACCGTTCTAACAATGTCAACTATTAGTTATGGTGGGTTTACTCACTGCGTAAAATCCGAGCGTATTTTGAAATCCGAGCGCATTTTACGCACGTTTCGAGCTTGAAAACATTTCTAGCAATATGGACGTATTAGAGAAATCGGTCCGTTTCGGTATTGCTAGAAATCTTTTCAAGCTCAAACGTGCATAAAATACGCTCGGATTCTACGCAGTGTGTAAATGGACCATTACTATTTCCGTCCCGACATCACGAACTACGCTGACCGTTCCAACTTTCTCGAAATAGTAACTATTTGCTTACCATGCTCAGGAGCGTATTAAGCGTGGTAACTAGGATTTCTGTAGCGTGGTTGGCCGGATTAGTCCGTGGACTCTGGTGAAAATAGAAAAATGCGTTCCAGCCTTGCCGCCAAGAAGCCAGAATCCGTGACGTCATGCGCAGTAACTACAGTAAGTAGGGTGGAACCCGGTCGAGATAGATAATCAACACAGCGGAAAATTATCAGCTTCCGTAAGCGTAATGATTCATGGTTGTGTTACAGCGTTCTGAAAGCGTAGCAGGCTACTTCCTGGAATTTTCAGCAGGTTTACTGTGTTTTCCCGGAGATGTCCAAAGTAAAATCTTGACAAAGTTGCATCACGTTGCTACAGGTAGCAGATGAGTATTCTCTTGAGTGCTGGTTATCTACTCCTGATTTGACTGACGTGCTTTAAACCACGAGCCAAAACACGACATAGAAACAATACGGTAACAATTAGCGGCCAATTTGGAAAAGAAAAGCATGCGTAATTAGCAGCGACGACGAATTTTATCCCACAATATCGAATCTTCAAACGTGACCTCTTTATCAAGCACGCTGTCCAAACACTGGATCCACTGGGATCGATCGTCGTCCCTATCACTGGACAACAAGAACTGCCGATCTGGGGTGATTAGCGTGAAGCTGAATCCGGTATCTTTGAATCCGGCCGGTGAGCCGAGCCTGACGGAAAATCCCTCCGAGCGATGGCCCAGGAAAATCTCCCCCTTTGGTGCCGGTTCCTTGTGAAGAAAAATCGGTCACAAATAAATCGAAATAAATACATTGCATACATATATATATATATATGTATATATGAAATAAATATAATATGGCTGTAACGCCTTTTACTTCACGAACCAAGGAGCACTGGGGAGGGGGAGCGCTAATGAAGACTCAGAAACAGTATAAAGATATTGCCTGGAAGTACGATGTAAACGGATAGTAACGAGCCGATCCGGTCAGGACCTATCCACGGGTAATTCGTGGAACTCTTGCCATCTATAGATTTTCAATCTGCACCAGATCATCCACTCGGGAAATAAGCATGCCACAAGGTTTCGCATTGTCCCCTCCCCTACCAGACAGTTTGATCGAGAATATGACAATTCCGGATTTCTTGGACCCCTCTGCCCATCTACTCGAATGCGACAGGATCCGACCTGGATCTGAACAAGCTGCTACAAATTGTTTATCACGATACCTCCATCCGTCCCGCACATGATCATCCTAACATCCCCAGGCTCCCCTTCAACTCCCACAATCCGATTTGGATCTTCTAACAGCACACCAGCGTATTATCACAGCTCTGACTACAAAATCCCGAACCGTTCCTATGCAATTAAGACCCCCCCCCCCCCCCCGAGTCGTCCCATAGTACAGACCATATCCAGAACCATTTATCATATATAAATTTTATCCCTGTCGCTCCACTGTTCCGGCACCTACAACATACCACAAGACCCCCCCCCCTACCCCCCTTTCGATTTGTGTCTACAAAGGGTTCATCTGGGGGCTTAAGTTTGTCCGGAAAATTCCTTTCCTACAACCACCCGAAGCGTCCCCCTCCTAACAGACACAAAACTCTCCCACAGTGGCAGGGTCGTCTTGCCTACCAAGATCCATTTGCCCCCCTCACCCCAGTCACGCCAAAAAAAAAAGAAAAAAAAGGAAAGACCCGGTTCTTAAACCCACCAATGCAAAACCAGGAAGGAGTCTAGGCGAATCCACCGGAAATAGCCCCCCCCCCCCCCCCCGTACGCAAATATATAGGAAATTAGTCAATCGTCAATCTTATTAGAAACTACAGTTTGGACCGCGATCGCTTAAAGGACCTGTCTTACCTATAATACTAACGCAACCTACTTCCATGATCGCTCCGTATATTTCTAAACCCGGAGACCCCGATTTCGTATGGTACATTGTAACACTCTAACAAAACCACGCTAATTTTCTCACTTGCCGTGTTTTGCTACCTTCGATGTGTATCACGCTGTCGACGGTTGTCTGCGAGAAGTTTTTATATCAGAGAAACCGGATATGTAAATTGTTTCTCTGTTTTCGCTACAAATCAACGGGTCTCGGAGGCTTAATACAGCCAAAATCGTGGGTTATTTGTTAAAAGCACAGCCTAGTTTTAAAGTTTTCAAATATTTTTAAATACTGTAAGTTGAATAGTAAATAGTAGACACGCAAGTTAAATGTAAACGAGTGACGGGGGCTCGCAGGCCGCTCGGCTCTATTGTGTATACCTCATTTTGTTCAGCGGTATAACGACGCTCCAAAAACATGAATAAAAAACCGATAGGCCTACAAACGATATTATGAAAATTTGATAACCATACTGTTTTATCGCATATCTAGCATAGTTTATTTTAACCAATCTGACAAATCAATTGCATAATTAATCTAATTGTTTCTTTTGTCGTCTAGTGTATTATATTATTGTCGTCAGCCTATGCTATCCCATGGATGCTCGAATCCGTACAGAAACGCGCAACGAAGCCTCTACAACCGAAGAACAGAGCTGATACTAAACTTTGGAAAAAAACTGTTGGCAAATGAAAACAAGCGATCACTCCGAAAAATAGCAAGACAAGACAGCAAAACAAACTAGTGCCTGTCAGAGGACGAACTTCAAGGTTCATGAACTCATTTGTCCCTTTTTTACAGAGATTTTTATCAAAGTGAATAATTAGTGTACTTTATTTATTTTATTACTGTTTGACCAGCGTAATTTCACATCTTCTGACGAAGAAAGCTATGAAGTTGGTTTGTCAATAAACGGTTTTGATTTTTTGATTTGGTAATTTGGAATAAATAAATAATTGATCGTTTGCATAAAAATAGATGATGTTTGCATAAAAACATATTTTTATTTGCAGAATTTTTACAGCACTTCGACATGTCCGGGGCGGAAGGGGTTGGTCGGGGCATTTTCACCGGAAGGGGGTTTGTCGGGATTTTTTCGACGGAACGGGAGTAGCCGGAACCCTATCGAATATTTTGCCAGCCTTCCTTGAAATCTTGAACTAATGATGTTTTGGCTTTTTAGTGGTTTACTTTGACGGTAAGAGGAAAAGACAGACAGTCTTATTAGATAAGACTAGATAAGACCTTATCCTTTGCTGACTATTAAATTCCGTCCGGAATGGGCTTGTGTTGGCTATAGGAACTGCTTTATTGAAAACTCTCGTGACAACTGAACAAAAAGTACTGAGTCCGACCCCTTTATATACAGACGCGTGAATGAAATACCGGAATGAATGGCACTATGCCGGAGAACCAATGGATGACGAGGGGTCGGAGACTCTATAAACGTATGAAACGCTTCGTTCACAACAGCTTGTCTACTAGAAATCCCTGATTTTGGGTTCGCCTATGCCAAATTCCAGATACCATAGCCCTAAAAAACACTGATAATTTGAGTGAAGTTCTGACCACCCGTCATAATTCTTTTCTATAAGTCATGGTTAGGGCACCCAGCATTTGGCATAAGGTAACCGGCGTTAGGCCTTTGCCAGACTTTAGCGGTAAACTGGAATGGACAACTGATTATGCCTGCTACTATGTTCAGGATTCAGAAATAGAGGACCGTAACTTGGGACTACTGGGTCTAGCCTCCGACAAAACCAACGGATGATAAGTGACCTCGTTCCAACAAGCTGATTCATACCATCCAGGAGATACACCTTGTTGCCTTCAAAGGTTATTGTCCCTAGAATGGTATATAAGTGTAAACGCGTCCGGCACCTCGCCGGCCACTCGGCTCTATGTATACTATCCAATCAGAGTCTAACAGGCCCCTTTGAAGGCAACAAGGGGTATCAATCATCAATCAATATTTTATTTCCGCCAAAGATAGCGAGTAAAAAAGAAATTAGTAGACACTGACAAATTTTGGCTAAAACACTATAACTCAAGAACTGCCAAAAGATAGCCTAACTACACTGCCGAAAATACTTAAAACTTATCTACAATTTAATTACAGTTGAATAACTGACAAATTGAAAATCAAAAAAAAAAAAGAAAAATATCATTCAAGAAAAAACCTGCACAGGTTATGTTGGAGACCTGAAAAATTTGATACAACCCGTTGAAGTTTTTTATTCATTATAATAGGCGGATCTTTAAGATTATAGTATTCCATCATTTGCGTGTTGGAAAAATAACGAGAAAATATCCATGGATGGTAAGAATAAGATGTTTCCAACTTCGATTTCATGCAGCGGCCAACGCAGCGACCCCAACCAACTTCGATTTCATGCAGCGGCGATCAGTGTGGGACTTGAGCCGACGGGTGTGTCGACCTTGCAAGGATTGTAAGGGTATAGGCTAATACTTACCAGTTTTCCTTCGTGATACATAAGTCGTCTCCTATCCAGAGAAAACCACCGCTTTCTGTAGCCGTCGCTTTGCTTAGGACCAGATTTAGTCAGCCATCCTTCACGGAGGAAATCGTGCATCACCGGTCCAACAAGCTAAAATAAAACAATTAAAGGTCCGATCTACATAGATAAGTAGATGGATTAAAATTTAATTTAATCTACTCTCGTGTTAAAGAATCAAATCTGCGATTACTACCAAAACTTAAGGAAAATAACCGTTGTAGTCACAATACGAAATATACAAAAATCATGTACTTTTGGCGTATCTCACATGCTTTGAGATACCCTAGAACTTGCCTTCCGCTGTGGTCAAATGCATGTATTTATTAAAGGATGAGTGTATTTTTTCCTTTTCTTTGTCTGTACTGCGCTATTTCACCTTATTAAGTGCGTAAATAGAATTTCATCATCATCATTAACACCGACATTCGATACGGGGGGTGGGAGGATTTTGGAATACTACGTATGAACATAGGGGAAAGTAGACCTACGTTGCCTGGGCACAAGGTGTTGCAGGTTGCAGGTGTTGCAGCAACCTTTGTTCGGCTTCGCGAGTTGAGTACTTACCCCGGACTCAATGGCACTCGGGTAAGCCAACATCAGTCGATTTAACTTCACACATCGAAGGGCCATGTACCACTGCACTACCGTTTCCGCATTTTCATGGTACAAGTATATATGTCGAGTAGACGAAGCATGGGGAAATGTGAGCTGTAGGGAGGTAGGGATTCCGATCTTCTCAGGGGAGCAGACGACGTTGAGCGTTGAGACCTGTATGACTGCTTTTGGGTCTTTTTTCTGGAAAAAGGGAAAACGGGTCAGTAATATTTGACAGAGCAAAACGGATACGTCAGCTGAATTTTACTAGAGCTATATTTCGGCCCTTCGTTCGTTTCTCCAACTTAAGCGGCTTTTTTTTTTTTTTTTTTTTTTTTTTTTTTAAATTAATCCTGTAGCATCTTTTGTAATTTAATTTATTTTTATATTATTTATAAACTAAGAAATCAAATTCCGTACTTTTTCGATTCAGGCTCAAAGCCAACTTAAGCGGCTTTGAGCCTGAAGAGGACCCTTGCCAAGAAAAATTCGGCTAATGTATCCGTTCTTCACTGTAATATTTTAATTTTATTTATTTACTTATTTATCACCCGTCATTTCAAACAGAAAAGGGACGGAGTACAAAAACGAAAAGAAAAACAAAACAAAAGCAAAACGTAACACTTCTATAGGAAACACACACAAAAATCGACAATTACTAACTGAGAGACTCTGACTGACTAAAAAATGAACACGATTACATACATATACACTTAAACTCTGAGAATTTCCCTCCAAGGGTGGGACTGGATTTTTGAGTTGTACTTGGTAATCAGGTTAAAGATAGCAAGCTCAGGGTCTTTTACGTTACATATTTTCATCATTTTGGTATTTCTTGTCCAAGGGGGGAGCCGAAGTAAGTATTTGGAAAATCTGAAGAAAGTAGAACGGAGTTTATTTTTTCACTAGCTGAGAATATTTGCCAGAAGGTATGATTCACAGTCAGCTTGGGGTGAAGGAATATGAGTGAGTAATCAGAGGAGAGTTAGGAAAACGGACACATTAAACCTGCTTATTCTGCCTTTTTAGACCATCCCTAGCTTCATGATGGAAGTACACGCTTCTGATATCTCCACCTTTCGCCATTGTTTCCTTTAGTACCTACGACTTTTTAGCGCCGGCGAGCCGAGTTTTGCCAGTCACGAAACGCAAACTTCGCCAAAAACTTCAAAGTAAGGGACACGAGAAGAATCAAAATGGTTATTTTTCATTTTGGACGACCTGGTAGACTATCATGCCTATCTTCTGTTTTAGAATTTTATTTTTGTTTGGTCTTCCCAATATTTTAATCACGGCGCGAACTCTTTTCAAATATTTTGCGACCAAAATATTTGAGTCAGAGTCAGAGAGCCGGAAGACTGGACAGAGTCGACGGGCGCTAACAAGAAAATCGCTAATTTACCGGGAAAAGTAATGGTATTTTAGATACACGGTATTCCTGAGATATCTCATCGCGGAAAGATCATTTCTGTTAAGAGTTGTGCTTACCAATTTGGCGGTCGTTAAACGACGATTCTTATGTTCTCTAGTATTTTTCTTTTGTTTTTTATGGCATCTATGCTGAAATAAAGCTAATTGACTGATTGATATAAGGTTCAATCACACTTGACTATTATTTTTTTGTGCAGCTGCATAAGCAAACTTGGTTTCCAAGTGATTTTTTTCGCGGCACATTTGTTTCCCACGCAATTTTGAATGTTTTGTCACGAAAATAGTCAACAACAACAACTACAAGTGAGCGCGACACACTCGAAGTCGAACCACAACTTGAAATTCCCGGAAACGCTGTGTTCTCTATTGTTTGTGGCCGTATTTTCAAACACCTGAAAAAACGCTCAATAAATAGAACACCAGAGCCTCGTTTTGTTGCACGCTGCAGGTCCACTTCGCGCGCGGCCGCTTCCGGGCTGATTATTCCTACATTCGTTTTTGCACTGCAATGCTTCCAAGGAAGACGGCAGTGCTTCTCGAGAATCGCAGACTTGCTTACTGACCAAGTCCGTGCGTCCCTGCAACGTGCTGCTCAACCAAGAACAAATCGTGCAGGCAGTGAATCGAAAAACGTATCTTGTGCAGAAGCAAAGAAGTGCTGCAGCAGCGCTGCGGCAGCCCTATTGCAACAAAAACGAGGCTCAGGCTTACGCCCGTACCATTTTGTAGCAGAAGGATTCTCATTTTATAACGATACATATTACATGAACAAAAACGAGATTTTCGAGGTTTTGTTCAGAGGCGTCATGGGTGGGGGGGGGGGGGGGGTTGATCGGAGATAATGAGCCATTGCTCGAGGATCGAATGTATTCAAGGCGCGTTTGAGCCTGGGTCAGTTGTGTGTCTGAACTCTGAACAGGAAGAGAGACATCTTTGTAACGTGGCGCCGAGAATCAATTTATGATTTTTCCTGGGTACCTGAAGGCCCCCTCTGAAATTCAAGTGGGGGCACCGAACCGAAGGAGCACAAAATAAAAGCGAAGGAAGGGGAGAGGGTCAGCAAACACCTAGTGCCTTTTCCACTTAGCCCCAGCTTGTTTATTTTCTAAAACGGTAAAAAAAAATGGTGACGAACACTATGAGCTGATCTACTCTGACATATGATACCACATATGATACATACTGAGATGAAGGGAAAGGGAAAACTTCGCGACTGCAGGATCGAGAAATTGTTCCGACAGTCAATTCTCGATTATCTGGTCTCTGTTCTCCTCTATGATTGGTAAAATATAACTTGTACTTTTAACAAACTTTCCAGTTTTGGCCGGATTCCGGGCGAAATACTTGTCCGATGACAAAATTCGTAATCTGAAAAGTCATCTCACTTTCATCAAAATTTGTCAGATTGGCGAGAAAGAAGTTTCGCACTTAGTGATGTAACTGGATATCTGTTTTTCTTTTGGGATGACTTCGAAAAGTGCAATTTCGGCAATAGCCGTTTTTGCAGAGCACCGTTTATCAGATACCACGATAACTGCAAAAACGACTAATTGCAGATCCAGTTACCATGGTAACAGATACCATGGTATCAGCAAAAACGCAACTATTATGAAACTTCTGAAGTTCCGCTAAAAAGCCACCTTTTGAGAACAGGTAACAAGCTGATCCAAATTCTTTCCACTTTCACTGCCTTAGTGGAAAAAATGGAGTGATAAAGTGATATATAGGCTAGTGATAATGTGTGTTTTCCCTGTGTATCTGACAACGGCTGAAGTAAAAAAACTAAAAAAAAACTGTAACACTGATTTGACAAATTCACAAATCAAAGAACACACTAAAGGAAACAATTTCACTTACATCCTTTATGAAGTACCTAAGCGAATCATCTGCTTCAGTGAGAACAAATCTTCTAGGTTTGCACTGGTCACCATCCTTCCCTCTCTTCATCAGAAACCCCTCCATACCTCCCCTGATGTAGACTTGTCGTTCTGGGTGGATGAACTCTTCTTTTTCATACTTGGCTCGAATCCACTGGTCTCGAAGCATGCTAGCAGGACATAACAATTAGAAATGCAAACGGCTAGGCAAACTTTAATTATGACTTAGTTTTGCCACACCATGCCAAATAAAAGTGGAGGATGACTTAAAACGGAATTGTCAGCTACGATATCCGACAGCGATATTTTGAGCCATGGTTTAATGTATATTTCCCAGGCATCCCTGGCTACAGGAGTATTCATAAAAGAGGAGTAAGAAAAACAAGACCAAAGGTTTCGATGGGATCCCAAAAATTCAGTATCTGATCCAGACAACTCGGTCTTGTCTTAGCCAGATCCAGTCATCGCCAGACTCCTTGCACATTTTTACAATTAAAATTCAGAAACAGATTAAGGCCACATAGCTAGTCATCTCAGAAAACCAAGTTCAGATATGGATTCAGCATGTGTGTTTACCCCTATAAGTCATATCTGTTTTGACGAAAACTTCCTGCCACTTCTGCCAATTTCCTGGTTTCGGCCGAACTCCAGAACTACTTGTCCGGCGGAAAAAGAAAGCTAAAAAACGAACTCAGGGTATCTTCTTTCCCCAATATGAACATCTAATCAACTTCTGATAAAAATTTAACTTATAACAAATTTTCCAACTCCAGCCGGATTCCGGTCGAACTAAATTTCCGGGTGAAATATGACTGTCAAACACGGATTCAGCATCTCTTCTTACCCTTAAGTCGGTTATCTAATCAACTACAAATAAAACTTAAGCTTCTAACAATTTTCCGGTTTTGGCCGGATTCGGGGGGAACTACATGTCCAGGTATAAAATTTGTTCAAATAAGTGTTCAGCATGTCTTCTTGCCCCAAATCGAACATTTATTCAACTTAAAATAAAACTTTTACTTTTAACAAACTTTCCGATTTTGGCCGGATTCCGTGCGAACTACTTGTCCGATGACAAAATGGTTTTCACCATCGTGTTTAGCATGTTTTCTTACCCCATAATCGACTATCAAATTTGCTGTTTCAAAATATTTGGTTTGCCCCTTAATTTGAACCCCAACCCCCCCACCCCTAAATGTAGGGCTAAAAAGCCCATCTACAAACTTGATTGGTCCGAGGACCCAACGAATCCTCACACCAAGTTTCATCAAAATATCTCATTCCCTTCAAGAGTTATCGTGCTTACAGACGGACGGACAGACGGACAACTTTTGCGATGTCGTAGGTATCCCTCCACTTACGTTTTGGGATCCCCAGAAAAATAACCCTTACAAGGCTCATCTAATTTTCTTTTGTCGGCCTTTAAATGCGCACAGAATAGCCTACAACTGATTTTGCAAGTTTGGCTGTAGCATGGATGGTTGTCTTTGAATTATGCTTGCCTTGTATTACAGTCGACGTTCAAAGTCAGGTTAGTACATAACCCTTACTGCAACTATGAGCGTGTTCCATCTACTTACCGTAGTTACAACGCATGACGTCACAAATTCTGGCTCTTTGCCGTCAAGGCAGGAACGATTTTTCTATTTTCCAACAGAGTATTAGGTTAGATTAAGTAGAAGTGTACTCTAGAGGTGTAACTGTTTATTTGTAAAGTGAAAAGTGTATAAAATCTTGTATGGCCTTTCGGCTAAATAAACAAGCGTTATTATTATTATACCACAGGGGAATGCGACCAATCACGTTATAGCGATACGTAGTTACTACGCTCCCGAGCATGGTAAGCAAATAGTAACTATTAGTTACTTTTTCGAGAAGGTTGGAACGGTCAGCGTAGTAACTTTTCATGAGGATGGAACGGAAATAGTAACTAATAGTAACTGTTGTTACAAGGGTGGAACACGCTCTATGCAGTATTGAAGGGGGTTGCGTTGGCCTGGGAAAATCTGAAGTTTCCTTTAGGCACCTTAACTTGTCCCTCCCCCCATTCTCCTTTCTCCCGTACCATTACAACACCAACATTTTGATTGCTACTATTGTTCTTTACGCTTTGTCGTTCGTATCGGAAATGTTGTACCGATCCACCTTGAGCCTTTGTGCATTAGTGCAACCTTCAGAAACTCTTGTTTTAAACCTAGGTACCTATATTGGTAACCTGTACTACTTACTGAAAACCGATTTCTCTTGCAGACAGGGGCGTCACGACTGAGGGGGGGGGACGCCCCCCCCCCCCTTATGCTGTCGGCCAGTTGGTAAAAAATAACCAAGTCGGCGCGATGCGCCACGATTTTAGTCAAAACAGTTGATTTTTTTCGTGAAACAGTCGGTTTATCTGAAAATTGATCGATTTTTCGTCAATATAGTCGGTTTTTCTGAAAATCACTGAATTTCTGAAAATCAGTCGATTTTTTTTAAAAAATGTCATTATTGTTGCTGAAAACAGTCATTTTTTCTGCAGAAAAAGTCGGTAAAAATTACCAGCCAGTCGGTAAATCCCTCGTCCCCCCCCCAAACATTTTGGCTAGTAACGCCTCTGCTTGCAGACAGTATGATATATGCTTGTAGATAATAGTCTCACCTTATGAGAAACTCTTCTTTCTGGCTGCACAACAGCTGATTAATCTACAGCAAACGTGCTAATAGGTGACATAAACTTAGATGGCTTGGAGAAAGCTTCAAAAGTAATCGAAAAGCATCATGACAACAAGAGAACCTGCAGCTTACTCACTTCTGCGCATTAGGAATTTGTGATAGTGAAAGCTTTTCTGATATTCAACAAATATTTCCAAATAATATGACTAAAACTTGAACAGCATAAGGCTGTCAGTTGCTTGATAAAAATATATCATTAGGATGTGTAATTTAAACAGATAACACGTTAGATACTATCTGTTAACGTTACAGAAACATGAGCAGAAATGTCACATATTTCCGTACATATGTCCTTACAACATAACAATGGACATGATTTGCAATGTTACATTCAATGAAGAAATAACACTTGAACGGTCATAACGGAAATACTCTGTAACACTTGGAGATAACATTTAAATTGTTGGAAGCTGAAACTGTGCAGACAGATCATATTATCAAACTTTTGCAATGATGCTTTTTCCATCACAATTTTTTTAAGCATTTTATTTCTCACTGCATGTCTAATTTAGAATTAGGGTTTCTGATGATGCAGGTTGCTCCATTAGGTTAGGTTAGGTTATTATTTATTTTACACAAAATCTCAGTATACAACTTGCAACACAAAAAACAAAAACTAAGCGATACATCTTCAAATAAACCAGTCACCCCAGAACCCGGATGTCCAGGTTGTCCTGGGGGTCACCACTAAATCCACGATACCGATCACATAACTTTCTCAGCAGTGGAATCAACCTCCAGCCACAAACAATCCAAAACAACTCAACAAAAATAACTTTCTGTCCTCCAACTGGGCAAAAAAAAAAAAAAAAAGAATTAGAATTATAATAAAACTATCCTATCTCCAAATAGGCTACTTTTCAGGAGAGCCTTTTGAAGCTGGCCTTGTAATAGCTTCAGCATGTAAAAAGTCAGAAAATTCTGGCTGCAAGCTCAGATTCAGCACTAGATAGTATACTAACCCATTTCGGCCGTTCTTTGACATAAAACCGTTTCAACTGGAGCATATTTGGAGGTAGGATATACCGTAAAAAAAAAAATGCAGTATTTGCTACAGGGATTAATATTGTCTCTACTGAGATAAGATTATTTCGAAATCGGATTCATCCCAGTAGTAAATACTGCATTTAAGCTTAATCCTACTTTTTACAGTGTAGATTTATTCTAATGTAGCGAGGTACTCTTGCCTTGAAAAAGTAACAAACAACAGTGAGTTTCTCACCTGGGATCATACAAACTAGGTTTGCGATAGCAAGCTGGCACTCGCTCTTCATACTTGTGCTTTGCATTGATATTGCCAACTTCTTCCAACCTGCGAATTTGACTGTCTTCCCAATGATCAAGCCTGAGATGTTTGATTTTGCTTATGTGCACACCAAGACCTCTGTGGACGCCAGCACACGTAGGACATAAGAAGATACCGATGTTGTAGGATGCATACTCGACACCTAAAATGTCACAATACTTGGCTGGTTTCCATTTTCACTTATTAAAAATTACCTTAAACCGAACTTACCAGCGAAAGGTAATCCTGGCGTCCTTTTTATAACCTTAAAGTAGCTAAGAATTGTCTACCACAAATCTCTGATTTTTGGATAGACTAACCAAAACATTGGGTAGAACCACAATTTGGAACGGCCTCTGCCAAACGCCGGTTAGTTACCCTTACCAAATGTTGAGTACCATAACCCAGTAAAACAATGATCATTTGAGTGAAGATGAAAAAACAAAACGAAAAAATTCCTTAATAATGGGTTAGGTCTTGGTTAGGGTGTTCATCATGTGTCCAGAAATGGACTGAGTGTTTTGTTTATGTATGATTTATTTTGTATTGTTAATAAACCCATTGAACTTGAACTTGAACTTTGACATAGGGTAATTGGCATTTGGCATTGGCTATTCGAAACTGCAGGTATTTCCCATGGTTTGGAATAATCAGCTGAGGTCTGTGCTGTGAAGGTCGTATGGCTCTTCATGGACCAGCTGCAACTCTCCAAAAAAATACGACAGCCCTGTCCTTCAAGTTTTGTCCAAATTGCTCCACTCTAAGTGTGTCAAAATATTTCCAAGAACCCACCATTCTAACTGCCCCCACAGAGGCCAAGTCCGATCTGGATCTGTAACTGAAAATCTAGGACATGTGAACACCTTAAGGGGCTAGGAAACCATTTGTAAGCAAACCCTTCATGCACAAATGACTATGTACCCCGAGCCTGAAAATGTACTGATTGGGCCAAGGCATTTTTTTTACTTTATTTTTTTGCAAAGGCTAGTGTTACTTTGCCTCAAAACCCTTACGCCAAAACGTTTTTTAGGCTACGCAATGCAGTCAAGATGCTCACTTGGAGACTATGAGGCAATGCGACTGTCCGAGCAACAGGTGATTTGCGCCAACAGTCGCTTTGCGGAAGTTATTATAATCATCTAGAAATAAATACTTTATGTCGTTACAAGTTTATTTAAACATTTGAGGAACAAATGATCCCCAGCTCGTTTCTCTAGATCCCGCACCAACTGCATTTTCATACAGACTGGCTGTTAAAGTTGGGTGGGTATCCCCCCTCTCCCTATGTTACTTCTTAGGATACCTTACAGAACCTTCAGAAATACTTCAGCACACTGAAAATGTTCTAACAAGGGAAAAAATGGCAATACCAGTTTGAAATCAAGTATACTTCGCCTGAACTTACTTGGTCCTAGGGATTGGCCACACTGCAGTTTTTTCTTCACAGAATTAGGCACCAAAGTGCTCACACTAGATCCAAGAAATGGTAACTTTTTGAAGTTTGAACTCATGGAGAAAAGAAGAAAAGGAGACTATAGGCTACATGTATTTCTGAATACAGCTGTTTTAAATTCAGAGATCAAATAGAACGAAACAGATTTTCTGATTATGCATACTGGAATTTCAAAAATAAAAGTGGCAGTCAAACTGGTATTTTTAGTGCAGTTGAGCAGAAAATAATGTAAATAAATTTTTTGTCACAAGTTGAAAAACAAAAATAAAGACATCAAATTACATCATCATTCTTCAGTAAAATAAAAATAAAAAACTGACGTGAAATAGATGTGAATATTAAGCTACTCGCCTGGGCCTGGCCTGGGCTGAGGGCCTGTGCCAACAACTACTGCCCGACAACATTGGTGGCCAGTGGCTTACATCATGGCCCTGCTGCCAACAACCTCACCAATCCTGCACCAATCTGTGAGGTCGAACGACAGAACCTCAATCACTGCAGAACAGAATGGAACAGTAAATTCATTTTCCAAATCTCCACTGTAACCAGGCTCTTCTTAAGTCTTTTTGAAAGGCCTGAACAGTGGAAGTTTAAAAAAACAAACAAAAAACTTACTCTTGCTTGGACAATCTGCACAGACATCATTGCCTAGCCTCTTAGCAATTTCAAGGACAGCTTTGCTTTTATCATTCATCAGAAACCGAAAAGTATTTCAGAAGTAGCCAACGAGAAACATGTGTTTTTACTTTTTGAATTTTCCACTTCATTGCAGAAGCAGTGTTGCAAGTGTTACAACATCACAAAAACTTAGGATTGACTTTTGGCTGAAAAAGAGAGTGAATTGGGAGTGAAATTTTATTTTCATGAAAAAAACGTGAAATGGTAATTTTTGGTCGGAATCACTGATGCGAAAATTAATTTCGGAGGAATCGCAATCGGTTTGGAATCCTCTAAGCATTAAAACTTTAAAAAAATAAAGTTTTCGTATTAAGACCTCGACATATAACTACTGTATCATATACATAATACACTGTCCAGTACCAAGACTAGAATGATTCACATTACAAGAGAAGTTTGGTAGGCCAAAGCATGTTGAAACGAAAAGTAGGCGTGCGCCTATATTCCGACTTGCTTCCAGTTCACGGAATAGTACGTAACGGGTAATCACCTGACTTTACAGCTGCTTTACAGGAAAAAGCACAGATTCGGGTACATTTGATCAATGCAAAACGTGTAATTACTCTGCTGACATGCCTCAATTTTTTGGAGACCCTTGCCCATGGAATAGCACTTTTATTCTCTCCCATCGAAATTAAAATCTAACTCTTTGTCTAGTTCAGACAGAGTGGTAAGATTGCTGGCATTCAGCTGAATTCCGCGTTAATTTTTGTATTTTTTTGGAATTGACACTCTATTGTGTAACAAATCTGGACATCTTCATAAATAGAGTGAATTTTATGTCCTACGTAGGACAAGAGTGAAAAAAAAATAAAAAAATAGAGTGACAATTCACACTATCGTGCGACATGTGGCAACGCTGTATAGAAGACCCACCCCTCACCTGCGTTGCCACTAGAACAAAATTCAGCAGAGAGATTGCACCCTGTGTCACGCCACCAAAAATAATTAAGCGGGCCACCGCCGAAAACATTTCAGAGCGTTGGCACGCTGCCATTGAAGTCGGCGGCAGCTACCCGCCGGTAAAATTCTGACGTCAAATGTTTTTAGGTGATATGTATCAAATTCTCTTAACATTGAACTTTTCCTTCCCTTGACTCCAGGTTGATGTTCTGTTTTTGCTCATAAGCTAGTGCACTAACAGAAAAGTCTTCGATTGTGGCGGCAGTGCAGAATTGACAATTTCTACAAAAAAACTGTATGTTGGCTCCAAACCGTGTCACGAAAGGGCTAAATAGTGTTCGTGATGCCTGTCGGTTCGTCACTCTGTCCAACTTTTGCTAGTTCAGACACTTCCAGACAAGCTAGGAAGGTGAAACTTGTCATTCCTTCTGGATGACAGCTTAGTTTCATTGAACGTTGGCAAACTTTGGAATTCCCTTCAAAACCGCGATTGGTGAAAAATTCCAAATTCTCCAGAAATACCCTCGATAACTGCAGATTCCTCCGTTGAATAAATTCTATATATAGTACCACTGCAGCTAAAGCTTCAATATTGAAAGATTGTACTGAACTTGCAGCCTTCGACTCAAGCGCCATGTAGCGACCATTTTTTCTCTCCGTCGGTTCGTCTATCCCTACGTCTAGCTTTGCTTGTTCCGGCATCTTCATATAAGCTATGACTATGAACTGTTATAAAAGGACCCGACTGATAGTTCAACGAACCTTCTTTTCCGGATCTGACCATCCCTGTGTGGATGGAGGGATGGGTAATCCGGGACCGTGTGACCTGCATGCATCGCAAAAACGGTCATGGGTCCTTGACATCCGGGATTTGAACCTAGGACCTTCGGCTTTCAATGCCACTGCCCTACCACAGAGGGGATTTTGAACTTAGTTCGCAAACCACTATAAGGGTCACGAAGAAGCAGACCAAGGGAACATTGATCCCACCGAAGACAAATTTATCTTAGCACTTCACATCCCCATGTCACGGGATTAGATAGTAGATGGAATTTTATACGAGGGACTTGTCCTGTGACAAATAAACCAGCTGATTTGGCAACACGGTAAAGTCACTTGAGTTGTATTCCATTCCCATCTACATAGTTATCAGGTCACATCCAGTCCAGACTCCAGACCTCAAATGGCACATCTGGGTCCATGGCATGTGTGCCTTCCGAGTTTCTCACTCTCTTCTTCTAGTCCGTATGCGCATCAGAAAATTTTCCTCAACCACCACCGTGTCCACCCGTGATTCGGACACGTAAATATCTCATCTCGGGAATTTGCTCCTGTCTCCCACCGTGTCACTTGAATGGAAGCCCTTTCGGATACCTTTGCATAATCCAAGTTTCATCCCAATACCTCCATCTATCTGGCTCTTACGAATTTTACCGATCCCCTCCGTCCATCCCACCACCGTAGTCGGGTGCGATTCCGACACTCAAAAGTTGCATCCACTGGAACTTCCTACCGAACCATTGACCCTTGAATCGGAGAACATCCTGAAAATTTTCGGTGATACCCAACCCCCCCCCCCCCCCCATGAGACCGAATCCGGTTCCGACCTCAAAATAACGTATATGTGATTCTAGAAATTTATGTCGCATCTAGAGCAACGACCAAGTTTCTCCAGAATCGAAGTACGCCCTTCCAGCTCCCCGAACCAAGGTCGTATTAATTTAGTTTATTTATTGTTATCAGATAATTAATATTGACCTGTCGAGTTGATTGATTTTGATTAAAGTGTCTGTATTTGTATTGACATATCCCAAGCTATTTTTATGAATTTAAAGATATTATGGATTAAATCATCATTTATTTATTTATTATTCGGTCCGGACTTCAAAATCACAGATCTAACACGGCCATAATCGTTGTACCGTCTTCGTTTCATCCCGGTCCCAAAGGAGCAGTGTGTTAGTTCTGTAAGTTATTGATTTTTTTTATACAAATTGTGTTGCTTTTTTCGGTAATTACATTCTACTCTGTTCTATTCCTTTGCAACGAATGTTCCCAAATGGTTCGCATGTTCCACATACGGAATCCTTATATTCCATCGCAACCTTCCCAAATTCCCGCAGTCCCCCGTCGCCCCGTGGTCGGATGCGATTCGGCCTGATAGACGAAATATCGCTCTGCTCCTGTGAATCGGGTCACGCGGGTCACAAGTTTCTATGTTCCCCCTCCCTCCACCGCCACACAAATGACAGGTTGTAATCCGGGAAAACACGGGTTTCGCTGAGCATTCATAAACATGTCAAGTGTCATCGTCTTAGCTTACGTGGAATGGATGTACTGGAAAGTGAGACAGATGGATCACCATTATGATCGCTATATGGCACCACGATTTGTGGTAGAAAAATTGCAAGAATTTGTTGGAAAATGAAGAAATAACCCCCAAAATGCTGAAATTTGAGCAAACGCCGATAAATCAGCGGCGCGCCGCTGATAATCGCGATGACCCAAATTCTCCGCCGCCACGGAATTAAGATTCGGCGTGGCTTCGGGGACTACAGGGGAGCATACTAACAATCTAATTTAACATTAAGGGGTGTAGGGTTTTTTACTTTGAAATTGAAGTATCGGCGTTTGGTCATCATTCTGAGACAGGGACTCACGGAATTGAGACCGAAGGCTTCAAAGCTTGAAAATGTAGACGAAGTCTCAAATCCTATTGCACTGTAAACAAAAATCTTGCAGTATTTGCTTCTGCCTACTGGGACTAATATTGTCTCTACTAAGATAAGATTATTTCTAATTCGGATTAATCTTATCCCAGTAGAGATAAGATAATGCCAGTGCAAATACTGCAGTTAACTTTAATCCTTTCTCGGAGAAACTTAATACAGTGTGGTCGGTTATGATGTGCCATTGAAAAAACAGTCAAAAGGAAGCGGGATTAGTTTTGGAGCGAAGCCTTCAAGCTCTCATTTCTGATTAAACTTTTCTACAGAGCTGTGAGTATACAATTAAGAAAAATCCAGTGAAATGTTTCCAGTTACTTACCGGCTTAGAAAAGTTATCAAAATTGGATCTTATACTTCACAATGAAAATTACTATTTACCCAACGAAACTACTTAAATTACTAAAAAATAACTTAAATTACTATTTACCTAGCGAAGACGGACAGGAGTATACTTCTGTCCGTTTTCGTTGGGTAGGCTGCCTTTTCTCTGTTTCCTAAACTCTGAGGAATTTTATTTACTAGATTTAACTGACCGACGTAACGAACTAGATTTGGGGTTCGGAACAGAAAGACAACCGAACTGGACCTTTACAAATGTTATGCCATCTCCTTTGTCCTTCGGTCAAGGGACCTATAGCGGTCGCAGTTTCTGTCTGTCCGTCGGTCCGGATACTGTTGAAATTTGGCACCCGACCAAATGCAATAGGAAACTTTCATTGCTCCGATTAAACCATCGGCGGGAAAGGGAGGTGGAGGGATAGAGAATCTTGAACATTGTAGCATAAAATCCTTTCCTACAATCGGTAATTCGAGCATAGCCAGCGTTTAGCGCAACCTCTCTCGAGACTCGAATAAACCTATCAGTAGAACTGACAGTGTTGCCACTTTTTTTTTTCCAAACCTGAGACATTTAACCACAAAGTCTGTGACATCCTGGCGGCCATGACACTTGGGCATTTTTAATTACCGAAAATCTAGCTTTTTCAGCTTCGGAATAATATGTTTTTTTTTCCGCTGTTACCTGTCGCAGATTCCGGTTCGCTTTCTCGAAGTCGAAAATCTTTGATAAAACGCATAATTCTGCGACCACTGGCAACACCGGTAGAGCACTGAGCCAGATACCACAATCAAATCAGTAAGACAGCAGCCACTATTAACAAGAACAAATAACGAGTTTTATTTGTTCTTGCTATTACTGAAGCCTCTCTGCTAACTGGCAACTCGCTAATACTCTATGTGATCCTCACGCCAGTGATCCTCAGGAAGAAGGAGTAAGCGCCTTCGTAACGGCTCAAACTGAACTACTCAAATCCTGTGAGTAGTGTCAGTCCATGTCAACAATCACGGCGATCTTTGGGAGTAGATGTGATACCACTTCTGCCTTGTTTCCGCTAGGTACCCGGAAAGGCCGGAGATAGTCATCAAGAGTATTTTCGCGGTGAGCTTATCAGAGATAGAGGCTAAGGCAACTTCTCTCTAGACTTGAGGTGTGTTCTCGCCGTTCCCTGAGGACTCCCCTCTCCACTCACCGCGTTTCTGTTTGTACCGGGGACGCAACTCGCCGTATCTCACCCAACTCCCACGGATGGTTATCACAAAAAAGGACTTCCTTTCAGATTTGGAGGGGAATCAATTTTTCCTGGTGTTGGTGCAATGTAAATTAAAATAAAAACTATCAGAATAAACAAAACCAAAAATAAAATGGATCCAGACCAATTTCTAATTTTTTTTTTTTTACAACATCCATTCTGGAAGCATTCCCCGTGTTCTCGTTGTTTTCCGTCCGCGGAGTCCGCGTGGAGTGGCTCCCTTTATTCTCGACGTTCCCTTTGATCCCCAGAGGAGCCCTCGGGGAACGGCGAGAATACGCCTCTGAGAACCTATCAGGTCACTGGGTTTGCCAGAAGGGCCATGCGAAGGGATCTGTCAAGGTCATATTACTAGGAATAACGTACACAACATCTTTCATATAATTATGCAATTTTTCCATAGAGGTCTACAGACACTTAGAAATAAGAAAAAAGAAAGCTTACAAAATATACGACAACTCCCGTTAAAGAAAATTAACCACTCAAATATTCTAGCTTGTTAACCTAGTCCACGTGCCACTTTCAGAACGCCTGAAATAATAGGCTACAGGAGATGAAAGACTGGGACCACCTAAGCAACTTTTTCGTTCTCTACCAACCGAGGGTATACTAACTCTCCAGCACCCGGTGTACACACATTCCCGCCACCGCGGTACCCGATGTACACGGTTTTGGGGAGTCAGTATCCCCCGATTCCTTCACAGGAACGTGATTTTCTCCGATGACGCTCGCAATTCCAAAGGCACCTTCACTCCCTATCGTCTAATACTGAATCTCTCTCAACCATTGTCAGGTTCTACTTTGGCCCTGATCGAGTCAATCTCTTTCATCATGTCGGCTCTGTCAGTGCTATCTGTAATCATTTGACGGCACTGGAAACCTGATAATGGTGCGGATCCACGACTAAGATTTCCCGGCCAGTTTCTTCACTTTCATCATAAAGCTGAAAAATCTCAGCGTTTCCGTACGGAATTGGTGATGGTGCCAAAAATACCGGGAGGAATTCCAGTCCATGAACGCAAGACCCTGATTGTTTGTCGAAAGCATCAACAAACAGAGAGGGGTCATTCACTTGTTTTTGTGTACATCCGTCATCCATGTTTCGGACACTGACGGATCTGGTTCCCGGCCTATTTTCGTCCGGTAACCGGTTAATTTTCAGTCGGAGCCTGATTGGTTCCTTGCCGATTTACGGTTGGTTTCCATTCGGTTTTTCGATTACCTAATTCTACAGTCTGTGGCAGTTCCAAGACAAAATTATCAGTCCGTGCCCGGCGTGCCCAACTTCTGCACGACACGGCAACACTCATCCATAGCAACACACAAGAAATGCTATTGCAATTTCTAACGACAACACAAGATGGAGCACGGAAATACGAAAAATGAACGGTAATTTGGCCTTCAGCTCTACTTCAAGGGTGAGCCTTGACGAACCTGGTATTCTTTTTCACTGAAAACGGTCGGAAAGTCAAGCCCAGATTCCTCGGCAAGTCAACGCTGAAGAACAATAGTCGCCAAGCTGTGTCCCAGTTCTCCAGTGATAAAGATAACATGGATCCAGCCCCCCCCCCCTCGTTGAAAGACAAAGGATCTTCTTCTGCCAAGATGGAAGAAAGTGACGAGACCATTTTCTGTGAAAAAAACTTATTGCGTCTCCAAAGCACTTGTGACAAAAACCAAATCCCAAGGATATATTGCATTTCGACACAGGAGTGAGTTTAGCTCGCTCACTAGCTTATTGACCTTCTCGAATATACGTATGGATATATGGAAAACCCGTTTATCCCTCCACCAACAAGTGATTTGAAGTCATTTCTTCTAATGTTCCTCATTTTTGGGCGACTTCAGCGCTTATATTAGTGATCATGAAACGCTTGTGGTTGATGAGAATCCGTAGGACCTTCCAAGGATAGCCGGTATGATGTTGGGGTGTTGAACAATGCAAGTGATTGTTGGAACTACTAGATAAAAACCACGACCGTAAAAGAAAGAAATGGGGTCAGAGTGTTCTAGAGATCTGTTGGTGTTAAAATTTAATTTTCGGCGGGAATACACTGTAAAAAAGAATCTTGCAGTATTTGCTACTGGGACTAGTCTTGTCTCTAAAAAGATAATCTTATCTCTAGTTCGGATTAATCGTATCTCAGTAGAGATAAGATTAATCCCAGTATACTGCAGTTAACTTTAATCCTTACTCAGAGAAACTTTTTACAGTAATGACTTTTACTTGATTTTCAGGGGTTAGGCCGAGCAAATTTATAATGGCTATAGTTGATGAGTATCTTTGGCCTCGGTATAAATGAGGTAGGTTCTGACTATGCGCGCGCTAGAATCTGGTTTGTTAGAGAAGGAGGGTCGGATGAGTAGAAAGAAAATGGAATAGATTAGGTCTATTTCTGCTTGAGTACAAGGAGTTAGGAACTAGGGCTAGTCAACAATTTGGAGTTAAGGTTGAGACAGGCTAGGCTATGGGAGCCGCGGAATTAGAGCAGGAGTTAGAAAATTGTGTAAGAGAGTTAAGGTTGAGACAGGCTAGGCTATGGGAGCCGCGGAATTAAAGCAGGAGTTAGAAAATTGTGTAAGAATAGCAGAGAAAGAAGTTACGCGGTTAGCGGAACTTGTTTTTAATACTGTGGTCCCTATTGGTCAAGAATGTAATATTTGACGGTGCTAAACAGATAAGTCAGCTACATTTTATTAGAGTATGTTTCGGTCCTTCTTGGCAACGGTCCGCTTAAAGGCACAGAAAACTTGACTACGCAACTTTCGGCCATCAAACCGAACTGGGGGGCTTAGATAAAGATACAAGGACTTATTGTCGACAGGACCTCCCCTTCTTTGTCATCTCGAACCCCCTCCTTAGTGTTCCCAAAGCTAGCTGGGAGGCCCTTGCCCCTTATGCACTTATGCACTGTAAAAGTTCGCTTTTAGTCGTGTTTCGACCATAGTATCGGGGTAGTAGTCAAGAGGTCGTGCGTTCGATTTCTACTCCCGGCACACAAACCTTTTTCTTTTTTTCTACTAACTTAAAAGTCGAATTCTCGGAAACTGCCCGGAAACTACAATGGTCGTAACGAGAATTTTTCTTACTCTCAATATCGACTCAGAGTACATTCTTGATATGTCAGCTAGCTCCCCGAGTCAAGTTTTCTGTTCCTTTAAAGGACACCTGAATGAAGAGTACCAAGTATCGTCCCTATCTGTATGACTTCCGTTAACATAGAAAACTATGTTAACGGAAAACAGAAAACCCGATCCAAATACGAAATAGTGTTTCCAAGCTATGATTTTTGCTCCATTTTGCATCTGTCCTTATTTCAGTACAGAACAATTTTAGAAATGAACAAATGTCTCCAATCAACTCTTCTTCTGGAATATTTTTTAACCAGTTGAGCCCAAACGTATATCTAGAAGAAATTCCAGTACGATCCGGCCAGCGCTGTACTAGATTTGAATGAATTGTGCTTTTTGTCTTGGAGTCTGCCTGTGCAAACCTCTAGAAAAGAACGTCCCTATTTTGAAAACGTCACGCTCAGGAGAAGAATACTATCCGTCTGTAAATGCATTCTCCATGGTGTGTTCAAGAATGGTTTCATTGTTCAGGTGTTCTTTAATGCCCAAGCCGCTCAGTCTGGAAAATGAACTTAATTTTCCAGCAAAATTCATTTTCTGGAAAATGAAAGAAGTTCCTTTTCCAGCTTCACCCTGAACAGGACCCTTGCCAAAGGGCCAAAACATAGCTCTAATAGAATGTAGTTAACTTATCCGTTTTGCACCGTCAAAATGATTCGCAGTCAGCTTGGGCTGAAGGAATCTCTATCACCAAAGAATACGCAAGTGGTGGGGAAGAGGATGGCAGGTCCATCATAGGGGCAGGTCCGGACATCGGCTCTGCCAACCTCGCTATTGAAATTTCAAGTACGCGAAATTGTTCTTCAGAGATTTTACACTTGCACCCTTCTTCCCCACAATCTTGCAATCATAGCAAACCGATGTTAGTGTCACTTTTTTGCACGAAAGTAAGTTCTACGTCGTCGGGTTGGCACCTCATTTTGGTAGTTCCAAAGTCGCTTACGTCGTCGGTGACTTTCATTAGGTAGTTTAGTATTGGCTCTACCATGTCAAAAACGATTTTCCAGATCTCAAGGGGTTGCGCGTTTCGAGGGAGGGGGGGGGGGGGGGGGAACTAAGCCACTGGGAGTGCACATGGTGGGCACTGTAAGGTCCTGGGCTCAAATCGTGAACTTCTCCTCTTTATCTGCGACTTCCGACCGAGCTTCTAGTCCAAGCCTTCGATGCCGCCCAGTCCCAGATCACGAACCAGAAGCTTGTCCTGTTTTCCTTGCAAGTACTTAGGCTGAATATCAGGCATGGTACCACCAGCAGTGGAGATAGGTACATTGTGTATTCATCCTGAGACGTTTGATATTTCCAGGAGTTCCGATTCTGCCCCAACGGAAGAAGCTCATGGTCAGTCTTCAAGGCTGCAATGCCACCCAATCCCAGATCGCTTAACGAAGTCGATGGTCTTCTGCAACGACCTAATCACAGATCGCTAACCATTAGCCTGTTATTATTTCCTTGCAAGTACTAAGGCTGAATAATTGGCGTGGTACCACCAGCAGTGGAGATGGATACATTAAGTGTTCACCTAGAGCCGTTTGATTTTTCCAGGAGGTACACGTTCTTAGGCGAGGTTCTATTTCGTTCTATTAGGCGAGCTACCGCCTAATCACAGATCGCTAACCATAAGCCTGTTATTATTTCCTTGCAAGTCCTTGGTCTGAATAACGGGCGTGGTGCCATCTGCCGTAGAGATACATTTTGTATTCATGGTGTTGGCATTTGACATTTCAAGAAGATCCGCGTTTTGCTCCAGCTGAAGCGTCTGATTGGTCAGAGTTCGTAGGCGGTTTTGACGCTCGGATCGTCTTCTGGTGAAGATGCTGTGTTCCACATTTAACATTGCGTTGACATCCTGGCGGCGTGTACAGGTACAAGCCTAGAAAAGTTGGTCGTTATTTTGATGTCATCTAAATCGCAGCCAATTATCCGAGGAGTCACAATGTAATGTAATGTTTATTTTTCACTCACCATACTGGAAAGATAAGATGAAGAAGTAGCCTATATAAAAAGGAAAGCAGAAAAAAAACACAGAAAAAATATCACACAACAAAGAAAAACAAAAGACAAAACACAGAGAGAAAATCACACTAATAATCCAAAATCTTTCAAAGAACCATCCCGTGCCACTCATGGCTGCTCTGACTGCATTTTAATTGTTGATATAGTTCGTCGAGCAGGATCGGGTTAACGATGCCATATTTCTGGGTCACGTAGGTATTGCGCGTTCAAGGAAGAAGAAGACATTTTGCGAATTTAAAATTCCTTCTCCAATACATTCATCCGAGAATGAACTGAGTGCCTTTATTTAAACATCAGCCTTTGACTATTTCATTTATAAACTGAATTGTTATTAGACATGTAATATCGACCTATCTCGATGATTGATATACTCTGCTTATGAACTGAGTGCAAACTGCCGTTATTTGAATCCAAAGCTATATACATTAAAGATACTGACGATTAAATCATTATTTATTTATAATTACATGAGAATTTCATATTTTCCATTTCCGAACCTAACTGATCGTCCCTAGAACAGTTTACAAATGTAAAACGCGTCCGGCGCCTGATTGCCCACTCGACTCTCTCTCTATATGAGCGTGTTCCACCCTCGTACCAATAGTAACTATTAGTTACTATTTCCGTTCCAACCTCACCAAAAGTTACTACGGTGACCGTTCCAACCTTCTGGAAATAGTAACTAATAGTAACTATTTGCTTACCACGCTCGGGAGCGTAGTAAGGGTAGTAACTGCGGATCTCTGTCACGTGAATCGTCGAATTCGCCCGTGGCGTGATATTCTGCTGGAAAATAGAAAAATCGTTCCCGCCTTGACAACGAAAAGGCAGAATCTGTGACGTCATGCGTAGTAACTACTGTAAGTAGGATGGAACACGCTCTATATATCCAAATACATATTCAACATCATATCGACATCTACTATATTTGGGTGTTAGTGATTTGTTTGGGTGAGAATATGTTATTATTTTCAATACTTGTAAAACATTTTACCTTAATTACCTTAATTCGCACTTCTGAGCGATCAAGGTCCAATTTACCTGTAGTTGCTATAGCATTTATCCCACCCCGTGTAAAATTTTACTAAGTGACCAGGGGCGTTCCGATACCTTCCTGATAGGCGGGGAGGGGGGGGGGGGGGTGGCGCTTTACCGGAATTGTTCACATTTTACCGGAATTGTCGCCGTATTGACCATCTCTGCAGAAACTATATAATAGGCCTACTGTTGTGTTCTGACTTCTATTATGTATTACAACAACACAAAATAGGCTCGGTAAAGTTTTACTAAAAAGGCAGCTTATTTTTCATTCTGATTTTTGAAGACATCTGATTTTGTAGTTTTCGTAATAACGTTCAGAGCGTCGAATGCTTGCATTGCAAACCAAAATTCATCCAGACGCTGAGAGTTTGAATTTAAACAAAGGCCTGCCTTTCCAGGCTGAAGGCTGACATCGGAGAAGTTACGCCTATAGAAAAGTAGGAAAATGATTTCAAATATTCCTTCAGCCCAAGGTGACAGCTGAATTTTATTAGAGTTTTTTTCGGTCCTTCTTGGCAAGGGTCCTCTTCAGGCTCAAAGCCGCTCAAGTTGGAAAAACGAACTTGTGGGAAAATATGTGGGAAAACAAACTTGTTGGTTTTCGCACAAGTTCTTTTTCCAAACTGAGCTGCTTGACAAGAAGGGCCGAAATATAGCTCTAATAAAATTCAGTTGACGTATCCGTTTGCACTATCGAATAAGAAAATGATTTTAGGATATGTCTTACAATGAATCTAATATTTTTGTCATTTTTCGGCAATTTTCTAGTTGGTGAATATTTTCAAGCGTACAGGGACAAGCACATAGAGGTATCACACATCCGAAAGAATACACTCATTCTATTAAATCGACTATCCCTGGATAACGGAGAAACGAAGAAACGCATTTTTATTGGGTTTTCAGGAATATTAAAGTGAATAAGTGAACTGTTCCTAGACGTGTTGCCTAAACGTGTTGTTAAACTTTAAGATTGTCAGTTAAAACTAAAAGTCTTCGACCTTCAACCTACCCTACACATTTTTTCACATTTGTTTACAACACATCCAATTTCATATTCGTCAACTAGATCGGATTCAAATGCGATTAGTAACCGATGTTGGTCTGCCAGTGTTGAACGCAAAGTGGCCTTAACCAACACTCATCTTGCTAAAACGTTTTTCCCCTTTTGCTGGCAGAAAGGCTTGAAAGCTTTCCATACTTGTGAAGACATCTTTCAATTCATGGAAAATTTCGAATATTTTCTTTGTTTGTTCGAGGCTCTCCTGGGGACTTTTGAGATCTTGTCGGAAGAAGGCTAACTCGTCTTTGAACTCTTCTCGGCTTATCACCGGCGAGGAGTAGAGAAAGCTGTCGAAACTGGAGTCGACGGCACCGTGAAACTATTCCTGGAACAGTATATGTAGTTGGAAATGATGGATTTTCAGTAGGTTGCCTGACTCTTGAAGGCTAGAGAAACTTAGGAAATTACAGGAGTCACCCGATGAATGTTTCGGTACGCTATGTTGTCTGTCTGCAAGAATCACTCTGGTAAGTTGTGTGCCGGGGTTATCCCAGTAAGCTGTGAGTCTATACTTATCCGGTAAGCAACAAAATTTCGGTAGATTCCCTGAGCCAAATTCTTGTGATTACGCGGTGCAAAGTCTTGTAGATTCCCTGATCCAGCCTCTAGTAAATTCCCAGAGACAAGTTCCGATATATATCTCGAGAAAGACCTCGGTAGACTCACTGAGAAAAATTCCGGTAGATTCCTTGAGCAAAATTCCTGTAGATTCTCCGAGCAAAATTCCGGTAGATTCTCTGAGCAAAATTCCGGAAGATTCCCTGAGCAAAAATCGGTAGATTCGAAAATTTTGGTAGATTCCGTGGGACAAAGTCCGGTAGATCCCCTGATCCAACCTCCAGTAAATTTCCTGAGACAAGTTCCGGTAGATTCCTTGAGCAAGACTTCGGTAGATGCCTGAGCAAAATCCCGGTAGGTTCCCAGAGCAAAATCCCGGTAGGTTCCCAGAGCAAAATTCGAGTAGACTCCCTGAGTGAAATTCCGGTAGACCCTGAGCAAAATTCCGGTAGATTCCCTGAGCGAAATTCCGGTAGATTAGATAAGCAAAATTCCGGTAGATTCCCTGACAAAATTGCGATAGATTCCTTGAGCAAGATTTCGGTAGATGCCCTGAGCAAAATTCCGGTAGATGCCCTGAGCAAACTTCCGGTAGGTTCCCTGAGCAATAATCCGGTAGACTCCAGAAAAATCATCAAGTTAAGGTGAATTTGGGGTTTCGGGTTCGGTTCGTTTGGTTCAGTAGAAGAGCCTGTAAAGGTCCGCCTTTTCAAGACCTACTGTTACCAATTTTTTGCTCTCGGCCTGGTTTCCCTGCCAATGCTCGGTCTTTGTTAGCTTTCAAGTGTTCACAGGGCGGGTTTTCGGAAATTTTTCCGGTTGGCTAGGCGTTGCAGTGTCAGCGGTCCAATGGTTGAAAAAAAGAGTGACTACCCTGAAGGAGCTGCGCCGCAAAGCTAATGTTGCAATGTTTTATCGATTGTGAGAATGATTTGGTATGATAGCTTTTGCTGCCCTGCCTATTTCCTATGCGATACCCGTATGGTAGGGTATCCTCCTGGATGTCTTCGGGTAGATTTCTTTTGTAATTTTTGTTTAATGTATGTTTTTTTTATATGGTCTTCTGGACTTAAATACAGCAGTAATAAATAAATGAATAAGTAAATAATATTTCCTCGAAATTTTCAACTTTTCATGAACGTTGCACTGACCCCACACGGATAATCGGCTGAAGTTTAGTCTAGAGTCTAGACCTTCAGATTATCGCTGAGTGTGATTGCTTGAGGGCTTGTCGAGGGTTATGTCCAAGCGAAATGCCGAAGGCAACGTCATAATTTGTTGAGAAATGTCAATTGTACTGACAAAGGTATGCGTTTTTCGAGAGGGAACTTAAGTAAAAAATGAAAGTTTAGTTGAGTTTTCAAAGCTAAATGTTGTTCCTACCTACAAAATATATTGCATTTGTAGGAGGGTTGAACCAAAACTATCTTCTGGGTAACCTGTACGAACTGGATCGTATAAGGCCTGACTGAAAGTTCAATATGCTCAAAACAAATATTAACAGGAAAATCAACAAAAAGAAAAACATTTAGCTGACATATATGTAAATGTTTGGCAGTATGTTTTTCTTTCAATAATTAGTTCTCCGTTTGTTGAACGATAACGTTAACAATCAGCCACGTTGTCACGAAGAAAAGACGTGTTCCAGTTTAACCGAAAAGGGCTGGGATATGACAATCTAGTTTCCTATCAGTTATTCACTAAAATTGGCTGGAAAACCCGCTGAAAATGCGTTACTTAGTTGTTCTGCTATTCACAAATAATCGATTTTCAAATAGTGGAGTTTCCGTGTGATTTGTGGTACATCTATGCGCTTGTATTTTTGCTGTATGGCTTACGAGAAACATTTATGACTTTTTTCAACTAAGAGCTTCTCTTAGTTGCGAATGATGCTGGGTGTTGCAAAAATTACCAAGAACAAATAACCTGATAGAACCTTCGTCTTTGGTCCCATGCAGCGACTATGGATACCCCGATAGAACTGAGCGGAGCTAGAGGTAGGCTACATGCTGTGAGGTTTGAGTTGATACCCGTCTACTCCCCTCTTCGCCGCTGCACCTATCATATGATAAACCGTAGGATGCCTGCAGTGGTGGAGAACCCGGTCCAATTTTCAATTTATTTAATAATAAATCAAAACATATCTCTCGTGGGCAGAGCCCAAATACGATGTTTTTGTAGTCATAAATAAAGTCATAAATAAAGATAAAATAAATTGTCAACACATAATTTAAAAGGAAAAAAAGTAACAAGGCAGAACAATGCTAAAGATCATTGTACTGCTTTACGAAGCTTGGCACAAAGCTTCTACTGTAGCGCATAGTGTTACAGTCAGTTTTGGAACCTTTTCAGCCACTTCTCGGGGGGGGGGGACGAGATCTTACAGGAACAAAGGGTGGGGGAAGGAATGAACGGTACATGGGATGCTGGAGAGTTAGATCTGCAGCGAGCGAGTTAGATCTGACGTCATAACGGTAGGCAACCAATCAGTTTTAAAGGACGACTCAGACGGCGTTCGTATTCTTCTGCGGAGTTGTACTGCGATACAGCTGTTTGTAGAGGTAACAAATTATGATGTTCTGCGTAGCTCCTCCTCCGATCGTTTGTATCGGGTAGGGTATCAGAATATCGCATATTCGTATTACAGAGATAGGGAGACGGATGTTCTACTAGATTACTTGTTCTTGGAATTACGCAGAACGAAAAGGCACACTAATATTAAACTATGAACTAGAAATAGTTCCCTTTCTCGGTTTCCGCCATATTACATTCCGTTTAAGAATCTACGAGAAGAAAAGCTTCCGGTATTTTGTATTTACTTGCTTTGTAGTTCCAGTTCAAAATCAGTGGTCCGTATTCCAAGACACGGACCATTCATGACAATGCAAACACATTGTATAGTCAACGATTCGTGCGTACGTATACTGGTTGATCTTGTTGTGTACTTTCGTGCCTTTTAAAAGGTTATGGCTTGACAGAAAAAAAAATAACTTTCTGAAAAGTTTGTCTTCAACCGTACGATATGGCACGTGCTTCAACCTTTCTGGTAAAAAACAAACAAGCAAGAAATACACATTAGCGGAAGAGAGAAAGAAAAGAAATAATGCTTTCAAACAAGACACAAACAGACGAAGATACCACAGAAAAGCCCTTGGTAACTCATGTACTGAAGGGGTATGCTTGACACCAAAACAAGTTGGAGCCATGCAACCCTGGTGCGTAGACAAGATACAGGCAGTCCTTCAGACAATATTTTATGGAAAATTTTAACAAGTGACAGACATTTTATTTTTGTAACGTATATTGTTTTATTTATGCTCGCGATATTACAATCAAGTTATTCATTCATTCATGCAGAAGCGTCACGACTGGGGGGGGGGGGGTGACGATCTAGTGATATCTAGAAGAAATTCCAATACGATCCGGCCAGCGCTGTACAAGATTTGAATGAATTGCGCTTTTTGTCTTGGAGTCTGCATGTGCAAACCTCCGGAAACAATCATCCCTATTTTGAAAACGTCACGCTCAGGAAAAGAATGCTCTCCGTGTCCATGTCTGTAAATGCATTCTCCATGGTGTGTTCAAGTATGGTTTCATTGTTCAGGTGTCCTTTAACAGTAAAAATGTTAAAGGAGACCGGAAACCGGATATTGGCTGTCCTCCGACAAAACCTACTGTATCTACAAAAAAAAAATCGAATTTTAGTTAGGAGTGGAACCCACCTAATCAGACCACGAGGAATTCATTGGTGAAATCAGAATTTTTCGAACGAGGTATAGTTTCTTAAATCTCACCTAGTATCCACAGAAGGTCTCAACTTTATTGTCGGGCTTGACCTAGGATGTGCATACTATAAATTTGCTTTTTCTCCAAAACCTAGTATTTGACAAACCTACGCTCCACCAGCAACGGAATAACCAGTATCATCACTTTGTTATTTAAAAAACTTAATTAATTTCCTGAATGCATACGAAAAAAGAAGCAGCTTTAAAAAACAACATTTTTGCGTTTTTCTCGGAGGCTTCTCAGCAGATACTAGGTTTTGTCGGAGGACAGCCGATATCTACACACATTTTTGGGATCCCATCGAAACCTTTGGTCTTGTTTTCTGACGAGGGTAAACAATCGTCGGGAGCACGCTAGGCAACGAAAACGGCGAAACAAGGGAAGTGTGAAAAATGAAAATCCGTGAGATGTGGTTAGTGGTTTAGAATCTACCGTTAGAAATTTGAGTCTTCGTATTTAAGACTTGTTGCCGCGATTGCGGAAATAGGTTACATTCACTTCATAGGTACGACGGGTACTTTAATGTTCGTTTATGGTCTCTGTCATCGGAACAACACTGAAATAAAAAGTAGCAAAGTAATCTGAAATAAAATGCATATAGAAATGACGAGAAGGATACAAACTGAATTAACCTCTAGTTACAGAAAGTGATATTTTTTTTTACTGATGACAAACAATTGACGCCCTGAAATCCCAAACAAAGGAATTCCGTCGGTAGAATGCAAAACTGAAGAGAATCCCGACAGGATCCTTAAACGCCCGTATTACCCACCCTACCTTGTGGGTAACTATCAGTACCAGCCAAGATTTCAGACATGAGACACTCTCATGCGAAATAGCATCAAATTCCGAGCAAGAACAGATATAACAGATACTGAACTCAATTGTAGATCATGTAGGCTACTGTGGTCGGTCAAACGACTGTTTCTACAATTTAATTTCTACGACTGGAGAAAAACGGCGGAACAAAAGCTATAGGTTCGTGTCTTCCGTCCAGCAACAGCCTGCAACGACGACGACTATTGTACAAGGAGGGCCGAAACATCGCAAACGAACATGGTAGCTGACTTTCCGTCTTAGCCATAGTTGTATAACAAGAGCTGAAAGCTCATCTGGCACTTGCAAGAATAGGCAAAATGTTGGCGGGAGTTTTTTGTTCGGGAGTCTTGTACAGAGTCGAATATTATTTTATTATACACTAGTAAGTAAAAAGTTTATTCCTTGAAAGTTTTTCCCATAAAATTCAAAAACAGATTAATCATCTTATATTGAATCGGCATGCTTGTTTACCCCTGTAAGTCATATCTGTTTTGACGAAAACTTCCCGCCACTTCTGCAAATTTCCCGGTTTCGGACGAATTCCGGAACTACTTGTCCGGCGAAAAAAGAAAGCTCAAAAACGAGCTCAGCGTATCTTCTTTCCCCAATACTGAACATCTATTCAACTTCAAATAAAAATTCAACTTACTTTTAACGATTTTCGGTTTTGGCCGGATTCCGGGCGAACTACTTGTCTGGGTAGAAAATTGTTTTCACATAAGTGTTCAGCACGTCTTCTTACTCCTAAATCGAACATCTAATCAACTCCAAATAAAACTTTTACTTTTAACAAACTTTCCGGTTTTGGCCGGATTCCGGGCGAACTACTTGTTCGGCGAGATAATGGTTTTCACTATTCTGTTCAGCATGTCTTCTTACCGCTAAATCGAACATCTAATCAACTTCAAATAAAACTTTTACTTTTAACAGACTTTCCGGTTTTGGCCGGATTCCGGGCTAATTACTTGTCCGGCGAAAAAACGGTTTTCACCGTCGTGTTAAGCATGTCTTCTTACATCTAAATCTAATCAACTTCAAATAAAACTATTGCTTTTACAAACTTTCCGGTTTTGGCCGGATTCCGGCCGAACTACTTTTCTGATGACAAAATGGTTTTCACCATCGTTTTCAACATGTCTTCTTACCCCTTAATCGACTATCACATTATCTACTTAAAAATATTTCATTTGTCCCTTAATTTAAACCCCCTCCCCCACCCCTAAATATAGGGCTACATAGCCCATCTACGAACTTGACGTTACTCTTCACCCAAAGAATCTTCACACCAGTTTCATAAAAATATCTCATTCCCTGCGAGAGTTATAGTGCGCACGGACGGACAGACGGACAGCTTTTGCGATGTCATAGGTATCCCGCCACTTACTTTTTGGGATCCCAAAAAGTATTTTGTTGTTGAACTTGGCTGTAATGATGTGGACTTTAAAGACGCTAGCAATACATTTGTAAGCAAAACCCTTGAGGCAAAAACGATAGCAGGTTCTTAGGGATCATTGATATATACCGTTTGGTCAAAAGTAGAACCCTTGTGGCACAAATGATCATGGGTTGAGATGTATCGTTTGATAAAAAGTACTTTTCGACTTTGCGCTGAAGATGCGCAATATAAGGGAGCTAGGACCTGATTTGTAAGCAAAACCCTTAAGGCAAAAATGGTAATGGGCTCATAGGGATCATGAAAATGCAGATTTTGCTTAAAAGTATTTTTCTTAATTTGCGGTCATGATTGGTACTTTAAGCAATGGTCGGATTTGAAAAGTAGCGATTTCTAAGCCAATCTGTCGAATTTACAACTCCACTGCAGCTTGACAATATCACAATTATTCGCAATCTCTCTACAATGACTGATTTACCACTACTTGCTTTAACTGCTTGCTTGTTCGAACAAAGGCTTTGCCATCAAACTCAAATAACACAATAGACGTACACCACACCAAAGACAATAATAGTGGGAAAGACCGGTGACTTCGCTAAAATCGGGTCTCTGAAAATCGATTGGAACGCCGCCTAGCGTTTGGACTTTGTCCAATTTCCAGCGGTAGATGATTAATATAATCAAAGCAAGATGGCGTGAGTAGGCAATGTCTGTCAACATTAACTGATTTGAAATCGTGAATTAAACATTTTTTCCATAAAAAAGCGATTTATTCTTTTCCTACTTGTTTTTTATTCCAATTAAAGAGGAAACCTGAATGGAGAAAGAATGCTCATCATAAACAAAACGTGCTTTGATGATGATTCTGCGAAAGTGATGGAAGAAATTGTCAACAGAGCGATTTTTTAACGAAAGAACACCCGCTAAACGGCGCTGATTGTTGTGACTCATGGGGCTTACGGGAGTTTCCGGTCTTTCCCACTTTTACTGTCTTTGCACCACACCAGTATTTCGTCGCAAGAAAACGTAGTAATTGCGTTGTAAAGATAGGGAAGAGTTCTGGCGTGTCAGAACTGCGCGTAAGATCGCATAGAAGCCATCTAGCGTTTCAGAAATGCATATACCCTGGTAGTTTTGTTTGGCCAGAGAAGCCGCTGACACTTGCCATATTATTCCAAACCCCTTCGACCTTCGATTGCTCTAGCTCTCTCCGAACGAATTTAAGCAATGAATGACTCATCCACGGGCAGAGCTATACTAGTGTGAAGAAAGAATGACTCATCCACGCGCAGAGCTAGACTAGTGTGAAGAAAGGGGTAGGGGTTTGACAAAAACTAGAAACAGCGGTTCAAGAGATTTCGGGTGTCCTCCTCCAGCAGTCATCGGATCCAATCCAAATTTGACAGTAGAAAAGACACCTCTTCTTGATACCTGTCAAGTTTAATGCACGCCCGATTATCCGTTTCAGAGTTATGAATGTTACTAATTTCCGGATTCACCATCTTGCCACTCCCCCATTGATGGTCGGATCGGGGAAGTGATTATTTCCAAGGTAATCCCGTTGGGTCCCTGATACGCGTGCCAAGTTTTATCGTCCTAGGTCATGTGGAAGTGACCAAACTAGCAAAATGCGGACAGACCGACAGACAGACAGACATTACGATCGCTATATGGCACTTGAGTAAGCTCAAGTGCCATAAAAACGATGCTTCTTGAATTTGATTGTCATCAACTCAGGGTTAATGCAGGGTTAAATAAACCACCCTTCATGATCGAGGCGGCGTGTGCATTCACTTAGTAGTTAACCCGACGGCTTGGATTCCCGGAGGAGAGATCCCATTATGAACAGATCCATCTCGACAAGGAAACTCGTCCCAACGCCATCCTTTGACACTTAAGTCTATTATCTCCACCGGATGGATCCATCAGTTGCCTAAATACCTCGGACGGATATTACAGGACACCCAGGTCTAGTAGGATCGATCAGGCCGAATGGATATTTGTTCCCCAAACACCCATGACACTTTGAAGGAAAGAAAAGGAGTTAACGGATGTAAAAGGAGTTAACGCGAGAAATACCCAACCGTTACTAAATTGACTCTCGTCCTTAGAAGGCGCGAAAGATGTCGACCCCATTTTAACGAGTTGTTCAACAGACAGTGAACTAGTCAATAGCTGCGTTTTTTCAGATACCATAGGATCTGTTACCACGGTAACTAGATCTGCAATTAGTCGTTGTTATACGGTTGGAGGCCAAGCTGACCATTCATTTCAAATAAAATAGAAAAACAAGATTTTCGAGGTTTTTCTTGATCAGCTAGTTACCCCTCCAAGATGATGTGCGAGGGATAAATACAATTTCGGATATTTCCGTTGCACTTCCGGCAAACCGTAAAGAAACAAAACTAAATCATACAATCCACCACAATAACAACAGGAAAACGATGCGGAACCAACACACAACGAGACGACATGTAACTAAAAACCAGAAGAAAGATGCGGACTGAAGGACATGCAAATAAAAGTAAAATAACGAAAGATAAAATGTGCGTGTTTAAAGTGTATATGCACAAATCTTTGATTATTTACAATTCTGAATTCTGTGTATATTTACGATTTACCATCCGTCTGGGAAAGCGCAGAAGCTTTCACCCAGAAAACGGCCTGGGACGGTTTGCCGGAAGTGCAACCGAAATATCCGAAATTGTTTTTATCCCTCGCACATCATCTTGGAGGGGTAACTAGCTGATCAAGAAAACCCCCGAAAATCTCGTTTTTCTATTTTATTAGTCGTTTTTGCAGTTACCGTGGTATCTGATATGCGGTTGCTCTGCAAAAACGATAATTGCCGAAACTGCGCTTTTCGAAGTCATCCCGAAAGAAAAACAGATATCCTGTCACATCACTAAGTGCCAAACTTCTTCCCCACCAATTTGACAAAAATTGATGAAAGTGATGACTTTTTCAGATACCACGACCAGTTATCCCGGTCGGATCGTGGTATCTGGATATATGTTACCACGATAATTGCCCAGATACCACGATGACTGCAAAAACGCCTTTTCGCCGTGGTATCAGATACCACGATAACTGCGAAAACGACTCTAGACCGTGGTAACAGATACCATGGTATCAGCAAAAACGCAACTAATATCGTTGTTGAACTTAAGTGATGTTGAAAATTTGAACTGAACCGGTTGTCTGAATTTTGCTGAGTTTTTGCCATAGAAGTCAATGGATCTGGGAAAAGACTTAAATCAGTCAAAGTTGTGGATAATTTGTTAAATACTTTCTACAGGCGTAACTTTTCCAAGCTTAGCATCTTCGACCGTGAAAATGCTGGCCTTTCTTGAAACTGCAATTCTCCAATTTTCAGTTGTCGTGAAACCAGCGCCCGCTCCGACCATTAATACCAGAGCTTCCGGGTGAAAAAAAAAATACAAATCCCTTTCATGAGTCAAAAGAGTATCCAAATATCAGTTGATTAGAAGAGTATCTAAACTAAACTAGTTTAGTTTTACACTGTTCAAACTGTTTTGAATACTGGAACATGAACAGTAAATAGAACGAAGTGCTTTGATCGAACGGATTAATTTTATAAATACATTGAAGTGTAATTACGTTTGATGCAAAATTCATTCGGCGCAAGCCCTGTGAGCGACGCCTGTTCCACTTCTACTCTACTCAGGTGAAGGACGGTATTTGACATGTCCACCACCACTCCCACAGTGCCCGGATCCAGATCCGATTATGTTATCGATGTATCAGGGATATATGCTTGTTCTTCCCACCAAGTCTCATCGCAATCCTTCGGCTATAAGCGCGTCACGATGTTTCCAGTACCCCCTCCAACTCCCCCCACAGTTGTCGAATCTGGACCGGAGGTAAAATGGGACAAGTGGGGCATGTGTTCTTTCCACATATCAAGTTTCATTTAGATCCGATCACCCGTTCGAAAGCTATGCATGCCTCAATATTCCGGATTCCCCCTCCGTTATGGGGTAGTTTCTTTATTTCATTCAGTAATGATATCGATCAGAATTCGGGTATTGGGATAAATGAACTTAAGTTTAATCGAACAGGGGTGAGATCCGCCAGTCTAGTTACATCAATTATTCACTTAATTAGGCCTAAAATTCGATAAAAATGCTTAAATTCCTTTGTCCGTTATCCATAGATAATCGATTTCATCGACCTTAATCTTTCGGATATGTGGTACCTCTAGGTGCTTGTTCGTCCATGCTTGAAATATTTACCAACTACAAATGTATGCCATTGCCAAAAAAATTAAATAACATGTCAGATTCCTTGCAAGACACATCTTAACATGATTTTCCTACTTTCTACAGGCGTAACTTTTCCAAGCTTAGCATCTTCGACCGTGAAAATGCTGGCCTTTCTTGAAACTGCAATTCTCCAATTTTCGGTTGTCGTGAAAGCAGCGCCCGCTCCGAACATTAATACTAGAGCCCCGGGTGAACAAAAAGTAAAATCCCTTTTGAGTCAAAAGAGTATCCAAATATCAGACGCAAACACATGTTGCCTTTTCAGTTAAACTTTAAATGGAATAATTATGTTGTCAAATATAGTCAAACTGAGGAAGGTATGAATATTGAGCGTGTTCCATCATACTTACCGTAGTTACTGCACATGACATCACGAATTTTGCCTTCTTGACGTCAAGGCTGGAACACATTTTTCTATTTTCATCAAAATACCACTCCACGGGGTAACCCAGCCTATCACGTTACAGAGACCCGTAGCTACCACGCTTGGCAAGCAAATAGTTACTATTAGTTACTATTTCGAGAGGTTGGAACAGTCAGCGTAGTATCTTTTCGTGGGGTTGGAACGGAAATACTAATTAATAGTTATTATTGTTAGAAAGGTGGAACACAGATTATCATGTTCATGTTATTGTTCTCTTTCAGTGTTTTAATGTTTGGTCAACAGCCAACAAAAGTCGATCTATTTAACGGGTTTACGCAAGCAACGCAACTGCAACAGGCACACAAATCCATACAACATCTGAGTGATCGATGATGATAATGAGGTATGGGTTGACAAACATAGACCAAACCGCTTGGAGCGCTGAACTGGTTTAATGCCAGTTGCTTCAAAGGGAATCGGTTTCCGAATATCCATCATTCAGACACTGATGGTTTTGAAAGGAGGCCAATCAGTCAGAGTTAAGTCTCATCTCCCGATAAGACCTGGCAGAGAAGCTACTAGATGGATAGAGCCACCAGAGGACACAATCTTTCTCCTTTATAGATGTAATGTACAGGAAAGACAGATACGAGGTATCATGTTCTGATATTGCTGTTGGTCCTGCAGAAGCCCAAGCAGTCTACTCCACTGAATTCAGACCAACCTATTGAAAACTTTGTCGGGATGCACCAAGCTGTCTAGGATACACTTTACTTCATTTACCTATTTAATTCAGCAGCTGGCGTTATAGTAGTTCAGCTCTCCAGTCGGATTACTGTTTATTTGTCCACCATTGCGTCATTATCAGCATCCATCACACAGAGATAGTACAATAGATCTATGAGTTGATTAAAGTTTAACCGAAAAGGGCTGGGATAGGTCAGTCTAGTTACACATCGCTTATTCACTGAAACAGGTTTGAAGACCCGATGAAAACGCGTTACTTCGTTGTTCCGCTATTCACGAATAATCGATTTTCAGACAGTGGAATTTCCCTGTCGGATTTGTGGTAAGTCTATGTGCTTATGCCCGTGTTGTATGCTTGACGACAAAATTTACACAAATTTGTGTTCATGCACTAAGCAGTCTTCACCAAGATTACCATTGGCCACTGAAAAGCCGCGTTTGTGTTGAGATTCAAATTCTCTGCATCATAGTAGAATTTGCGTTATGGAGACGGCTGTGAATATTCTGAACGTCACTACTAGAGCAGATAGTGGAAAATAAAAAAATCCCTAAGCATAATCCAAGTAATGAAGTATGTTCAGTTGAATGATACAACAATAAGTTGGCTTTTCAGTTATACTTTAACAGAAAAGCGGAGCTTTAAGGGTTAGCTGAAAAGGCAGCTTATTTTCACATACGACGCTTGAATACACTGAAATATTTTGACTCCTCTGAGAGATTTTGATTTTTTCTGCACTTGCCTTCCGACCAAGTGCCATAATACCGATCACTTTTCCGTCGGTCGGTCAATCCGTTGATCATAAGGTTTGAAGCCAAGCTGGCCATGCATTACGAAAGAATAGAAAACCATGATGGTTGGTTAGACCGGTTGGATGGTTTTCAGTTACATGTCGTTTTATGGTTTGTTGGTTCTGCATCAATTTTTCTGCTCGTATTGTGTAGGATTTTATGATTTAGTTTTTTTTTCGCTGAAGACGGTTTGCCAGAAGTGCAACCGAAATCCGAAATTATATTTATCCCTTGCACATCATCTTAGAGGGATAATTAGCTGATAAAGAACAAAAAAAAAGGAAAATCACGGTTTTCTATTCTTTAGTCCGGTGATCGCGAGTTAGGGTATTTCCAGATGTGCTAGGACGATGAAACTTGGCAGGCACCAGAGGCACCATTAGGGACCAGACCAAACTAACCTAGAAATAGTCACTTCTCGATCCGACCAACGTGGGGATGTGGAGGGAGAGGGAATCCGGAATATTGACGTATTTATAACTTTTGAACGGGGAAACGGATCTTAATGAAAATTGACATTTGGAAGTCTCAGATGATGCAAGTCAAGTCCGGAACGAATCTGGTGAGTTTGGGGGGAGTTGGAAATCGTGTGACATGTTCTGAGTGGACGGATCGGGATGAAACTTGATGGGAAGAACAAGCACAAGCCCTAGAAGCAAGTTGACAAGGACGGGGCCGGATCCGTAAACTGTGGGGGGAGTTAGAGGGAGGGTCCCAATTCCAGTAATCCCCGATTAAGATGCTTCCACATGTGCTAGGATGATGAAACTTGACAGGCATAGGAGGAACTCGACCATTTTACGTAAGAACAGTCGTTTGCCCGATCTGACCATCGTAGGGGGAGTGGAGGTGCAACTTTTGCACGGGTGATCGGATCTTAATGAAACTTGATATTCGGAAAGAACTTGTGTCTCAAATGTCCCATCTGAAGTGCGGACGGATCCGATCAATGTGGGGGAAGTTTTACGGGGGGAGGGGCGGGAATTCCACTGATCGCGATTTAAGGTACTTCCGTATGTGCTAGGACGATAAAACTTGGCTTGAACATTAGAGACTTGACGAGATTGGCTTCGATATTGTTATTCCCAGATCCGACCATATCTTAAAGTACTCATCTTAACCAAAGAAAAAAAAAATTCTTTTAAAGCAAAATATACATTTTCATGACCCCCATGAGCCAATGTTAAAGCTTGCCTCAAGGGTTTTACTTGGAAATAAATTTCTAGCAACCTTAAAGTACACATATTAACCGAAAAGTAAAAAAAATACTTTTGACCACACCCTATATGTGTATGGTTCTATAGGGCCCAGGATAATTTTGTGCTCTTTGTTTCACAACTATTAAATTCGCTTTCTCCTTTCTTTATTGTGTTATTTTTCCCGAAGCAATTTATTACTTAAGCCGGTGGAGTGATAAAGTCTTGCTGTTTTATAATTCTTTGCAAGAAAAGTAAGTTCGAAAAAATCTATGAGTGGTTTACTGGTAACGACGAAACTTTATTTAATAGTTGTAAAGTATGGTAGTTTTAAAGTTAAATTGCTATAAAAGTTTCTTATTAATGTCATTAGTGTAAATGACTCGAAGAAGAACAGTTGACGGTAAGTTAGGACTAAATGTCATCGATGGAGGGGGAGATGCGAGTAAAAAGAAAGTATATAGTTTAGCTAGTAGTGTGACCAGACTAAATAAAAAGAAAATTCGACACTATTTATTGATTTCTTGCCTCTTTAAGAAAATAAAATGGCATAAGTAATTTTTCAGTGCAATGTGGTTGTGAAGTGGGTCCCCTACTGGGAAGTGTAAGCTATCTGAAGTCATCGTAAGATGTAATGAACATCCATTACATCGATTTTCAGCCAATGCGGACACGCCGAGTTTGGACGAACACGGTTGTGACAGCCTTGCAATTGCCAGTGATGTCCCCGGGTAATTTCAAAAATCCCCACGAGCTTATTAAATTGTCCACTCTCACAATGCCAACGCTCAGAATACCCACGACCAAAATGCATACGGTTCCAAATGCCAACGGTTCAAATGCGCACGACTCAAAATGCCCACAAGTGAGGTCGAAGACCCCATAATCGAAATCGTTCAAAATGCCGACGGCCCAAACGGTCCATAGGGAAGGCCAAAACGATCCTGGGAGATTCGACAACGAGATCATAAGGGACAGAGTTACCAAGGATACGGTGCTGAAAGGAATTATTTTATTATTTGATGATCGTTCAGAAATTTTTGTCTGAAAGTAGCCTACAGAAGAAATGTCAATTAAATTTTTCCAACACAGAAAGCAATACTAGGCGACACAAATCCTCCAGTCAACTTGCGCAAAGGTAAGAATTGTTCCTTAATTAAGAGTAACAGTTTTATGGTTTGGGATTCATTTTTTTTTTTTTAGAATTCGGCAGTGTGTTATATATGTTATAGTATTACGTTATATTTGAGATTATACCAGTTAACCAAAGGAATATGGACATTATGTTACCGGTCTACTCCTTCCTTTGCTCAATCACGCCTAATTCCAGTTTACCATGACTTAATACCTCAAATAATTCAATCAAGGGAATTCTGAACCGTCGTAATTTTGAACCCGTGGGCATGATGAGTCGTGGGCAGGCCCGTATCCAGGAATTTATTTCGGGGGGGGGGGTCCTTTCGGGGAGAGGGGGGTTCCCTGCTGGTCAGACAAAAAAGTACAAAAAACACATAGATCAGAGGGAAAAGCCTATACAAATTATTATTTGGGTATGTTCCGGGGGGGGGGGGGTCGTGGGCATTCTATTCCTGGGCACCTTTTCCGTGGCAATCCTGGCCCTTATAATCTCGTTGTCCGTTGTCCCAGAATGATCCTGACGTCGACGTCACCCGTGGACGGTCTGAGCCCTCGGTATTTTGGGCCAGGACAACTTAGCTTGCCCATGAGAAGGAATTTTGAAACTGTCGGCATTTTGTGCGGTCGGCATTTTGGACAATTTCGACTCCAGGATCTTCAACCTCACTTGCGGGCATTTTGATCGTGGGCATTCTTAGCATGGCATTGTGAGAGTGGGCAATAAGATCGTGGTGATTTTGCAAACCACCCGTAATACCAATTAAACTACGTTTAGCTTTTCTGTTTAGTTCGCAGGTTCATTTTTGGGATCCCAAACGTAAGCAGCGGGATACCTATGACATCGCAAAAGTTGTCTGTCTGTGCACACTATAACTCTCGAAGGGAATGAGATATTTGATGAAACTTGGTGTGAGGATTCTTTGGGTCAAGAGCCCTACATTTAGGGGTGGGGGAGAGGGTTTAAATTAAGGGGCAAATTAAATATTTTTAAACAGATAATGTGATAGTTGATTATGGGGTAAGAAGACTGGCTGAACACGATGGTGAAAACCATTTTCGGACAAATAGTTCGCCCGGGATCCGGCCAAAACCTGAAAGTCTGTTAAAAGCAAAAGTCTTATTTGAAGTTGATTAGATGTTCGATTCAGGGGTAGGAAGACATGATGAACACGATGGTGAAAACCGTTTATTCGCAGGACAAGTAGTTCGCCCGCCGCCAAAACCGGAAAGTTTGTTAAAAGTAAAAGTTTTGTTGGTAGTTGATTGAATGTTCGCAAGAACACACGCTGAACACTTATGAAATAATTTTCTACCCAGACAAGCAGTTCGCCCGGAATCCGGCTAAAACCGGAAAATTGTTAAAAGTTAAAGTTTTATTTGTAGTTGACTAGATATTCGATTTAGAGGTAAGAAGAGATGCTGAACCCGTGTGTGACAATAATTTTTTCCCTGAACATATAGTTCGACCGGAATCCGGCTGGAGCCAGAAAATTTGTTATAATTTAAACTGAAGCTGATTAGATGCTCAATATCGGGGAAAGAAGATACGCTGAGTTTGTTTTTAAGCTTTCCTTTTTCGCCAGACAAGTAGTTTCGGAATTCGGGAAATTGGCAGAAGTGGCAGGAAGTTTTCGTCAAAACAGATATGACTTATAGGAGTAAATACACACGCTGAGTCCATATTTGGACTTGCTTTTCTCAGATGATTTTTTACAAGACCCCATTGTCTGGATCAAATATTGAGTGATTCCATCGAAACCTTTGGTTTGTTCTAACTACAAAGCCTGAAGAGGAGTCTTGCCAAGAAGGCTCGACATGTCGCTAAAAAAAGATCAGCTGAAATTCGTCTGGCGCCACACTGTCAGAAGTTAATTTCATAACAGATAACACAAGGATGCGCGGTTTCAACAGACAATGTATAACAGATAACACTTGGTGTGTTATCTGGTGTTTTAAAGCATTATGCATGAAATGTTATGCATAACAAGCTTTGCTAGGAAGAGCCAAGAACAGCCAAAAAAGCATCTACTGACTTTATTCTTTATCGTCATGATGTAGGAAAGCTCAGCAGATGCTTTTTTGCAGTTTTTCGGCTCTTCCTGATGGTAACGCTTATTATGCATAACATTTTGAAACAGAACCGACCACATCCGAAGTGTAGTCTGTTACGCATTAGTTGCGTTTTTGATCGACGACTTCAACGTCAAAGGTCTCTACTTGAATACCGTTTTTGGTCGCCGGTCATAGTTTCTTTGTCCTTCAAACCGTCGAACTTCGACTTCGTCGAACTTCAAGACCGTCGAACTTAGTGAGCTAGCAAGTTCGAAGTTTGCTTGAATCGTCGAAGAAACCTAGACCTGGCAAGGATCGCCGGAGTCGTAAAAACACTAATTAAGCAAACGGTGAATTTTGACGGCGTTCGAAAACGGTAATTAAGCAACCGGCTAGGCGAGCGGCGAACAAAAGTTCGATCAAAAACGCAACCATTTTCCGTTGAAACCCCGCATCCTTGTAGTATCTGTTATGAAACTTCTGACAATGCAAGAAATATGAAATTGTAGCAGTTGCAAGTGGGCCTACCGATCCCGTTGAGAAGATGACTGAACGAGAAGAAGATATGTACCCCAATTACTAGTTGCGTTTTGATTGATGTTTTGTTCGCCGTTCGCTTAGCCGGTTGCTTAATTTCCGTTTTCGAACGCCGTCGAAGTTAACCGTTCTTTTTACGACAAAAACGGTCTTCTTACGACTCCGGCGAAAATTACCTAAGAGAAAATAACCCGGGGATCAAAAAATCTCAAAAATCAACTATTAGAAATGCCTCCAGCTGCTTTGTCGGATCGTTTTCTCAAGTCTATCGTGCCGTATTTCGTGAAACAGTTTAATTCGATACAAAAAAGTTACTTCTAACTGTAAATATTTTGAGGTATTGTTGACCTAGGCTAATTGTATATATTGTCATTTTATAATTGTAGATATATAGTTACCGATTAGTTTAATATTTTATGAATTGATGACGTTTTATTTATGTTTATTTATAGAAGTTTCTTTATATTTATACGTATCGTTTAAATGTAACCGCCATAAGTCAATGATTGTTGACGTCCTATGCTATTCATTGTAAAAGAATATTTGGAGAATAGGCTATAATGAATTTGAATTTGAATCCTTGCCAGGTCGACCATTTTTCGACGATTCAAGCAAACTTCGAACTTGCTAACTCACAAAGTTCGACTGTCAGAATTTGAAGGACACAGAAACTACGACCGGCTACCAAAAACGGTATTTAAGCAGCTCGCAGATATCTTTGAGTTTGAAGGTAACTTCAAACTTTGATCAAAAACGGAACTACTGTAATGAACCCCCGGGAAATCACTTCGCTCCTGCGCCTCTGTTATATAAGCAGCACGATGCTGTGAGGAGATAAATGGCGGGTTCAATGACACTTAACTTTCAAATTGGCGTAATAGGAGACTGACTCCACTTTGTCCCACCCCTAGAGGTAGAAATGCAAGTGAAACTGAGAAGGGATAACAGGAACTGAAAAGGTTGGAGTTCGTCGGCAGATGGAAATGAGGGAACGGATAGAAACGGAATTAACCTTCAGCAAGATTTTTTTTTTACTGATGACAGAGAATTGACGTCCTAATATCCCGTGACGGTAGGATAAAAAACTGAACAGAATTTCGACAGGATTATTAAACGCCCGTATCAAACCGACACACTCTTCAGCTTCTTCTTGACACAAACCCACCCTCTCTTGCGGGCCGTCATCAGTAGGTACCAGCCAAATTTTAGGCATGACAAATTCTTCCGAAAATCGAGGAAAGTCGGGACCGCTATTCTTTTGCTTTCTCCTTCTTCCTTAAGTCAATATCGCTGTTCTAAGGGGGGATCCCTGTTTCGGGTAAGGAGGTGCCCTGTTTGACTGGCAGTGGAAGAGCGCAAGAGCCCTGTTTTCGTAACGTTAGCCTCATTGACAAAGTAAGTAAGTAATTAATTTGTTACCCACCATTTCGAAAAAGCGGATAAATAAAAGAAAATAAATAAAAGACATAAAGACACAGGAAAAGACACTAATTTTCAATCTTCGGCCAGTCAGCAGTGGAGAAAGTCATGCGCTGGTTGGGCGAAGAAACATCCAAAAGGGTAACACTTGCATCTTGAATTTCGAACTTCTCAGTCAATATATGGCTATGGCATAACTTCGAAAAGTGGAGCAGGTGCTTCGCATATTAAAATAACATGATCTCATCTTTTTAATCTCCTTCTTTCGAAATAGTAAAAGTAACTATTTAGTAAAATAGTATAGAAGGAGCCCAAAGCTTTTAGAAACAAAAGCAAGAACATATACAACAAGTGCACATGCACTTAAAAGTTTAAGTTACAAACTTGAGTCACTGGGCAATCTGGGTCCAGTTGCCCCTGCCCTCAAAAGATATATGCAGACCCCAATGAAAACAAGTAGGCCTATTCGTAATTTCAAATTAAGACCAGTCATGGTTCGCAAATTACGAAGTGGGCCCATCCAGTTACCCGTGAACCGCAAGGGGAGAGGGTGGTGGGTGGGTCGTGTTTGGGGTGTTATGAGACTGGTGGAAACTGAGAATCCTGGCGTGACCGAAATCCTGGTGGTCAGCAAAGGAGTTAGCCACTTGCTGGTAGCAACATGAAGAAAGAGTATGTGCGCTTATTTTGAATGTTGCAAAGGTTGCAAAGGAATAATGTTGCAAAGGAATAATAACTTTGGAAGTTATAGGTGCGGAATCCGCTCTTTTGAAGACTAAAGAAAGAATTCAATTTTGACTTACAAGGCCAATGTTATTTTTTAACTATTTAGTCTCACTCTTATCTTAGTAGTGTTTACTTTCTTCATCGGATTATCTTATTATATTGAGAGGATTTGGTATTTAGCAGAAACAGCATATTCTGGATCCCTAAAATGGAAGTTTTTACAAAAGCTAATAAACAGCTGTCTTCACCATAATATATGTTAGAAATTTATAGAGGCAAAAGCCCTTTTGGTCAAATTTGTACTACTGCCATAATTGCATAATAACTATCCCATAAGATGCGGTACGCCCCGTAAAATCCTAAACTCCATATCGAATTCCCATCGACATCAGATCCAGCCCAGACCTCAAAAACGCACATATACTGCACATGGCCTTCCCTCCCACAATACCCGAACACATTGTTCAACACACCTGTCGCAAATTTTTTACCCCCTCCATCTCCACCCACAGTGTACACAGTCCGACTGAACCAAACGGATACGCCAGCTGAGTTTCATAGCGATATTTCGGCCCTTCTTGGCAAGGAGTCTCTCCTTGCTGACGCTGTAAAAAGTTCCTCCGAGAAAGGATTAAAATTAACTGCAGTACTTGCTGCTGGGATTAATCTCATCTCTACTGGGATAAGACTAGTCCGAGTTAGAAATAATCTTATCTCATCAGAGACAATAATTTTGTGTACAGTGTACTCAAAAAATTAACCTATGTTTGTTTTCTCGGTTGAGCCTGAGTCTTGCCAAGAAGAGTCGAAATATGGCTGATCAAAATAACACTAGGCAATTGCGCCAGGACTTGAAAAAAGTGACACACACTCGAATGGCATCGACACTAGCACTACAAGCGACAGAGAACGTCCCTATTCCAACCACAGTAAAGCAAAAGATACAACAACCTCTATTTCCTCTATCACAGCCATTCTCCAAGTCAAAACCCAGAAAAGAAAGTTCTTGTCACCGTCCACCGCCCAGAGCCACATGGTATTCAATTCAATTCAATTCCTTTATTTGTATCCGCCAAAGCTGGCGAGTAGAAAAAAATATAATAAAATTCATACAATCGGTCTACAGACTAGTAACTAGACCATATACTTTCATCAAAAATCTATGTCATTTAAAAAACAATTAGCCTACACTATCCTAAATGAAGTCTACCTAACACTTTAACCAAAATACAATCAACGCAACGCATCGGACAAAGTGTGCTTTATGGAATAAATTTTTGAAAAAAATGTTTCCCGTTTCTTTTTCAAAATATCAATGGGGTTTTTTAAACCATAATTATCCATCATACAAGAACTGGATTGGTATTTCGAAAGCCGGCATAAAAATTTCCGAAAATCAAAAAAAGTAGTTTTAATACGCGATAAATTTGTCAACGTTACAAAGGGTAAAAAAGAAGATGCAAGTTAGCTATCCATCAGCATCTATTTTTCTGTTGACAACTATAGACCTAGACCTGAGTGGGGAAGCATGCATTTGATGTGGGTTCCCCCTCCTTCATTTAACCAAGATCCAACTGAGATCCAACTGATTGCAGCAAGATGTCAACGAACGACCAGAAGAAGACAGATTCTCAACACAATAAAAGAATTGGCTCAAATCAGAGCCGATTTGAGAAATAAAGGCCTTCAAAACTGCTTCGTCATCAATCACTTGATCAAGATAATGCATCCCCCGGAAAAGGCAAGTGAACTGTCAACGATCCACGATGGAAGTATGGATCTAACATGTCCTATGTTCGCAAGATTAGAAAGTTCGTTTGGAAGAGGCTCCCATCAATTCCCCGAAGGGTGAATAAGACGAGCTCGACCAAAACTGCCGAAGAAAGGAGAACGTGACAGATAGGCTTGCTATAGACATTAAAGAACTAGTCACATTAGGTTAAGAACATGTGGTATAATAATGATAATCGTGTTTCCATGCGCAAGGAAAATATACAAAATAAAAATAGAAACACATACAAAAACTTCTTTGCGGCTATCGAGCCTCACCGGCCATTGTCGTCTTAATAGTTTCCTGCATAGAATTGGAAAGCTCCTTCTAGCTTGTGCTATTGTAGCCAAATTCCTGAAACTTGCAGCCATCTTTAATTTGAATGTCCTTTATATTACAATCAGCGAATGTCTTTGTCTTTGTGTTTATCTCAACTAGGTCTTAGCTTTCCTTTTAGTTTGAATTTAGCAGTGAGTAATAAGTATGTTAGAAATCTTGTTATTGTTTTTTTTTAAAAAGACCTAGGAGATTAAAAATTTCGTAGTTGGTGATCATTGGTTGCGTGATCATTTTTCTTCATTCGAGACTTTATGATTAGATTAGTGTTTTCTTTTTGATGTCATGTAGTTTTAGTTTAGTATATAGAGTGAAATACCTTGTTTGGTTTACTCACGAATAAATACTTACTTATCGAGCCTCACTATGTAATTTAATGGCTCTTAGCTTCAGAGCCCTAGGTCCACTTAATCACACTCATTGGTTATAACCCTTTCCGTGCTGCTATTCGGGATATCGTAAAGAAGCAAAACTTTAGCCTTTACCACATCTACAATTAGTTTCTCCCTCCCCCATACAACATTGTAAAGAAAAGACAAGAGCAAGTAGTTTCTACGAAGTCAGTATTCGAACGAGTAGCGGCCAAACAAAAGGCGTTCCCAAAATAGATTTATACCAACGATTGTTGAAATTTGAAATAGCCTTTGATCATTTGTTCGCACTTTAAATATGTCTGTTATATTCATTTAAATGTGTGTTCTATTAAAAACTGACCCATTTAACTCCAAAAGCCCTTGGCATCGGCTGAGAAAATGGTCCATGCTTTCCTCTTCGCCAAATTTACAAAGTGGGTAACTATGCCTGATGTATCTGAGCCGGTCCTATGCCTAACAAAAAAGCCCACAAAATAAGATAATATTACTGTGTAGTAAGACACCGTCTCCCCCTTCTCGCCATGCATTGTTGCCCCAACAACACCCCAACACACGAGCGAGCTCTTTTTTTTTAACCGGTTCTTGCATAGTACAGTTTCTGTTCCGGGTTATTTTTTCCCGCTTAGCTATCTTTTCCTCTTTTTGGGATCCCAAAACGTAAGTGGAGGGATACCTATGACCTCGCAAAAGTTGGCCGTCAGTCCGTCTATCCGTCCGTCTGTAAGCACGATAACTCTCGAAGGGAATGAGATATTTTGATGAAACTTGGTGTGAGGATTCTTTGGGTCAAGGGTAAGGTCGATTTCGTAGATGGGCTCTGTAGCCTTACATTTAGGGGTGGGAGGGGGTTTCAAATTAAGGGGCAACAAATTCTTTTGTAAAAGCTATTGAGATAGTTGTTTTAGGGGTAAGGAGACATGCTGAATCCGAATATGAAAGTTATTTTGATGCCGGACAAGTAGTTCACCCGGAATCCGGTGAAAACCGGACACAATACTTGTCGACCAGTTTTCGGCTATAGCGGTCCTACCCCTTTATTCTCAAACGATTATAGCTTTGCGCACATGGCCGACAATCATGTGTTGATTCAGTGACGTAATCGAAGGTCGAAGGGGGTCTGGTCTCAAAGGTTGTATACAGAGGCGAAGACATGGGGTGAATGTATTTTTTTTATAGCGGGTTTCGATCGAGAGGAATTGAAATTATTAATTAGTATGCGTGCTGATATTTTATCGCTGGGAGATAGGAGGAGGTAGGCCGATTGGGAGAATTGGTCCTTACTTCTGCCCGATGTGTTGAGAGCGAGAGTGTGTGCGACATCTAATGTGTGATTGTAGGAAGTGTAGCAGGAATTGTAGGAATAAGTGAGGGGTTGTTCACTGAAAAAGTTGTACTTGTTAAGGGAGGGGTTGCTCTCTGGAAAAAGATGTACTGGATAAGTGAGGGGTTGCTCAGTGGGTGTACGAAAGTGGTGTGAGCCGGTCCCAGGTAATCGTGAACCAATCCCAGGTGCACGCGAGGGGTTAGGAATTGGGCGTACCCGTTAAAGGAGTAATCGAGGGGTTAGACACTTGGGTGAGAAAAGCGAGGGGGTTGATTCATGGTGTACCAAAGAGGGAACTGCTAGGGTGCGCGAGGGGCTACTCACTGAAAGAAGGGTGAACTGGGTAAGTGAGGGGTTGCTCACTGAAACAAGGTGTACTTGGTAAGTGAGGGGTTACTCAGTGGGTGTACTAAGTTGTCCGTAAGCAAAAAAAAATCAAAATGGTAACATTTTTGTTATAGACTAGATATTCAAGCGGTTGATTATGGATAAATAGCAAAAATGTTTAAGGGGTCTAGCGAAGACTTGGAAATGTACAAGATCCGATTGTCTGGATCAAAAAGTCTGATAAACATTAAAATATTTGGTATCCCATCGAAACCTTTGGTCTTGTTCCTTACTGCCGAGTGAAATGTAGTATCATTTCACATAGTCGCCTATGTGGCTACGACTCGTCCCTTAGTGACGGCAAAAATCTTAAATAATACAAAAAACCTAGTCATTATACTGAACAAAATTAAGGTCACCAACACTACATGCCTCAGTATTTTATAAGTTAACATTATAAATCGTATCCGTTTTTTTTTACTTTTGTAAGGGGAGCCGAAATTTTGCAAATATGCTCGATTCAAGTCAAACTCGGGTCGTAGAACTTGGAAAGTAGTGAGGCCATTTGCCGTAGATGACTGATTCGACATTTCGAGTGAAACTTGATAGGTGGTAAGACAAGAGGCTTTGAATGATCCATTTAGGGGGGTAGCGGAATAGTGTGGCACGTCTCGGGATCAAGATGCGACATCTATGTCTCCAGGTCGTATTTGGCCACAGAGTGTGTGTGTGTGGGGGGGGGGGGGGGGGGAGCCCCGGAAATAGTACGGCTCGGATAGTCATGGTCAAACGAGTTGAGCAATTTGAATGAAACTTGGAAAGTTGTGAGGTCAAATACCGTAGATGACGTATGTTAGAGTCCGGAACGGATCCGAGCCGAAATTTCCCGAAAAACGCTGAGGTTCGAGTGAAAATTGATAGGTGGTAAGACAAGATGCTTTGGGTGATCCACTTAGGGGGGTTCCGGAAATAGTGTGGAACGTCTACGGATCAAACGGCTGGATCTAAACTTGGAAGGTAGAAAATTAATTTAGATGATCCGACACAATGCCAGAAATGCTCAGACTCGAGTTAACATAGATATCCGATTTCTAGTTCCGACCGAACCTGGGGGGGGGGGGAAGGTTTTTTTTTGTGACGTTCTCATCTACTTTCTGGCATTATCTACTCGTAACAAGGACCACCCCCCTCGAGTTTTGTCTAGCGACGCCCCTGGATATGTAATAGTAAAGAGTACTATCATTTAATGTGAATCAGACTGGGACAAGTGTCCAGTAGCATCATGTCTTGCTCTAAGAGCATCCAGTCTTGCTAACAGTAGCATGCAGTAGAATGCAGTAACACGGTAGCTTTGAAGTTTATGTTTAGTTTAATACTCTTTATTACACAAACTAACTTTTACATGCTAAACTACATGAACACATATGAAGTAGAAGATGTATAAGTAGCATCAGTTAGTACTTCATGCTACTTTTTCGTACACATTCATACTAATATTCTGAGATAAATTTTTAATCGGGGAGTGATTGTGATTTAATCGGGGGGGGGGGGGGGGGGTGATTTTTATTTGTCGACAATGGCTTACCTCCGTGGTTACTGTATATATATATATAGAGGGACAAGCAAACCGACACCTCAAATCCGAAAGAATTAGTTCATTCGATGAAATCGATTATCTGTAGACAGCCGACAAACGAAGTAACGCATTTTTATCGGGTTTTCAGGCCTGTTTAAGTAAATAACTGAAGTGTAACTAGACTGTCGTATGTCAGCCCTGCTTCGCTATATAGATCTTGTCCTTTTTATTCATTTTTACAGTTAATACTATTGGGTCGATGTCTCGATGTGTCACGACTATTAATGTTTTCAAGAATTCTTCGGCAATTTGTATGCCAAATTAAATAGTCTACAGTGACCATTAGACGAGACAGCAGAAACTGGTGGCATATTTTACGCATTGGTTCATGAAATGACGAATTGATTGACTGTGTATAAATATTTATATTTTATTGTAAATATGTTTTACGTAAAGTTCAAATTCGGCGCACGCGCTGTGAAAAATATCTTTTATGAATAAAATTCTACTCTACTCCAGTTCCTGCTCGTCATGGGCCATGATGCCTTGAGGGGATGTTTTTTTTTATTAATTTGCTTTCTTTATGTTTTTCAATAAATGCTCCAAGAATCTCAGTGTAGGCCCTTTACTGGTATTTGTAAGAATATTCTTGATGACTAACTCTTTCGGACGATAAAGACTCGCCGTGCGCCTATAGCGAAGAGCCAGACACATCCCCTGTCACCCATGACATAGGAGCCACCATCCCATCTCAGAGAAAGTCCCAACAGAAGTAGGACGATCAACAACTTGAGCTTACGTGAGGCCTACTTCTGTCGGAGAAGAAGATAACCTTCAGAGATCATTGTGTTGCGAGAGCAACACCTTGGTTTTGTCCTCGTTTTTTTTTTTTTTTTTTTCCTATGCCCCCGATTTCATTTTATTCCTGGTAACTGGGAAGGGTCTAACCTGTGCGGTTTTTACGGAAAGTGTGGAATTAGGCCGGATTGATGAATATGACATTACATTTTGGAAAGCTCCGTAGAACTCTTGCCTGGGGCCAATAAGGATAGTTTTTGCTTGTCCTCGAGCCAGAGCCTACGGTTTGCGAAGTGAAGTGGAGTTGTATAGCCTATGTCAGAGAGGACTATCTGAAGTTGTGTAGCGAACCTTTCATTTCATCAAACCATGTTTCTGCTTTCGAGTGGAAAGCTCCGTTCTAGCACGCAAGCAGGCAGGCACCAGTTTCAAATTGAAGATGGACTAAAATCTATAAGTGTTAAATATATGCGACAGTTACCCGGCCCCACAGCCTCTTCTTTGAGTGATAAATAGAAAAATCTACAGAGACAAAAAAGTGGCTTTTACCCACGGGTCCGAAAGTGCTGCCATCTATTGTTTCTGTCCATGTCTGCGACGATTTCAGCTGAGTTTATCATTTTTTTTTTTTTGCACTTTGGTTTGTGGTAGAGTAACGGTATCAGATGTGCCTCTTAAACTTTAAAAGTTCTCTCATTGCTAAAGAAACTAGAGCTTATCCTTTGCTCCTTTCTAAGTCGTGACGTTAGAAAGTTGGCCTACGGCAAAAAAGTCAACTTTTGAACTAAGACAAGTAGAATTTTTTTTTCGACGGCAATCGATAGCCATTGATGAGCTGATCAAAGTATATGTCATCCATTTTTTGGTACAAAAATTCCTTCATGAGATACACCAGTTTGAAAATTTCAAAGGGGTTGACAACTTCAGTAGTAAGGTACATTGAAACCAAAAATAGGCGATACCAGTTATGAGACATATATGGGACTTTTAAGCAACAGTCGACTGTTAGCCCATAGTCATCTTCAGTAATGAGGGGTTTGCAGCTTTTGCTAGTTGGTGTACCTGTTATTTGTTTCCGGTGTATTCGATGGTAAGAACAATTTGGTTCCCAATGGTAAGATATGCAAGGGACTTGTTAGTAATAATCGGCTGTTATGCTACAATCACCTTCTGCGATGATGGGTTTGCAACTTTTGCTAGCTGGTGTACCCATTATTTGTTTTCGGTTAACTTAATGTATATCACGGGAGAGGGACTTGTAAGTAGGAATCGGTTCACGAGGGGCCATGAATTTTTGCAAATGGGTGCACATTGTATTCGATTTCTATAAATCTGACGGTAAGAAAGTTTGCGTCGATGGTCTATCAATGTAACCTAGGATTAACTGTTTACACAACGGATACAAACGAAAATGTAACGCAATGAGGTAGTTTCATAATAATTAATAGTGTCATCTATGGTATTTTAATCCTGAAAAGTTACGGATAGCTTTCTAATACCAACTAGATTATATAAGATATTGTTCCAAGTTTTCATCCGTCACGATGTCTACGATTGAAAAGGATAAAGTACAACTGACTGCAAAGTTAATTTAGTCCCTTCTTCCTATATTATTTTGTTGTTGTTTTTACAACGCTGAAGAATACCTTTTGATCATATGATTAATTTTTTTAGAACATCCCGTTTAAAAGCTTATGCTATAATCATCTTCAGCGATGAGGGGCTTGCAACTTTTGCTAGCTGGTGTATCCATTATTTGTTTCCGGTGAATTTGATGTCAATCACGGGAGAGGGACTTGTAAGTAAGAATCGGTTCACGAGGGGCTAGAAATTTTTGAAAATTGGTGCAGATTGTACTCGATTTCTGTAAATATGACGGTAAGAAAGTTTGTATCGATGGTCTATCGCTATAACCTAGAATTAACTGTTAACGCAACGGGTACAAACGATACGGTAATGTAAAACAAAAGGTAGTTTTGTAATAATTAATAGTGTCATCTATGGTATTTTAATCCTGAAAAGTTACGGATAGCTTTATAATATCAACTAGATTATATAAGATATTGTTCCAAGTTTTCATCCGTCACGATATCTACGATTGAAAAGGATAAAGTTCAACTTCGACGGCAATCGATAGCCGGTGATGAGCTGATCAAAGTATATGACATCCATTTTTTGGTTAAAAAAATTCCTTCATGAGATACACCAGTTTGAAAGTTTCAAGGGGTTGACAACTTCAGTAGTAAGGTACACACTTAAACCAAAAATAGGCGATACCAGTTGTGAGACATTTAGGGGACTTGTAAGCGACAGTCGACTGTTAGCTCATAATCATCTTCGGCAATGAGGGGTTTGCAGCTCTCGGTAGTTGGCGTACCTGTCATTTGATGAACAATTTGGTTCCCAAATGTAAGACATGCAAGGGACTTGTAAGTAATTATCGGCTGTTATGCTACGAAAATCTTCAGCGATGAGGGGTTTGCAACTTTTGCTAGTCGGTGTACCCATTATTTTTATCCGGTAAACTTGATGTCTATCACGGGAAAGGGACTTGTCAGTAGAATCGGTGCACGAGGGGCTAGAAATTTGTGCAAATTGTTGCACACTGTATTCGATTTATATAAATCTGACGGTAAGAAAGTTTGTATCGTTGGTCTATCGCTGTAACCTAGAATTTACTGTTAACGCAACGGGTACAAACGATACTGTAATGTAAAACAAGGTAGTTTCGTAATAATTAATAGTGTCATCTATGGTATTTTAATCCTGAAAAGTTACGGATAGCCTTATAATACCAACTAGATTATATAGGATATTATTCCAAGCTTTCATCCGTCACGATGTCTACGATTGAAAGAATAAAGTTCAACTGACTGCAAAGTCAATTTAGTCCCTTTTTCCGATATGCTTTTGTTGTGGTTAGGGCAATCGATGAAGAGCTGATCAAAATATATGTCATCCATTTTTCTGAACAAAAATCCTTCATGAGATAAACCATTTTGAAAGTTTCAAGGGGTTGACAACATCAGGAGTAAGGTACACACTGAAACCAAAAATAGGCGATACCAGTTGTGAGACATGTAAGGGACTTATAAGCAACAGTCGACTGTAAGCAACAGTCGACTATTAGCTCATAATCACCTTCGGCAACGAGGAGTTTGCAGCTTTTGCTAGTTGGTATACCTGTTATTTGTCTCAGGTGTTTTCGATGGTAAGAACAATTTTGTTCCCAATTGTAAGACATGCATGGGACTTGTAAGTAATAATCGGCTTTTATACTATAATCATCTTCAGCGATGAGGGGTTTGCAACTTTTGATAGCTGGTGTATCCATTATTTGTTTTCGGTGAATTTGATGTCAATCACGGGAGAGGGACTTGTAAGTAAGAATCGGTTCACGAGGGGCTAGAAATTTTTGAAAATTGGTGCACATTGTATTCGATTTCTGTAAATATGACAGTAAGAAAGTTTGTATCGATGGTCTATCGCTATAACCTAGGATTAACTGTTTACGCAACGGGTACAAACGATACGGTAATGTAAAACAATAAGGTAGTTTTGTAATAATTAATAGTATCATCTATGGTATTTTAATCCTGAATCGTTACGGATAGCCTTCTTCCGATATTGTTTTGTTATTGGTTTTACAACGCTAAAGAACAGCTTTTGATCATGTGATTATTCTTTTTAGAACACACCGTTTTAAAAGCTTCGATAAGTTAACAATTTCAGCATTTAACCGACAGCGAAGAAACAAAACCGAAGTGTTGCTCTCGCAACACTTTAGCCGGCGAAGCCGGCGAAGCCGGACAAAGGTTGCCGCAACACTTCACGTTGCCCGGGCAACGTAGGTCTAGTATTTATACTGGAGATCGGTTTCGATCGTCCAAGCATTGCCTATTCAACCATTCTCTTATACGTTAGTCAATGTTGTAAATAAATAACTAGCTATTTCGTATACCGAATTCGCACCAGCTTTAAGCCCGAGTACCCACTCGCACATCCCTGACATCCCCACAACTAACGTTGTTGATTGGTTTACACAGGATTTGAATCAATTTTGAGGATTCGTTTGGGTGACGTTTCTCGCTCTTCCAGAGGGTCACTGGCGGGTATCGGACTTGGTCATATACAGTACTGTATATTACTGTCCCAGGAATAGTTCACAGGTTCAATGGTAGGTAGGTAGGTAGGTAGGTGGGTAGGTAGGTATGCAGGTAGGTTTTTATTTTTAACCAAAACAATGAAAATAAAATAAAATAAGATTACTAACATCCTATCGCAGCAAAAAGAAAGTCCTAAGGACTTGTGCTGCAATTTATTAATACTACTTGTCTAAATATTCTAGCTTTTAGCCTGAAGAGTGCCCGTGTCAAGAAGGGCCGAAATATCGCTTGAATAAGATCAGGTGACGTAGGGTATCCATTTGGCGTAGTCAGCTGTGGTACAGAAATGTAAAAATATCACAGAAAATGTAAAAATATTAAGTAAGTAATTTATTTATAACCCGCCGTTTTCAGAAAGCGGAGTAAATGAAGAAAGTAAATAAAACACATAAACATACACAAAAAGACACTTAATTTCAATCGTCGGTATATTTAGTTGTTAGGTTCTGATCTATCTTTTGTCCAAGCTTTTTCTATACTTCGATAATCTATTCTTTTATCTGCGGGTTCCATTAAATTATTATACTTTTTAATGGTGCATTTTTTTTTATTGAACATCCGTTTCACATTCTGCCCGATGTGTGGAGTTATAAATGAGTGTGTGTGGAATCTTATGTGTGAATGTAGGGAATTAAGTAATTTGAGCGGAGAAATATTGGGAGCAATTTACTGCGATCAGGAGCGGATGGGGTAAATTGAAGAGTGAGTCCTATATTTCAATACAGAAAGTGGGTATATTCCTCAAACTGTAGATAAGCCCAGAGATAATTTTGTAATTTGTAATGGTATTTAGAGATTAGTTATGATTTGGTTCTTGTTTGTATCCCCAATGGAAATAATTAAGTGTTTATGATCGTTAACAACTTTAAACAATTGTTAACAGTTCGAAACAGTTGTTTTACACAGGTTTTTTTTTTTGTTTCATCTCCATTCAGAACGATAGTTTTCAATTGTTTCCAACTCCAATCGTTTTCAATTGTTTCCAATCGTTTTCGATCGGAAACAGTTGCGTTTTGTTTTCAAGTCATGAAATACAGACCCAGTTCTAACAACAGTAATATACTGCCATGATCCCTGTGCTTTTAGTGTATATATATCATATCATATCATATCATTTAGTCATAGGGTCACCCTGAGAGAGATAAAGATAGCCAAGTCGAGTAGGGACGATTCACCAAATGCTAGTAAGAGTCAAGGTGTTGTGAGATGACGCGTACTCCTGAGATTAATCAATCAACAAAGTTTAAAAAAGAGATAAGAATAAACATAATTTTCGGATACGATAAGCAATAGCAAAACTGGTTCACCGCAACTGAAAGAGTCTGCACATTCCACTCAAGGATGGGAGTCAGACGTAGCTAATTCCCAAACCGCGTGGCAAACCTGTGGAATAATAACCAAGGAAGTTACAAAAGCCCCTTCAAAAGTCGTCTGCACTTTGGAGGCGTGAGCAGCCCGCAAGCCGCCGCATAAAACGAGAGAGGCACGACCCATTTCTATTTTCCTTCTTCTTTCTTGAGACAGGACCCTTGTTCTGGTTTCATTCTTCTTCTTCATTGACCAATTTCGATGTTTGGACCAATTTTTTGCCACACTAACCTCATTGACGAACAAGGCTCCAACTGATTAGACTTGCTTCATACTAACGAACAAGTCTTCGACTTATTGTGGAGGGACAAGCTATGGAACTAGTACTGGAGGCCCGATAATCCTCCACCTCATGTCAGAAGTTTCATCAACATAAGAATGCGCGGTTTCAACAGACAACCTGCAACAGACAACACTTAGGATGGTATCTGTTGTTGCGACAAACGTTATGACTGAAATATTATGCATAACAAGCATTGCCAGGAAGAGCCAAAAAACCACCAAAAACCATCTGCTGACGTTTTTGTAACGGAAAACTCAGCAAATCCTTATTTCACTCACCAAGCTGTGATTTAAGGTAATGCTTGCGATGTCATAGGTATCCCACACTTTCCTTTGAGATCAAGAAGATTTACTTTTACTGCGGGGGATCAGGAAGTGGTTTCTAAGGGAATCCCAAGGGATCACTGGACGATCCTGGGGATTTGGCTCACACGGCAGTAAGACGAGTAAATGTAATGGTCTGGAGTAATCTCAGTGCTTCTAGTAAGAATCACTGTTGTAGTGGGTATACAGTCACGGAATCTGCTTTGTTTACTACACTGACGGGAAGTTTCATAACAGATAACACAAGGATGCGTGCTTTAACAGATAACACTTAGAAAGTTATCTGTTATGCTTTTCAAATGTTATGCTGTAAGACTTTATGCATACGAGACGAGCCGAAACACCGACAAAAAACATCTACTAACGTTTTTGTTAATTGTCATGATATCGGAAAAGACAGCAGATGCTTTTTTGGCCTTTTTTTTTTGCTCTTCCTGGCAATGTTTGCAAAACCATATCAGATAACATCTCAAGTGTTATGTGTTGAAACTCCGCATCCTTGTGTTGTCAATTATGACATTCTGACATTACGCGAGTAAAAGCCAGGTTGTCAGCAAAACGTCCCCTAGCGAAACTTTCCCAGCGAAACGCCTCCACGACAAAATATCCTCATGACAAAACGTCCCTATGACAAAATGTCCCCGTAGCGAAACGTCCCCATGATAAAACGTACCCGAAGCGAAACGTCCATGATAAAACGTCTCGAAGGCGAAAAGTATCCGGCTAAAATGGACCAATAATCGAAATACGAAACAAAAAAAAATGGGGGGATTTCAGTATTTACATCGGACCCGGTATTCTTATAAAGCGGATTAGCTTAAGACCAGAGCATGGGAAGAAGAGACTAAAATCTCCCAGGAGAAATCCCGAGCAATACGAGGTTCACTAAACAAAATCTTGAATGTCCCATGCTTTTTTATCCGCCATAACGAAACTTCGCTGATTTTTTGCATTCTTCTTGTTCGACTTTTTTTCCCACGAGCTTACTAGTACAAAATACGGTTACACATCTTGCTCTAAACGACCTAGAACTGCTAGATGGTAGATAAATAAATCTTTTTATTCGCCAAAAACTGATCATGGCTCACGCCAAATTTGTTCTGTATAGTCATGGATATAAATGAGCACACAACCAATAAGCCTACGCATATACGGCTACACCGCTCATAAATAACATGGTAAACTAGCAGCTCAGCTTATGCTTCGTTATAAATCTTTAAAAATGAAGGGACAAAACTCTTTGCAAACCTCTGGTGGGCACACTTAATTGGCTGCAACTTTTCAACCGTAGTAGCTACCTTGCGAGGGAGCCTTTTTGACAGCTTTTCAGAAGGGAAAATATTTTTGTGGATCGGGTGATTGAGAGATTTGACACCAAACTCCATGCAAAGTTTCAGCCTTCGTTCATGTAAGGAGGTGATTTCGAATTTATGTAGTAACTCTTCATAGGACCTCTCGGCCACCTTTGACGTTATGAGTACAGCTCATTTTTGAATCTTCTCAATTCTGGTGGTCTGTTCGACCGTGATGCCAAAATGCCAAAAAGGGACTCCGTATTCTAAATTTGGTCGGATAAATGAAATATATATCCGGAACAAGTGTTTAGTGGGGGCCCCATGCCTGGACATGAGCTTAAGCATCTGAAGTCCGGCATTCCCTCGCTTTATCATGCTGATCGTCTGTGCTTCCCATTTTAAATCTTGAGTTAAGATTATCCCTAGGAGTTTAATTTTTTCCACTCTCAAGGAATCTGGAATTTCCGAAAGAACAAGACCAAAGGTGTCAATGGGATCCCAAAAATCTAATATTTGATCCAGACAATTGGGTCTTGTCTTCGCCAGGCTAATCATCAGAGAAAACCGAGTTCAGATATTCTATCTACCTACCTATCTATACCTGTATAAGCCATATCTATTTTGACGAAGCTGACGGAAACTTCCTGCTTTACTACTGCCAAATTTGCGGTTTCGCCTGAATTCCGAGCGAACTACTAGTCCAGCAGAAAAAGAAAATTCAGAAACGAAACAGGCCTATCTCCTTATCCCTATACAGAACATCTAATCACTTTAAATAAAACTTTGACTTAAAAATAAATGCGGGTACAAAAGGATTCCAGACTAATTATATGTCCTAATTATATGTCCGGGTAAAAATAAATGCGGGTACAAAAGGATTCCAGACTAATTATATGTCCGGGTAAAAAATGATCATCATATACAGACTCAGCGTCTCTTTTTACTCCTAAATCTATCATCTAATCAACTTCAGATAAAGCTTTTGCTTTTAACACATTTTCCGGTTTTGGCCGGATTACAGGCGAACTAGTTGTCCGGCGAGAAAACGGTTTTCACTATCGGGTTCAGCATGTCTTCTTACCCCTTAATCAAACATTTAATCACCTCCAAATGAAACTTTTACTTTTAACAAATTTTCCGGTTTTTGCCGGATTCCGGACGAACTACTTGTCCGGCGAGAAAATGATTTTCACCATCGTTCTCAGCATGTTTTCTTACTCCATAATCGACTATCACATTAGCTGTTTAAAAATATTTTGTTTGTCCCTTAATTTGAACCCCCACCCCCAAATATAGGGCTACAGAGCCCATCTACGAACTCAACCTTACCCTTGCCTCACACCCAGTTTCATCAAAATATCTCATTCCCTTCGAGAGTTATCGTGCTCACAGACGGACGGACGGACAACTTTTGCGATGTCATAGGTATCCCTCCACTTATACGTTTTGCGATCCCAAAAATAGGGTTGAAAGATTTAAAAAAAAAATTGTCATAGTGACGATTTACTATCATTCACAGTCATATTAGATTTCAAAGCTCGCATTTTTACTTTACTGACAATATCTTGAACTTGACTCGAATCCTCTCTACAACAAACTTCAACAATTGTAAGATCATCGACATACTTCCAACGATTTTCAAAATCAGTCTACTACTGATCAGTTACGAGCTCAGGGCAAGGTGGGTTACAGTACGTGTTTGAGGGGAAACGGAGTGCTTCTCAAGCAAACTAGTCCTATGTCCGCTCTTTACTGCCTGACAAGCTAAAAGCTTAATGCCATATGTAATAATAAGAAGAACAAAGACCTATAACGCAGACTTTGAATTTGTTTTACCTCGCTCATGCACCTGAAGACCAAGGCGTACTTGAAAATCTTTGGGACGTTTCGCCACCAGGACATTTTGTCATGCAATGCCAGGCTTCAACTTTCAGACTTTTTTTTGCCGATTCTGATATGCTATCCGTTTTCGTCAAGGTGGATTCGGAAGATGAACGTGACAACACTGGTTTTTACTTCCACGAGACCCCGACCCCTAGAGGAGTCATTTTAGTAGATCTACAGAAGGCTTCACAACCACTAGATGGCACCTACATCGTTAAAAAAGTAGAAGACTGTATTGATACAGTCTTGATACAGTTCTTGACAGTATTGATACAGTTCTGTAGACAAACTAATTAATATATTTTTAGTTTATTTTAGTGAAGGTTTGATTAGTATATGATAGTAAATGTGTACTGGTTGCGTTTTTCAAGCACGTATGTGCTTTGTGTGTAACCGGTCGTCAAACCGGAATGATTTTATTTTAGTAAAGTTGTTGAATCCTGAAATCCTGAAATCTAGTGCTCGGGTCGCAACAGTAGTCATTTTAGAAGGTCTAGAGTAGGCCTGGATTGCTACTTCACTAGAATAAAAAGTTCTACCTATACAAAAAAGTATGTTTGAAAAAGTTATAATATTTAACTTACCTCCATCTTGGTTCATATCAGAATAACAACCTCGACGGCCATTAAAAATATCAACCTCGCCTTCGGTTAGGTAGATATGTACCTCGTCTACCTTCGGCTCGGATAGGTTATTTTCAATGGCCTTCACAACGTTATTTCCCGATATTAACCTCGAGGTCGGAAGGTACCTTTGGTATCATTGCTAAGAAACCAATGATCTGATTCCACATCTTTGTGCTCTCACCTCTAATGCGTTCGGTTAGGATACAAAAAAAGAATGTGTTGGTGAGAGATAAGACAGTTACAGCAAGAGCTGTGGCAAGGACAAGCTTAGGAAAGTAAGACTCGATCCAGATCCAAGCAGTGGAAAATCAGATAAAGTTTATCTGAAAAGGCAGCTTATTTCCCCTTAAAGACAGGGATTTTGTTGTCATCTAAGGGATTTTGTTTTTATTACGACCCGGGGCTCTAGTAATAACGTTCAGAATGTGCGCTGCTGACACGACAACCTGAAATTCACCGAGACACAGAGAATTTGAATATCAACATAAGCCTGGTTTTCCATGTGTCACGGACGTTAGTACTAAGTTAGGAAATTTATGAATAAAAAAAAGTAGGAAAGGTGATTAGATACGTCTTTTCTTATCCCGATGAAAAATTTGTAGCCTGCGTAGTTGTATGACAAGTGTACGAAAAAGGTGCATCTAGTGATATGTGCCCCCCCTCCCTCGAAGCAAGAAAAAAGCTAAAACGTTGCGAGCGCCCGACCACACAAATTTAGCTAAAACGGGCGCTCGCAGAGCACCCGACCACGAAAATTCAGCTCATCTCGGCGCTCACCCAGAAAAGCTAAATGGGGGGCTGGCAGTGCGCCCGGAAAAGTCAGTAAGGCTAGTTATTAAGTTGTCGGGTGTCCTGGGTTCTCGCGCGTCTGAAACTTAAGGAATTGCATTCTCAGTCTCATGTTTCGAGAGGCAGGCTATTGCTAGTCGCTCAGACACGAAGAGGTTTCTTAATCATATTTTGTGATATTTTGTGAATATCCTGAAATCCATCCTGCAGCACACAGTTTTAACCTAAGTTTTACCACGATCTGTTGTCTACTAGTATCGCTCGATTCAAGTAAGAATCAGGCTGATTTGCTTGTGGCGTACCTTTCCAATAACTTGTTAGTTTCATGTAAAGATCCTTTGTATTTTAGTAGAAAAGCATTTAATGATAAGAATTTTTCTCCAGTCCAACGTTAAAAAATAAATCGGCTTCATGAGCAATGAGAGAAGATTAAATGACAGGTCTGATTATTGCAACACATCATTCGATATTCATTTTGTGTTTGAAATCTAAATTCAGAACAAGTCAACTCCATTTCATTTTTTTCTGGATGATCGGTACTTCTTTTTGGAAAGGCTCGAACTTAAGCACATTATCCAACTTCCAGCTTAATGTCTCACATTTTTCTGGAATCGTCGTGAACAACGACAGACGGGCAGATACTGCTAAGTGGCCCTTACCTTCATTCGGGATCCGAGAAGGCGGTCTGATATACTCTTTATTACACAAACCAACTTTTACATGCTAACTACATGAACACATATGAAGTAGAAGCATGTAGTAGCATCAGTTAGTACTCCATGCTACTTTTTCGTACACATTCATACTACTACTCTGAGATAAATTTTTAATCGGGGTGTGATTGTTATTTGTCGACAAAAATATATAGAGGGACAAGCAAACCGACGCCTCAAATCCGAAAGAATTAGTTCATTCGATGAAATCGATTATCTGTAGACAGCCGACAAACGAAGTAACGCATTTTTATCGGGTTTTCATGCCTGTTTAAGTAAATAACTGAAGTGTAACTAGACTATCGTATGTCAGCCCTGCTTCGCCAAACTGGTGCACTTGGAAGTTTAACTTGTGCTGTATATTATAATCAATCAAGAATATTTGTAAGTGGCAAATAAAAATTGTCGATGCATACTCTCTTAAATGTGTTTTACCATGAACTATATTCATAAAACCGTAAGAGATCCGAGACATCCTCAGCAACAACGACATTAGGCGACGGGTCTCCCAAAAACACAACACAACCGACTGCCCTGGTTTTCAAGTTTCACCAAAACATATCATTCCCTTCGAAAGTTATCGTGCTCACAGACAGACGGAAACTTTTGCGATGTCATAGGTATCCCTCCACTTACGTTTGGGATCCCAAAAATGCAACCAAAGAGGCAATGGGTGCCAAGGGCCTTTGACCCTTTGACGGTTTTGAATTATAGGTGTGATTTTTTCTCTGAGATTTGGCCTTTGTTTTTCTTTGTTGTGTGATCTCTTACTGTGTTTTTTGTGTACTTTCTTTTTTACATACTTCATAATGTTCTATTTCCTGTACGACGGGCGAAAAATAAACATTACCCTACATTACAAGCGTATCTGAAAAGTAGCGAATGTTCACATTCTATCTTGACGTACTATTATCCAATCGTCCAAAGGGCAGTGATCCTGCCCCCGTCGGCAGGATCACTGCTCCTGTAGCCAGCTTCTATCTGACTGGTGTAGTTATTCACAAGCCCCTCTGTAGCTCAATGGTAGAGCAGTGGCAGAGCAAAATAACTCAAGAGAGTAATGCGCGAACTTTGAAAAAGTGACACACAGAGCGTGTTCCACCCTCGTACCAATAGTAACTATTAGTTACTATTTCCGTTCCATCCTCACAAAAAGTTACTACGCTGACCGTTCCAACCTTCTCGGAATAGTAACTAATAGTTAGTATTTGCTTACCATGCTCGGGAGCATGGTTAGCGTAGTAACCACGCATCTCTGTAACGTGATTGGTCGGATTCGCCCGTGGCATGATATCCCGCTGGAAAATAGAAAGATCGTACCAGCCTTGACGGCAAAAAGCCAGAATTTGTGACGTCATGCGTAGTAACTACGGTAAGTAGGGTGGAACACGCTCACAGTCAAATCGGAGCGAAACTAGCTCAACTCACATTGTAATCAAAACCTTTCCGATAAGAATTGACCCTTGGAAATCACGACAATGTAGATATACTTTTGAAAGAAAAAAAAGTGTTTTTGCACTTGGCTGTGATGACACGCACAAGGGCGCAAGAAATTCACCTGTAGTCAAAACACTTGAGTCAAAAACACTGTTGGACCTTTAGGTACGCGCACTTGGGGCGGGGCGGAGCCCCAGGATGCGCACGGAGTTACGCCTTTAAGAAATAATATGACTGCTGCGGCTCCCTAAACCACGGAGTTACGGGAAAAGGCGGGGGACCCAGGGTCCAATTTTTTTAACGGTCCGCCTTTTCCCGTAACTTACAAGGGATATGGCCCTTGAGCGAAGCTGCAAGTGCCATAAAAACCTTGAACCTTGAAGTCTATCAAAACCAGGGCCAGAAAAAGTCTCATTGCCAACAGAGGCGTCAACCCCTGGAATGAAGTGTGCGAAGCAACATTTTCAGCGCCCACTCCTGAAGCCACTACTTTCAAGAAGCATAAGCTGTGTCAAGAAGGCACTAGACAAAGAGTGGGCCACGAAAGATTGGAAGTATGAATGGGAAATCCCGTCCGGCTCATACTTGCTATGATCAGGGTTGCCACATAAAAAATATTTAGAGAGTGACTTTTGGCCCAAAACAGAGAGTGAAAGTCGAATCGCCTCTGTAGAAATGATACATCTTAATTTTACTTTGATGAACTGAACTTGAAATAGTGAATTCTGGTCGGAGTCACTGCTGCAAAAATGACAGATTTGGTCCCTTTCTAAAATAGAGTGATTTTTATGTCCTACGTAGAACAAGAGTGACAAAAACAAAAACACACTATCGTGCGACATGTGGCAACCCTGGCTATGAGAGACCACTGATTCAACTGAGAAGCATTCAATGGATCTACAGATCCATTGATTAAGTCAATTAAGGTAGTAAGTACTCATTAAAATGTAAAAAGAAAAACACATTGTTTCCTGTATTTAAAAATTAAGAAAGTGACTCAGAAAGGGCTGTCCTGTATGTAAACTTTCCACCCTATCTAAATGTTAGCCTGGTAAATAAACAAAAACATACCTTTAAGAAACTTTTCCTAAAGTTGTCACTCAAAAAGGCGTAAAGAGCAGGGTTGACAGCACTGTTCAAATACGAGAGAAATGCAGAGAGAACGAATAACGTCACAGTTAGTGACGGCATTTCGACACGAGGGTCACTGAAGGTCAGGGCCAGCTAAAAAAAAAAGAACAATTAACTAGCACTTATTGACAATGCTATATCGAAATGTGTTCCTTTTCCATACTTTTGTTATTCCTTATTTGTTATTATTTGTTATTTGTTATTTTAAATCTAATCTTAATTTAATCTTTTCTTCCAAATAAAAAACTAACCTTTCAGCTTGGTCACACTTGGCTCATTTCCTGGCTTTATATTCTGTTGGCCCCAGGTAATATCAGTGATATACAAATTATGTATTTTCGGTATTGTAAGTTTTTTTTTGTTTTTTCTTCAATCAATCAATCAAGTTTAATCCGAATAGCTAAAAGCTAGAAAAGGAATACAAATTTACAAAATACACAGACACACAAGAAACAAATTAACTAATACACTTACAAGAAATTACCAGAAATAAATGATGGAATGAAACTACGTAGAAATTGGGTAGAAGAATTAGCGGGATATGGGGAAAACTAATTGCCAGTATTCCTCTCGGACCGACGCACGGAAGACGGGAGGGGAGGGGGGAATAGATGGGTCATCTGGGGACAACACTTTATCTTAGCTCCAAAATTGTTTGAAAGAGTATTTCTACGTACAGATAATTTAGGAATGTCAAGTTTAATGAGAGCCTCTTCGTATGTAATATTATGATATGATATGATATTTATTTGTCTTCAAAGCCAAAAGGCCATAACAAATGTTGGTCACCCAGAATAATTCTCATGGCTCTCTTTTGGACATTTTCCAGGCGATCAGAGAGCTCTGCAGAAAGAGAAGAATGCCAAACCGGTGAAGCATATTCTAAATGAGAACGGATATAAGTTTTAAAATAACAGAGGAGGCATTTAGTATCCAAACCGAAAGATTTAAGGGTGGAGAGGCATTTAATTAAAAAGTTGGTTTTACGGATAATTTTGTCAACATGAGTTTTTACTGAATCTAACTCGCAGATACAGCAGCAGAAACATCATGAGAGTTTTTGGTGCTCCTGATATTATTAGTTGTTTTATAAAACAAAATTGCCGCCTTCAGGAGAACATTTTTGCCACGTCGGGTGGCGACATCATCCGGGTAGCGAAAGCGACTCCGCTTCTTTTCTTGTATAGTGGGTCACAAATAAACTGTGATTATTATTACTATTATTATTTTGGGTTGCAAAAGTGCAAAAAGAAAAAGAACAAGATGGAACCAAATCTAAATGCTGCCGTTATAAATTCAGGAGATCAATTAGAGCAAAACAGTGTATATAATTATGTTACAGGAACTCTAATTGACCCCTAATTGCAGTATGCTCATTATCCCCAAGCTACCACAAAGCCAATCGAATCTCACGTCCCCTAGGGATTTTCAGTTGTTCGTCAAATAGGCTGCTTTTTGAGCCCAGTGTGACCAAAATATCGCTCCGGCACACCATCACTTCCGAATACGAAATTTTAGTATTTTTCAACTTTATGATACCAGAGCAGAAAATCCATCCTGAAAGATTCAATCATTTCTCCACACCATAAGTGAGAAGTGCAAAAAGTAGCCTATTTGTTGACGGCCACAGACAAATGAAAATGTATTCAAGCCGCGGAAACCAGAACTACTCCGGTAGAACGCGCTGGACTCAACGTGCTAACGGAGATGATCTTCTTCATGACCAAATACTACAGATACTGAGTTGTACTCGAACGATTTTTTTTCTGACACCCTTGGACTCATTCTCCCCCCTTGTTACTAATTATTTTAATAACCAATAAAATTTCACGTTTGTTGTTATTTGTGCCTGTTCGGTTCTTGATTTGTTTCTGTATTTTGTCTTAAGTTTTGTTGTTGATGGTATATTGTTTAGATGTGTTAGTTATTAAATGTGTGTTTATTTATTTTCTTTTTCTTGCCTATTATTTAGCTTTTGCTATTGTGGCAATTTTTCCATTAAACCTTACACCTTAATCTGTCTCGATTATCTCACATGACCAGTAATTACCACGACATAATTACATACCTGCATAGCCCAGTACGGTGACCAGCAAATGATATAAGCTGTAATTACAGTCAGCACCATCTTGGTCACTCTCCGATGGGATTTCTTCTTTTCTTGTGATTTATTTCGTTGACCAACCATCTAGAAGAAAGAAGAAAGCGATATAGACCCGTATCCAGACAAATGAGACGCTGAATAACAAGCGGTATAGTTCCCAGTGCTTCTTGCTTAAACTCGTTTCTTCTTATTCGATCCATCTACGTGACTTCAGTTGCCAAAACTGAAAATTGTGAATAGTTTTACCGCCCAATCCGCTTAGTTGCTTCTTACTTAGAACGTGTCCGAAAGCTTTTTGGTGCTGTAAATGCTGCATTAATGCTGCATTTTCTTTTCTTTTTTGTCCGAAAGTTGTTGCCTTTTTTTCTTCTCTGACACTTCTAGAATACCAAAATTTAAGTCAGGAAGAAGAAGAAGAAAAAAGAATTAGCTGTATAAAGCTGACAAAATGGATCAGCTAATGATACCCAACATTCTTATCTTCTTATCTTTCCTTTCTTCCTTGGCCATGATGGCCAGTTGTCTTAGAATTCGGAATGTTTGCCGAATTGTCATTTGTCTTTTTGAATTTGTTATGTTTGCCGCCGAAAACACTGAGAGAATCGCCGCACTCCCCAGTTTCTTCTTGAAAATTCAGCATAGAATTTAGCATTCTTACTGAATTTTTCGATGAATTTTATGCTGAATTAATGTTGCATTAATTGAGCGAAAATTTAAGTCCTAAAGCGAAACGCGAAACGTGTTCACGTCAGTTATTACGAGTTACGACGATAATACGAGGAGCCAGCTCTTAAAGGACACGTCGCACTACACAGTGTTTTCACTCTGATGTTATGGGATAGTGACCCACTTTTACAACTATGCTACGCTTCTAGAAAATTACACACGGCATCGGCTGGTTTTAGCTTAATAGATGACAATCTTGGCAAAATTTGTATAACCTAGGCCTACAGACGAATAAACTCCTCGGAAGTAATTATGAGGCGAACGATACGTCACAGAGAACAAATGTGGTAAGCTTCATAATCAGTGTAATGCTAATAGAGGAAATAGGATACTCTTATGAAGTCTAGAATCTCGAGAACGACAATGGATGTAGACATTACTGAAGTAGAATGAGTTACTATAGTAAGTACGACGTGTCCTTCAGCTGTGGTTGTTCCTACAATGGTTGCTATGCTCTCTGGAACAACAGTAATAACAGCTCAGACATAACCATGAGTAAGAGTACGGGAATTCCAGCTGAACCGATAGTTACGCTCACTTACGATGCTCCCGAAAATCATAGGTAAATTGTAACAATCGTAATAGTCCTGGAACAAAAGTAATAAGAGGGAGGAGCTAATTTTCTTTTCACGGCGGCCTCTTGAACGAATATAATAACAAGAATCGTAAAGATTGCAACTACTAACAGGTTAACTGTCTGGAACGCAGCCTTAGGGAACGTTTTCTTGTGGAATTGTTTGATCTCAACAGAAGATGCCAGCCACACTAAAGTATCAACGACAAATGCTATCTTCATGAAAATCTGGCTTAATCGCTTTCAAATACAGATATATATATATATATGCTGATCCGTCCTTGAGACAGCGATCTCAGACAAGTTCTGTTCAACAGTGCTCCTCGAGCAACGATGAACATACAATTTGTCTTAAGTTCAATCCTGACGTCTCCCATTAGCTATTCACGCAAAAAATTACATACATTTGTTGGGGGGTTTGCTTTTGCATCCCGGTATTGTGAAATTTAACTACCCCGGAACTTATGGTTAAGTTTCGAAACATGGGCAGAAATCTCTTAAAACATTCTTCTCTTATTTACTGTTATGTTGTAATATTCTAAACCATTTGAATACTGTAAGACTAGGCTTAGTTAGTTACTTAACAGACTATCCACAGTTTTGCCGTTTTAAAGGACACCTGAACAATGAAACCATACTTGATCACACCATGGAGAATGCATTTACAGACATGGGCACGGAGAGCATTCTTCTCCTGAGCGTGACGTTTTCAAAATAGGGATGTTCGTTTCTGGAGGTTTGCACATGCAGACTCCAAGACAAAAAGCGCAATTCATTCAAATCTTGTACAGCGCTGGCGGGATCGTATTGGAATTTCTTCTAGATATACCTTTGGGCTTAACTGGTTAAAAAATATTCAACAAGAAGGGTTGATTGGAGACATTCCTTCATTTCTAAAATTGTTCGGTACTGAAATAAGACAGATGCAAAATGCAGCAAAAATCATAGCTTGGAAATACTATTTCGTATTTGGATTGGGTTTTCTGCAGGCAATGTTAGCGGAAGTCATACAGATAGGTATGATACTTGGTACTGTTCATTCAGGTGTCCTTTAAGCCTTTTCCCAAGCCCATTGACGTCCAGCAAAAACTCGGTAAAATTCAGATAACCGATTTTACGCATTAATAGCATGACGCGCGAGCATTTGTCAGGAGCACAATGCGTAAGGAAAATAGTGAACGAATATAATGACAAGAAATAAAATTCGAAGTGAATAATGGCAAGTGTTGAGATTAGTGAGGTATCATTAGCGGAACGTAACATAATAATAATAATAATGTATTTAAAGCCTTAGGGCCATATACAAACAACTATGAAATTTGGGTCTACGGGCTTAAGAATTAATGAATGCAGTTACGGAAGTAGGTTGCATTCGAATTCTAGACGGGAGTCCTTTAAACTTAGTATAGATAGTTTAGTCTACATGGGTCCGTGGCAGAAATACCTTTGCCATTTCTCCAAGATAGAGGAGGAAAATTTGGTCTATTTCATCGTCCAGTGTCAAGTGCATTCGCATTTGATCGATCAAGTTGCTGGGAGTGGTTGGTTTTGCCTCCAGGTCTTCTCGAATTAACGACCCCCAACATTAGTTCCATTCATGCCATGGTATCTGCTACCACGGTAACCGGATCTGCAATTAGTCGTATTTGCAGTTACCACGTCTGGTATCTGAATATCAGATACCACGGTACCTTGCCAGATACCACGGTAACTGCGAAAAAGACTTTTGACCTCAAAAACGCAACTGTTGTGGCGGAAGTTTCGGAATATGCACAGATATCGCTTAAATTCACTATAGATAGTATAGTGTACATTGGGTCCGTGGCAGAAATACCTTAGCCATCTCTCCAATATAGAGGAGGAGAATTTGGTCCACTTCGTCATCCAGTATCAAGCACTTTCGCATTTGAGGGATACATTTGTTGGAGGTAGTTTGTTTTTGCTTCCTGGTATTCTGAACTGTGACCACTCGGTCACAGTCAGTGGTTTGAGAATGTTATGCATAACAAGTGTTGTCACCAGGAAGAGCTAAAAAAATCGCCAAAAAGTATCTGCTGAATTTTCAGACATCATGACGACAAATAAAAAAAGCAGTAGATGCTTTTTTTGATGTTTTTGGCTCTTCCTGGCAAAACCTGTTATGCTTAACGGTTTCAACTTTGTTTGTTACGGTGGTGCCATCTGCACCCGATACTGCTACCTTCTACCGCCGTTAGGCAGCGTTACTCCGTTTCCATTCGGTTTGTTTAATACTTTATACTGTCGCGGCTCTTGCATTATTTATTAACATGACTCATCGGGCGAGCATGAGTCATCTTCTTCTTCACACTTCTTTTCCGGGGCTCGACCGGGCAACTAGCCTTTTCATAAAGGTTGTTTTTATTTTGTAAGTACAGCTCATACCAGAGAATAAAACCTTTTGTTTATTTACGGACCTTAGGTCATTGTCATGAGTCTTGTTTAAGGCTCCTTAGAGTGGGCTGGCCTGTAGGGCCTAGTGTATGATGGGTGGTTTATAGCCTATTGTGTTTCGGTACGCAGACCTTAGAGTGAATCGACCGGTGGAATCCACAATGAACCCGTGAAGTCAGCACGTGTAGTAGGCCACCAGACGCCCTAGGCGTCCTGACCCCGATGACTGTATCTAAGGACATTTACCATCTATGTCCGGCCTACTACATCCCTCGCTATAACATCAGGTTGAGAGTGCTTCTGCATGTCAGGGATGTGCGAGTGGGTACTCGTTAAACCTGGTGCGAAGTCGGTATACGAAATAGCTAGTTATTTATTTACAACATTGACTAACGTATAAGAGAATGGTTGAACAGGCAATGCTTGGACGAGTGACACCACTTGTCAGGGATGTGCGAGTGGGTACTCGGGCTTAAAGCTGGTGCGAAGTCGGTATACGAAATAGCTAGTTATTTATTTACAACATTGACTAACGTATAAGAGAATGGTTGAACAGGCAATGCTTGGATGACTGACACCACTTGTCAGCGATGTGCGAGTGGGTACTCGGGCTTAAAGTTGGTCCGAAGTCGGTATACGAAATAGCTAGTTATTTATTTACAACATTGACTAACGTATAAGAGAATGGTTGAACAGGCAATGCTTGGACGACTGACACCACTTGTCAGGGATGTGCGAGTGGGTACTCGGGCTTAAAGTTGGTCCGAAGTCGGTATACGAAATAGCTAGTTATTTATTTACAACATTGACTAACGTATAAGAGAATGGTTGAATAGGCAATGCTTTGACGATCGAAACCGATCTCCAGTATATATATGATCTCTGAAGGTTATCTTCTTCTCCGACAGAAGTATAGGCCTCACGTAATCTCAAGTTGTTGACTGTCCTACTTCTGTTGGGACTTTCTCTGAGATGGGATGGCGGCTCCTATGTCATGGGTGACACTTCACACACAAATACAGTCGTCGTAATATGTTGAAACCGCGCATCCTTCTATTGTCTGTTATGAAACTTCTGACAGTGTAGTGAGTATAAAGTAGATTTAAAAATGTTAATTTAAAAATTTCTTTCTCGCCGCAGCAATGGTGAACGTGAATAGCTTCGTCAGTTCAACATTTGCATCGATTTACAGATCTAAAAATATATACAAATTTAACCGTTTACTCTTCTTTAATCGCCCGAGCTACTCTTTTCTCAAAATTTTGAATTTTTTCGACGTTCTCTACCAACCCTACGAAGAGACCCTAGGTCTCCAGCATCATCCATATCATTATAGCAATTCGCGGACAGGAATGCCTGCTGAGATATTGCATTCCTGCTTTATAACACATTTTTTTTTGTCTCAGCTTACGTATGTTTATCGACGAAGTTTCTGCCATTCAGTGAAAGTTACTTCAACAATAAATTCAAAATAATAAAAAAAAAAATCTTTTCAGATCCCATTGATCGTGAAGAGCTGTTTACGTTTGCCAGAACCTATTAAGCGTGGATCGTAGACGTCCAGAAACTTCTTCTAGATTCACAAACAAGTTGTTTTCTGTGTCTGATATATGCGAAGAATTCTTCGCCAATTCAAAGGATTCTACAGAATTTGAACACTTTCGCCAAATCAAGTGACGCCTGAGGCTATTCAAATTTCAACCCTGGCGAAAGGACCTGTCATTAGACTGACTGGAGGATAGCACTAAGAGAAAGTGTTTGGAGATGGAAAGAAGAAAAGAATTGTAACTAAATCCGAAGAATTAATCTACTACAAAGTGAAAGTCTGAACGCCCAGGGAGAAGTAGCCTGCTAAAAGATGGGCTCAAAATACGCAATTGCTGCTGACATCCAACTGGTATGCATTCCTGTGTGACCTTTTCCTTCCATTAGAGTGTCAGAAACAATGGCAAGTTTAAATTGGACTAACCACGCTGGAGAGCTGCTGGAGAGGAATGAATCAAACTCTATCATATATCTTACAGAGAATAGGAGTTACAATAAACAGTGCATCAAAACTACACTGGAGGTGTTTTGAATATATTCTCCTAATTTTTACCACCTTGGTTCTTAGCCCTATAAACAGTAAAACGGGAATAATGCATTGATAACTAAAAACCGAGTGTTTCAAGGGCAGTGCTTTGAACAAAAGAGAACAAGACCAAAGGTTTCGGTGAGATCCCAAATACTGAATATTATTGCACTACTTGATCCAGACAAGCGAATCTTGTAGATTTCTGGTCTTCGCCAAGCCCCATTAACATTTTGCTATAACCTATAACCAAGTTCAGATATGGGTTCAACATGCATATTTACTCCAACATCTTTACTCTAATCGAATTCAGACCAACTTGACCCTTTGACGAAATTCCTCCTTTTAGCAGTAGGCTACTCTCTGCGAACTGCATGCAGAGCAAAACAGCTGGTGATATTGAGAGGCGAACTTCCGATCCAAATTTCCGAGTTTCGGCAAATTTTGCCAGCTTATCCGTCAAGATAATAAAGATCAAAATTGGATTCAGCATGTTTCAGTTTTCAGTTTCAGTTTCAGTTTATTGCAAATATCAACACATATCGTGGCTTGGGGCCAAATGGCGTGTTGAATACGTCAATATACATAAAGGCAAATCAATAATGTCTGTCATAATATCAAGATAAATAATTCAAACTAAATATGGCCTAACACAAACACATACAAATGAGACACACACAAGAATGACTAAACCTCTTTGTTGAAAATATGTACAGATTTAGGGATAAAACTATTTCTGTACCGTTCCATACGGTAGTAACGGGGTTCTAGCTTGGGTATTCGCTCCGCACACGCTCTTTGCGGACGCAAACGTTGAGGTTGGAAGAGAGGCGGCAGAAGGGAGCGGAAGGAGGGGTTCTGTAGGGACTTCATACCAAAATCTCTGCACAGCCTCTCCCGTCTATGATGGAGGGTCTCAAGTTGCTAATCTCCTTACGTTGATACTGAGTCTCTAATCGATCTTTGGTACGTTGGAAAGTTGCAACATCTCCTCCCCCTATGTCGACTATATCATTGGATTTTATAACTTCATGCTAAATTTCCGGTTGTGGTCAGATTCCGGTCCAACCACTTGTCCAGCAATAAAATAATTTTCATATTCGGATCATTCGGATCTAAAATCTAAACTCTAAATCAAACCTCTAGTCAATTTTAGATTGAACTTTAACTTTTCACAAATTTTCCGGTTTTACCGGATTCCGGGTGAACCACTTGTGCAGCAAGAAAATAAATTTCACATTCGGTTCAGCATGTCTCCTTAACCCTAGATCAAACCTCTAATTAACTTCAGAATAAACTTTTACTTTTCACGAATTTTCTGTTTTTTGCAAGGTTCTGGGTGAACTACTTGTCCGGCGATGAAAAAATTTCCAATTCCGATCCAGCATATGTCCTTATCCCTAAATGGACTATCGTATTAGCTTTTACAAATATTTTGTTCCGCTTCTTAATTTGAAACCCTTCACCAACCCCTAAATGCATATGTAGAACTGCAGAGCCCATCTTCGAACATGATCTGTACTTTGAGCCAAAGAGTCCTCATCCCAACTTCGAATACAATATCTCAAAGCTCAAAGAAATAATGCGCTAACAGACGGACAACGTTCACGATTAGATTAGATTAGATTGGATTTTATTTTACACATATATACAAAACATTTTACAGCACCTGCTAAGAAAGCCCCAAAGGGTTTGTTGGTCGCAGGGGGCAGTCTTCTCTATTCTACATAATGTGGGAACACTATTTTTACATTATTCTACATGCCATTCATACACGGTTCATACATATACAACAAACATTCTGCTTGCAAAAAACACTCACGCATCATTACGAAGTCATAGCTATCACGCCACTTACGTTTTGGGATCCCAAAACTAGGTACATAAGGACCTATGTGAGTGTATTAATTAAGTCAGTAGCAAACGAGTAAGTGGTGAGTGACAAAGTGATTAGTGTTACCGTGGGAGCAGATAGAGACCACGTGCCTGCCCACGCTGCCATATACCGCACAGAACCAGGAGTCCAACGGTTCATCAGCTCCTTCCCCCCGTTCCCCGTATTAAAGTCGCAGAAACTAAGAAAAAAGAGTAAAAGATAAACAAGACCAAAGGTGTCGATAGGATCTCAAAAATCTAATATTTGATCCAGACAACTGGGTCTTGTCTTCGCCAGAACCAATCTTCGCCAGGCTAATCATCAGAGAAGACCGAGTTCAGATATTCTACCTATCTATCTATCCTCTATAAGCCATATCTATTTTGACGATACCTTTACTCCTGCCAAATTTGCGGATTCGCCCGAATTCCGAGCCAACTACTAGTCAAACAAAAAAAGCAAATTCAGAAACGAATCCAGCGTATCTCCTTGTCCTTATAAAGAACATCTAATCAACTTTAAATAAAACTTTGACTTAAAACAAGAGCTATGAGCTCATATGGCACTTGTACGAGTAGGCTGTACAAGAAAGTAGATGAAAACGTCACAAAATACACCCGCCATCCAAAAAGGCGGTTCGTAAATGGAAATAGGATATTTAGTTTCACTCATTTCTGAGCAGTTCCGGCATCGTCTCGATTGCAAATGCACATGACTGTTCAAACTTTCATCCCAATAAATCCATTTGTTTGATCCCTAGACGTGCTACACGATTTCCGGTACTCACTCTATTTCCACCTACCGTGGCCGAATCTGGTTCGGAATAAAAAAAAAATCGACCACCTAAAGCATCTTCGTTTACGCATGCATGTCTACCAAGTTTCACTCGAATCTGCGCATTTTTGGAAAGTTCCGGTACCCCCCCCCCTTCCCACCAACGTTGTCGGAGCCGGTTCGGGCCCAATCTCTTAATTCCCTCATCAAGTTTGACTGAAATTGGAGCATAGCCTATCTGCAAGTTTCAGGTACACCCCCCCCCTACCTTGGCCGAATCCGGCCCAGACGCCAAATAACAAATCTAGGCCGCATAAACTCGGCACTGTCGAATTGCATCTCATTCGGTCCATCCGTTTGGTTTTTGTGCATGTCAAAAGTCCCTCCACCTCCAATTCCCCTAATCGTGGTCGCATATGGTTCGAACGCATGTTTTACATGTCGAGGCCATCGATTCGTATCACCCATGAAGTTTCACTCGAATCAGACCACTCGTTCGCAATTTATAGAAGTCCATATTTCTCTTCTCTTGCTCCCCCAAAAATGCTCCGATCTAGGAACGGAAGTTTCCGGGGGTATGTTGTGTCAGGTTTTTAAGTCAAGATAATTCGGGTCGCTAATAAGCCTGCAAAGTTTCGTTGTCGTTTTACGGAACTATTCTAACTCACGACTACCGGAATTCAAGGAAACCCCCTCCAACTCCCCCCACAGAGCCCCGAAACCATCTGGCTCCGTCAATTTCATCTAGGCCTAATGCTTGTTCCATCCATTAAGTTTCGTCCCAATCCCTCTGCTTTTAGAGTTTCTTGAGTTTTCCACCCCCCCCCCCCATCCCCACAGGTATCGGACCCGACCCGGACGTGACACTGAACGTCCGAGGCGATAGCTCACCAGACAAGTTTCATTCAAATCCGATCACCCGTTCAAAAGTTATGCACGCCACTAGATTCCGGACTCCCCATCCACCCACTCCCCCCACGATGGTCGGGTCGGGGAAACGGCTGTTCTCAAGTCAATCTGTTCGGATCCCTGACATACCTGCCAAGTTTCATCGCCCTAGGACATCAGGAAGTATGCCGAACTCGCGGGATCGATAGAAATCCGGACCCCCACCCCAACTCCCCCACAGTGCCCTGATCCGATCCGGTTATGTCAATGACGTGTCTAGGACCTGTGCTTGTTTTTCCCACCAAGTTTCATCCCGATCCCTCCACTTTAAGCGTTTCTCAAAATTTCCGGTTCCCTCCTCCAACTCCCCCCAGTGTCATCGGATCCGGCCCCGATTTAAAGTGAGGTGTCTGAGACACAAGGTCATCCTAAATATCAATTTTCATTCAAATCCGATCACCCGTTCAAAAGTTATGCACGCCACTAGATTCCGGACTCCCCATCCACCCACTCCCCCCACGATGGTCGGGTCGGGGAAACGGCTGCGGGATCGCTAGAAATCACGACCCCCACCCCAACTCCCCCACAGTGCCCTGATCCGGTCCGGTTATGTCAATGACGTGTCTAGGACCTGTGCTTGTTTTTCCCACCAAGTTTCATCCCGATCCCTCCACTTTAAGCGTTTCTCAAAATTTCCGGTTCCCCACCCCAACTCCCCCACAGTGCCCTGATCCGGTCCGGTTATGTCAATGACGTTTCTAGGACCTGTGCTTGTTTTTCCTACCAAGTTTCATCCCGATCCCTCCACTTTAAGCGTTTCTCAAAATTTCCGGTTCCCTCCTCCAACTCCCCCCAGTGTCATCGGATCCGGCCCGGATTTAGAGTGAGGTGTCTGAGACACGAGGTCATCCTAAATATCAATTTTCATCAAGATCCGATCACCCGTTCGCAAGCTAAAAATACCTCAAATTTTGGCTTCACCCTCCCTCCACTCCCCCCCCCCAGAAGGTCGAATCGGGGAATTGATGATTTCCTATTTAAGCTGGTCGGGTCCCAGACATGCCTGTCAAATTCCATCGTCCCAGCACATCAGGAAGCACGGAACTCGCGGGATCACTACAAATTCGGACTTCTCCCCCCCCCAACTCCCCCAAAGTGAGCGGATCCGTTCCGGTTATATCAGTCACGTATCTACGACTTTTGCTTGTACTTTCCACCAAGTTTCATTCGGATCCCTCCAGTCTAAGTGTTTTCCAAGATTTCCGGTTTCCCCCTCTAACTCCCCCCAGTGTCACCGGATCCGGTCTGGATTTAAAATGGAGGGTCTGAGACACGAAGTCCTTCCATGTATTAAGTTTCATGAAGATCCGATCACCCGTTCGTAAGCTAAAAATATCTCATTTTTCCTATTTTTTCCGGATTCCCCCTCCCTCGACTCCCCTCCAGATGGTCGGATCGAGGAAGCGACAATTTCTAATTTAATCTGGTCCAGTTCCTGATATGCTTGCCAAGTTTCATCGTCCTAGCTTATCTGGAAGTGCCCGAACTAGCAAAACCGGGACCGACAGACCGACTGACGGACAGAAATAACAATCGCTATATGGCACTTGAGTAAGCCCAAGTGCCATAAAAAATGCGGGTACAACCGGATTCCGGACTAATTATACGTCCGGGTAAAAAAATTATTGTCAGATACAAACTCAGCGTTTCTTCTTACCCCTAAATCTATCATATAATCAACTTCAGATAAAACTTTTGCTTTTAGCAAATTTTCCGGTTTTGTCCAGATTCCAGGCGAACTAGTTGTCCGGCGAGAAAATGGTTTTCAACATCGTGTTCAGCATGTTTTCTTACCCCTAAATCAAACATTTAATCAACTTCAAATGAAACTTTTACTTCTAACCGACTTTCCGGTTTTCGACGGATTCCGGTCGAACTACTTGTCCAGCGAGAAAATGGTTTTCACCATCGTGTTCAGCATGTTTCTTAGTCATAAATCAAACAGTTAACCAGCTTCAAATGAAACTTTTACTTTTAAAAAACTTTCCGGTTTTTGCCGGAATTCCGGACGAACTAATTGGACGGCGAGAAACTGATTTTCACCATCTTGCTCACCATGTCTTCTTACCCCATAATCGACTATCACATTAGCTGTTTAAAAATATTTTGTTTGTCCCTTAATCTGAACCCCCTCCGCCACCCCCAAATATAGGGCAACAGAGTCCATCTACGAACTTTTCTTACCCTTGACCCAAACAATCCTCACACCAAGTTTCATCAAAATATCTCATTCTCTTCGAGAGTTAACGGGCTTAAAGACGGACGGACGGACAACTTTTGCGATGTCATAGGTATCCTTCCTCTTACGTTTTGGCATCCCAAAAAGAATACAAGTTGTTTGTGACTGTGATTTGACTTTATTTTACTTATATTACAGTTCGCCCTAAGCGCCGTGCAAAAGTATTGCCTTGATTTTGATTTTCGTCTTATTCTTCAGTGCCTTAAAGTTAGGCAACGGGTTACCTACTCTCCTGCACCTGGTGCACATCGGCCGGCAAACAGGCGCTTAGTGTACACCAAAATCGAGAACTGGCAACCCTTGACAAGTTGAGCGACGTCCAAACTAACATACCTTAGATCAACTCAGCCTGAAACTCCTAAAGAGGTCACACTTTTCTCGTATTCACTATCGGATGAGACATCAGAAGCGACTCCAGCTCATTTTACTTCCAAACATTCCTCCTCATATTTTAGGGAAAAATTTGTAACTTTTCCATTTCGATGAAACTTGCCATCATCATCTCGGCTTGCACAAGCGAACTAATTATGTCGGTAATGATGTCTCGTCGTCTTGTGGGACTCCGGGATTGTTAATTGGAGATACGAGCACAAACAACCTTGAACGCAGCAGCTCAGTGTCTCAATTTGTGGGAACACGAGACGCTTCATTTCAAACAAGAAAATCACTCTGTGACAGGGTTGGGCAGATTTTTTTTGGGAACACAAGACGCTTCATTTCAAACAAGAACTCTGTGACAGGGTTGGGAAGATCGGTCTCCCTTCCCTTGAGCAACGTAGGCACCATTTAACAAAAAGTTTTGGCCACAAATGTCTAAATTCTGAACTCCACAGATCAATGTTGCCTCAGTATGTTGAACAGAATGACAAGACCAAAGGTTTCGATGGGATCCCAAAAATTCAATATGTGATCCAGACAACTGGGTCTTGTCTTAGCCAGATCCAGTCATCGCCAGACTCCTTGAACATTTTTACTATTAAAACTCAGAAACAGATTAAGGCCAAATAGCTAATCATCTGAGAAAACCAAGTTCAGATATACCTATAAGTCATATCTGTTTTGACGAAAACTTCCTGCCACTTCTGCCAATTTCCCGGTTTCGGCCGAACTCCAGAACTACTTGTCCGGCGAAAAAGAAAGCTCACAAACGAACTCAGGGTATCTAATAATGAACATCTAATCAACTTCAAATAAAAATTTAACTTATAACAAATTTTCCGACTCCAGCCGGATTCCGGTCGAACTATATGTCCGGGTAAAATATGATCTTCTTACCCCTAAATCGGTTATCTAATCTACTACAAATACAACTTTAACTTCTAATAATTTTCCGGTTTTGGCTAAGCATTTGTCTATATACACGCCCACTCGAGTAATAACGGTAGGATTAGTATTACCAAGAACAAATAACGAGTAAGAACAATGGTCTCTCGTCCATCCACCGACTAAAAATGTTCCGACAACAATGAGCGGAGGTGGACCCATTTCTTGGTCGCCCGTGTATACTCGTTGGTCTCCGACTCTCCGCCGTTACACATGAAGTCATTTACGAAGAAAACAACGTAGCCACTAGCGAGGCGGATGTTCTGGCCTGTTCACACGGGAAGGAAACAGCGTTGATTTTGTTTGAGTAGACGCTGGCGTCTGATTAGTGAATATTAGTGATGCGAAAAACAAAAAGCGAACTTGACCATGGTCATTCATAATCGCTTTTGTTACACCATGACCATACGTATGAAGATTGAAATCCCTTGTGACATTCCTTTTTATGTCTCTCGGGAGAACCATACAATGCAAACCGGGATTTGAAGCACACTCACTGAAGTCATGACCCATTGAGTTTCAACATCTGTAGTATTAACTTTGTCAGACGAGTGTAAATTTAGAGTAACGTAATTAAGGCTTTCGAGGATTACTGAAATTACCGAAATGGTAGAATAGCATGGAATAGTCAAAATAATACCAGTAGGTGAGTGTATATTTTGTGTTTTTTCTTCTTTTTTTTCCGAAATGCATAATTGTATACATTTCGATTTAGTGAGTTAGATTTCGATTCAGTAGTTAACTGAAAGACGAAAGTTCACCTCAACTTGGTCTATCTCGTTTGTCTTTTAGTTCACTACTTACAAATAATTCGATGTCAACGGTGTATTTTCCCATTAAAGAAAGTCTTTGGTTTTCGTACTGAGGCCTTGCCACATGGGTTCTAGTTTGTCTAGGACCCACATAGAAGTCCTAGTTTTTTTTTAAATTCAATTCAAAATTGTTTCTGGTTAGTTTGTCAGAGTAGAAGCCTAATTCCATCTGCGTAATATTTGTTCATTTCCACTTAGCCTATTAAACCTGAAACACGGTTTTTTTTTTTTTAAATAATCTGCCTGTTTTCATCTGGTATTCTCATATGAGAGCAAGTACCCGGAATGAAATTTATCTCTTCTTGTTCTGGATATTGACACCACTTATTTGAATTGACCCCGAAAAGATACAATTTACGTTACCATATATCTTACGTTACCTGTATACGGCCTTTGGGTTTTTCAATAAGATATATATACAGTTTGTCGTACTTTTAACTAAATTTGACGCATTTGTAAAATCTGCTTTGCATCAGATGGCAGTTTCTGTATATTTTGATATTCTTAGGAATTTTCTTGTCAACCCCCGAAAGCTTGTCTGAATCAATGAGCCGGCAACCGCTGTTTCAGCGCCCGCCCAGCCCAGTGTGAATAGGCTTATCACTGCTGCTTCCATTCGATTTTTCTTCCTCAGTGGTTTACGCAGCGTTTACACGGACAAGAAATCCCGTCGAGTAGAAAGGAATTCCGGTCGACTCGAAAGGATTCCGTTCGTGAAGACGAGTAGAAAAAAAGTCTAGCGGGACGGGAATCCTTTCATGATGAAAGGAACTCCGGTCTACTTGAAAGGAATCTTGTCGGCGGCGCTGGAAAAAGGTACTAAAAAAGTCTAGCTAGCTTTTAAGGGCAGCAATGCTCAGTACTAATGTCATAAATGATATCGAAACATTTTTTTGTTGACAAGTGAATTTGTTTTTGTCAGATTTTCTGGTTTGAAGAATTTACTTTTTCCCTCTGCGTGTGAACGTAATCCTGTCACCAAGATCGGATTCTGTTCAAGTTTTCCTGTACTTATAAACGCTGCATTACTGCGTTACACCTTCTCTGTAGAGGTAACCAAAGACAATAGAAGTGGGAAAGACCGGTGACTTCGCTAAAATCGGGTCGTTGAAAATCGATCGGAGCGCCTACTAGCGTTTGGACTTTGTCCAATTTCGAGCGGTAGATGATTAACATAATCAAAGCAAGAGGGCGTGAGCAGACGATGTCTGTCAACGTTAATTGATCCGAAATTAGTCGTTTGCTCTTGAATCCAACAGTTACTTCCATAAAAAAAAACCATTTATTCTTTTCCTGCTTGCTTTTTATTTCAATCAAAGAGGATATTTGACTGGAGACGGGATGCCCGTCGTAAACGAAACAAACTGCTTAACTCTGAGAGCGATAATTCGGCTCTTTTGGGTCCGTCTGTTGAAGCCCAAGCCGACTGAGAAACATGTATTAAAAGAATGAAAAATGGGTTGTACAGTTGGAAAGGTTTAGCGATATCTTTGGTATGTATGACAGGTTTCTCAGTCAGTTTGGGCTCGAGGAGAATTCATGCCGAACGCCAAACATGGCCAAGACCATTATTAGCTGAATTCAGTCTGTGGAAAGTTGAATATAAGATGAGATAGGTTACCTGCTAAATAGGCAAAAACATGAAAATGTGAAGAAAAAATTCAAGGATACGGTACACAGCAACTGACAGTGCAGTCTCGTTCTGTAGGCAAGAGTGTTTAATTGTGACAGTGGTTTAAGAGTTTTGTGAACACTTGGACTATTCGAAAGTGACAACACAAACCAATTCACCCGATTTATTTACTACTAGGAAAAATAATAAACAAGTGCGCAAAGGGTCCCTTCCTGGAACCCAGGTAACAAGGAACCCAGGAACAAGAAGAAAGCGACCAGTTACTAATGGGGAACGGGGACACACTACGAAAGTCTCTTCCGACAACCATGATCTGATCTGTACTTACAGAAATGTCGCATTCCTGCTCGGGTCATCGCCACAGTTTCAACTTGATACCTATAAGTTTACGAGCTCTACCCAAAAAAAAAAAAAAACTAAAAAGAAAAAACGGTGAGAAAAATCGGACGAGTGGATTGATCATAAACGCATAATGAGCTAACAACTTGCTTATGTACATGAAACATTCCAAACACCTGCTTATTTACATTTCTTCTGTACCAAAATTAACACATACCTACGAGACTAACACGTCAACCATTTCAGAGCTTCACATTAGTGCGACGACTAACATCATGTCAAATTCTAATCATGTCTTAAAATTTTCAATTTTCGAATTTTTTCACTCTTTCTAACCTCAACCTCTTCACAAACATTCAAACGAGGAGACTCTCGACGAGTAGATTTGTTTTTCTGAAGCTGTAGCAAACTATTCATGCGCTTGAGTTTGGCGAAAATAACTATGCGCACGCAATATTTGAAGATCGCCTCTACAACACCGTCACAGACGTCAAGGGCGATGAGACCCAGCTCTAGTTCAACCTTTGACATGATGCTATTCGTCACATTAATGTCAAGCTTGCAGTCGTCAAAATGAAGATCCACAGATTGTACGCTGAAGTGGACCAGACCTAAGAGTTGTTCTGTTGGGATAAACATGTTCGAGTTCTCTGAGTATTTTCTCATCTCGATGAAGACGGAACTCACTGTTTCACTCGCTGATTTCAAAATTTTCTCACACCTCAGGCATTTGTGCTTGTCCAGAATCTTTTTGCCAATATACCCTGCAAAATATCCCTCTGCACTACTGGACACAATTTCCGAATCAAATGGGAAAGCAAAGTCAAACATTGCATGTTCACTCTCAGTGGGTATTCCAGCAGAGTCGGCTACTGATATCTTTGATATGTTAGTCAGCGGATGTTTGACTTTGCTTTTCCCAGATGAAAAATCTTTCAGCGAACTAAAAAAAAGACTACCATCTTTGATGCAGTTCGAACCCTTTGGTGGTTGCAAAAGAGTCTTAACTATAAGACCCTTTGCTGAGCTTTCAAACTCTGGTACAGTCGGGTTATTATTGTGTCCCCTGCATACACGAATGGAGGCAAACCAGTTTTCAAGTGCATCCTGGTTGATGTTCCCCATCCGGAGTACACTGACGCTGTGTTCGTCACGTAAGTACTCCGTCATCTGGATAGTCCCTTCAACCCATAGCCTCCATCCGTCAATGCACTTGATCCTGGAGCTATTCTTCGTAACGAATGAGACTGTACTCAGCCACGACCTCATTTCCTTTAAGAAAGGTAGATGTTGTGATCTGGCGGTAATGGGTCGTCGCAGGTTCACAGCTGTGTCAAAGGTCGAAGAGTTAGCACAGTCGAACAGATCGTTGAACTTCTTTATGAACTCTGAAGTTTCATTCGCAGCAGGAGGAAGAATAGAAAACATAGACAGCATCGACATTGAAACAGAGACTGTGTGGCTGAGAGCTTGAGCTGCAAGTGGCACTCTCATTTTCAGAAATGATGGTGGACTAATATGATTGTAGTTCAACTTGGGGGCCAGGCGTATAGTGTTCTTTGAATCATGGTCGTAGAGTTGACGGACATGATTCCAACTGGCAACTTTTCCACCGTCGAATTCTGCGTCATAGGTCAGCAGGTTATTCCGCACGCTTTTTAAAAGATGCGGGGGATCGTAAAAGCAGAAAACCTTCTGGCCATCGATAATTACATATGGTTTGGGTTCAAATGATGGGTCATCAGATTGTTTCAAAGTTACGCCAAGGAGGTTGTACAGACCGACATTTGCCCCTGCTTGATCACATACCAGACATACCACAATACCACCAGCTTCTTTAATCTTCTGCACTGCTTTCGTGACAAGCATCACAAGCCTTTCTGTCTTGGTTGCGTGGTTCACAAAAAAATATCCAATTACTTGCTTCCAAGTACTGCACAAGCCTTTTGCCATGAACACTAGGGCTTGCGTTGCATTTTTCGCTGAGCGACTGTAGCCAGTGCCGAAGTCTTCAAAACCTTTGATAAAGTCGTTCTTGGAAAAGAAACCAGTTCTCAGAGCAACTTCATCAAAGGTCAGGGTAACTAAGTTTGCTGGATAAGCCATGGCACTAAACTTTTTAGAAAGTACCAAAAACATTTCATTGTGGAAGCCTGGGCCAGAGGGAAGTTCAGCCAGCCACATCCGTATAGTCCGCTCGTGTGGCAGCTTCGGCAGCAACTGCCTGAAGATTCTGTAGCCGGCTGCAGATACAAGCTTCATCGACAATGCTGCTTCTCTCTCAAGCTCACTGTACCTGAATCCATGTTTCTTTTTTCCGTAGCTCTGGATCTGATTAGCTACGATTTCCCCCATCAGTCCCGGCACGAATTCACATATTTGCTTCGCCAACACTTCAGACTTTGCATGGCCACTCTTGGGGAATTTGCTATTTGCTTTTTTTCGCAACGACCTCGTCAACCGTTTTAGTGTCTGAATCTTTGCCTTTAAGTGCAGTTTACGCGGAGTCAGGTTAGCTGCAGGTCGCCCTCTGTGACGTGGGGTTAGAACTATTTGGCAGGTTTCAGTATCGTCGCCAGGCTTACCAAACAGTGACGCGAGCTTGCGTACTTTCGGAGTACTTTGCGACTTGCTAGTACAAACTGATTTGGTCCGTGAAGGTGTTGCTGCTTCGACACCTGTGGCTGCGTCATTAACCTGTATACCTTCCACTTCTCCCCTGGCTGATTTTGAGCGGGATCGTTTTCTAAGTCCCTTGTAGGTACGGGGTCTGGTTTCAGAAGGAGAAGCAGCCTGCCCAGGAAATTTAACAGTAGCAGATGAAAGTAGTCCAACATAGAACATAATGGCTGTATATGCCATTAGGTTGGCTGCAATGGGAGTCACGTGAGGAACAACTGGGTCATCCTCAATAACTGACCGTTTGCAGTAATCATGACAGAGACTTGGAGGAGGTACAGGATCTACTGTGAAGTCTATATCAACTGCTTCTTTCATATCATCCACTCTTTTGGCGACATATGGTCCAGGAACATGGATCACTGTTACAACCGGCGGAAGCCTCCTCACAGGAACGGCATCATGGCGAAGCCTTGAAGTTTGTGGATTCGTCGGGTCCATAAACGACTCTCTTTCAAAATGGTCCGAGCAAACTCGATGAGACTGCGAAGTCTTGTGGTTGACATCGAGACCGAGACTTAGTAGCCATACCTTGAGTTTTTCCTTGTTGTTGATGGGTAAACGGAAAAGCCGCTTGCTTTCTCCACGGCCCTTGCCCTGAGGCACACAATGCTGGAGAATGCAGACAGGCATTCCTAGAAAAGACAACGTCTGTTGATTCTGTCAATAAACGATTCTTTTTTAGTTACTCTTGGCAGTATCAGTTCATAGATCCCAAGGTAATTGCCGATTTGTAATAACATTAGTGCTGCCACAAGTTTCTTTTTGAACCAAAAAAGGAGACCTTTGAAGACCAATAAAGAGACCTAAGGTCACAGCTGCTAAACCTGAAATCCGCAGTGTTAGAATCCTCTTTGCACTTTGCTTGCTAGGACCAGAGGACTTACGGTTCGAAGTAGTGGAACATCATTTGGCGAAATAGTCTATGGCTCTTAGATTCTTAATGTCAAGGGAGAAAGGAAAGAGGGAACGCACCTTAAAAGCTTATCGAACAAGAGATATTCGACAAAATAGTTCTTGTCCTTTTTCTTCCCATTAAGTTTCATTTCAATCGCTCCACTCTAAGCGTGTCACATGAATTCAGGTTCCCCCTCCGACTCCCCCCCGACACATTCATCGGACTCGAGCCGGACTTGGAATGGGACATCTGAGAAATGACGTCTTTCCAAATATCAAGTTTCATTAAGATCTGATCACCCGTTCGAAAGTTATGCATGTCACTAAATTCTAGATTCCGGGTCCCCTCCCTCCCCCCCACGATGATCGGTCGAGCAAGTGATTCTTTCCAAGTGAGTTTGGTTGGCTCCCTAATATGCCTGCCAAGTTTCATTGTCCTAGCGCATCTGTAGTAGCCTAACTCGCAAACAGCGGACTGATCAACCGACCAACATAAAAGTGATCGGTATATGGCAGTCGGTCGTAAGGGAAGTGTCATAAAAAGACAGCTTTTGTAATTTGGCTTTCATAAAAAAAAAACATCTGCTGTAGTTTATCATTTAGAATGCCTAACGCCTTCCTCGCAACACAAAAGACTTGAAGACTTGATGCAGAAAAGTTGAATCTCATGACAAACACCGAAATACCACTTTTCAGTTGCTAGCGATCAGCTTTCTGCAGGTAGACCCCAACATTACCCCTGATATTCGTAAATCGTTTTCGTCAAACATACATCACAGGTACAAGCGCATAGAGGTATAAAAAAAACCGACAGTTAAATTCCACTAAGAGAAAACTGACTATTCGTGGATTACGGAGCAAGGAAGCAACTCATTTTCATCGGGTTTTCTCCACTTTAAGTTAACTCAGCCATTTTGGTTAAACTTTAAGAGTTTCACTAAGTTCCACAACTGATTTTGTGATTAATTCAGTGAAGAAAATAATTCTCCGGCATGTATTCGAGGCAAGTTGGCAAGTTCTTTGCAGTGTGACCAAGTAACGACTTATTAGATTGCACTCTCCTATGTTCAAATCCAAGGGCTGTAATCTAAATATGATTATGTGAACTTCAGCTTTAGTTAGATTTTGCTCAGACACTGTGACCAAACACCACTTGAACAAGAGGCTGAAGCTCAAATGGCCCTTGCAATACTAGGTACAGCCGGGCGATGAAAGTAGGAATTTGTGGGTTTATTGTAAATGTCTGTAAGCAAAACTAGATAAGAAAAGAATGATCAAGAGCCCTTGAAAATCAAAATACTGTATCGCTTGGTAAACAGTATTTTATTTTTGCACTAGGCTGTGATAATGCACACTTTAATGGCACCACAAATTCATGTCTAACCAAAACCCTTGAGACAAAAGTAAGGATAGGCTCATCGGGGTCATGAAAATGTACATTATGCTGAATAGTATTTTTGTTGTTTAAGCGGTTCACTTCAAGCGAAACTCTGGAGGTAAAATGATCACAGGCTATTGGGGATCACAAATGTATTTCATTCGGTCAAAAGTTATTTTTTGCCCTTTCGGTTAAGATGAGCACTTACAGGGTACTAGAAATTTATTTTTTAGCAAAACCCTTGTTGCAAAAACATCATGGGCCCTCGTGGATCATGAATTGTTGGGTAAAATATTTTTATACTTGATTTCTTACGTGTAAAATTAATGCCTTGGACCGATAAGATTTGAACTTCCCGGGTGTACCCAACAAATGTGATAAGTTGTCTTGTGGTCTTTTGGCATGCATCCGATAAAGATTTACAGAATTTGATTTTTTATGTGGAAAAAGAACCTGATGTTGCAACGAGAATACGGAAGCCTGACAAAAACTATCGAGCATTTGATTTTTTCTATGTTTTCCTCCGATAGACTGTACAGAACTTGATTACTTATGTGTACAATTAATGCCTTGGACCAATACGATTTGAACTTCCCGGTTGCGACCGACAAATGTTTGCAGGATTTCCTTTCTTGCGCATAAAAAGAACCCGATGTTGGGACGAGTCCACCATTGCCCAACAAAACATTAACAAATTATCTCTTCAGGATTACTGAGGCCCGGCAGAGCATGCAGAATTTGATTTATTCATTTGACCGACAAATGTTTGCAGAAAATTTTTTCTTCCTTACAAAAAGAACACAATCTGCCCACGAGTATACCATCGCCCAACAAAACATTAAAAGATTATTTCTTCGGGATTATTGAGGCAGGACAAAGCATGCAGAATTTGGTTTCTTCACTGTTTTGCACGACAAATGTTTGCAGTACAATTATTTCTTCTGGATTACTGAGGAGCAAAAAAAGCATGCAGAATTTCGTTTCTTGCATATAAAAAGAACCTGAATTGCCGACAGCTTCTGTGTTCTTTGAAACTTGTGGAAACACATTTTTTTCTCTCTGAGCAAGAACACCGATTCGACCCAAGCAGTATTTTTGGTAACTAGCTGAGGCTCGGGCAACATAGCAGAATACAGTAGAAGCACAGGAAATGAGTGGCCCCCTGTACGGAAACACTACAAGAAATTTATGGGTCCCTGGTTGCATAGAAGAATGTTAATAAACATTTACTTGGAAAGAAAAGCTCCTGATGGAAGTATTCCTGAACGTTTTTTGGAAACTAATGATACTAACTCCCTTCACAAACAAAAGCAATAATAGGCTACTTACAATCGACTAACTTGTCTTCAATCGTTAGGGACAGCTGTCAGACATCAGGATTAGTATGTTGTTGTTTAACGGAACTTCCAGAACTTCTTCTTTATTCTGATAGAAATCAAGAAAACGTGCTTTGATAATGATTCTGCGGAGAGCGATGGAAGAAAATGTCAACAGAGCGATTTTTTAACGAAGTAACAACCGCTAAACGGCGCTGATTGTTGTGACTCATGGGGCTTACGGGAGTTTCCGGTCTTTCCTACTTATATTGTCTTTGGAGGTAACGACTTTTGATGTCCCGGGTAAGATCCACCTCCGCTCGTTTGCGTCGGGAGCCGACTCGTCTCAGCTTGGTTGTGTGACAGATATAGGGAGACAGCAGTTCTTGCTCTTATTTGTTTTTGGAATTACTCAAAATTTCGGGAAGTGACAAAATTACACCATCTAGATAGATTTTTCTTAAACAGAAAGCTTCGGGTATCTACGGAGGAAATGGTCAAAATTTTCTTCCTCCTTTTCCAAAAGTGGGCAAGCATACGTAAGGAGCCACTCTATGAATTCGCAGTCACCTTGGGCTGAAGGAAGATTCTCATCAGAGGCTCATTTAAGCCGCGTTCACAAGCATTCCTAGCCAAGCATAGATGCCTAAGGCATGTGTTCAGGCGCAGCAAGGCAACGGAGTTCTATAACCTGGAAGATGGAACTTCGTGCCTGGCCGACAACCTGTGCATATGCGTTGATGTGAACGATGATGCTATGCACGTGCTTAGACATCTGTGCTTGGCTATATAGGCATGCTTGTGAACGGTGCTTTAGGGAATGAGAGGCAACACACACTCTGGTTGTTAATGTCAAGAACCCCGCTATGAAGCTCATGGCATTTGCGGAGAGTTTGAAATTCAGAAACTTAGAACGCCATGTTCCAGTTGGATACCTTATATTACCTATTTACCCGTCGTTACCAAGAGATGAGAATCCTCGGGGCTCGGAGACAGATATATAACCCTTATCATGAGGACGAAGAGAGGGGGGGGGGGGGGGCTTTGACGGCTGGTTATACCTGTCAGAAAACGCAAGCTATGCAGCTCTTTCTGGTTATAGGTAGAAACTAATGGCCCAAGTTCTTCACTGAATATAAATAGGGGAAGGGCATCAACAGTCAAAGCCAAGGAATCTCGCCTCTCCGGTCTTCTTTCTTTGAAAGTGTTTTGCCACGTAGAAACCCGCTGAAATCTATCAAGCCAGGGGGTGGGGGCGGCAATAGTGTGCACAAGATTTCAGTGTCTGTGAGACCACATTATCTCTTAACGTCACATAGTATTTCCTTCACGACCTTTACGGTGTTATTTGTCCGCTAAAAGTAGCAAACCGTGTTTGGGACTATGTTTCACAGAAAACAACACTCAAAGGCTCAGGATAATTTTGTGTTATCGGATATCTGTTAAAATTGCGCGGCTCTGAGATAGTGTTATGAAACTTCTGAATGTACGTTCAATAGTTGTCTAGAGTCACCGGACCCATAGTCGCTGCAGATAAACAGTTGAAAGATATAGTTGATTCATAAAGCCGTCAAGAGCGATGTAGTTATGAGGGTGGTGGATAAGGCTAGGTCTTGAATAGGGTCACTGGGAACTAGTGGATAGCGTGGAAATCCGCTGAAAACCAGCGGGCCTGACCTTAGGTTCCACTCTCCAAACCAATCAACAAACGAGAGGTAAGGATGTCCTAGGTAGCCTAGGGCTCAAACGCACTCTTCTCTTTCTCTCTCAATAAATAAATGTATACTTCTGAGTAGCATCAAGTAGTGTGCCGTAGACGTATCTCCTAAAGCAGTGTACGCTGGAACCCCTTTCGGTTCGTAGGGAAATCTGAGCCAACGTTTCGAAACGAATTTGATATCCCACCCTTTCTACTGAAACATCCTTCCTCGACCCTTCAGACCGGAAAGAACCAGACCTCCAGGAAAAGCGGCTATAAAAGTACCCAAAACCCAGATCTGTCGCTTGTAAAACTGAAAGGTACCGTAATTTTGTGCCTCAGTTTACCTTGTATCATAACAAGCTTATCTGAATTACTGTATTTTTTCTATGACAGTTGTATATATATTTTAGCTGTAGGTTTATTGACAAGTGGCAATTAATTTGCTCGCGCACGAAATGTTGTGCCGCATTTGTTTTGAAATTAAATTAAAGACTGGAAGATTTTTTGTTTCTGATTTGTGTATGTCAGTCAATCAAGTAATCCATCAAGACTTTGAATCCGGCAAGAAACCTTATACCCTCCCGATGAAAAATGTGTAGCCTGCGTAGTAGTATGGTAGTAGTACGAAAAAGTTGCATGTAATACTATGTAATAGCAAAGAATACTATCATTTAATGTTCCTCAGACTGGGCCAATCTTATGTAGTAGTATCCAGTAGCATCCTGTCTTGCTTTAGGAGCATCCAGTCTTGCTAATAGTAGCATGCAGCAGACTGCAGTAACACGGTAGCCTTGAAGTAGAATCATGTAGTAGGATCGTTAGTACTGCATGCTACTTTTTCGTACTACTTCATAGTACTATAGTGAGATAAATTTTTCATCGGGCTTACACTGATACTAGAACAACGAAAATAAATAAATATAGCCAGGGGTGACAGAATGCCGCTACAATACAATTTTGGGATACTAGCAACCAATTCCGCAGAAATGAACGATGTCCATAAATTCCTAAAAGTCCATAACACAGTAATCCCCGAACATCTCTGTACCACCGCAGAAACAGGGCCACGAACACGAACAAAGCTAAAGAACCGGAAGGAAGGTTGGACTGGAATTCGGTCAAACCCGAAGAATACCCGAAAAAGACACAGTGTATCGAGAAATGCTGATAAGAATTCGAAAAGAATGAACATCTGCAAGACCCGATTGCCTGTCCCAAAATAATATTCCATTTGGGATCCCATCACAACTTTGGTCTTGGTTTTCAGTTCTGTATGATTTTCAGTATGCTTGATTATAAGGTAAGTGTGTAGTGCGCCTTTCTCTTCTCTTTTCTGTATTGTTACCTCGTCGAACCACAACCGCTGCTAATGATGGGTAATAAAACAAAGAATTCACCCATTCGTCATAATAACAAAAGCAAAAGCGCCTTACCTTTAGTTTTTTAACGACCAGATAGTAGAATGTCGCGATCAAACACAGTGGAAGGGCAAAGGACATGCAGAACGTGTAGAACGTTAACGCAGTCGTCCCTGAGATAAAGCCAGGTTCAGGCCAAACGATATTACACGTAGGGGCACCTTCGATGATGACGATGTCGGCATACTTGAAGATCGGTATGACCATGAGCGCAGAAGCAGTCCATGCTGTCAGAGCCACACACTTGAAAGATAAAAAAGAAATCTATTTTCTAAAGATATTTAAGACATGGCTACAATTATTGGTGCAAACAGCCCACCAAGGTTATTGTTATTATATTATGAAAAAAAAAAATTAATTTGAAACAAAACAGAACACGAATGTGACAAATCTTCTAATATTCCAACTGCGAGCAGTAACGTAATCTATAGAACATACATTTTAAGCTTTTCTGGGTTAAATAGATTATTACGTATCATCAGAGGCGTCATGTATGGGGGGGGGGGACAGTCAGTTTTTCTTAAAATCAGTCGATTTCTCTTAAAAACGTCATTTTTTATGCAACGATAGTCGGTAAAAATGACCAGCGAGTCGGTAAATACCTTGCCCCCCCCTAAACATTTTGGCTAGTAACGCCTCTGCCTATCATCATGTACAAGTACACAGCCTCGCAAGCCCCGCTTTTGTTGTGCTATTGAAAACAAAATGTTAATTTTCAATAAAACTGTTCTACTACTACTACTACTACTACTACTACAAGAAAGGGATCGACTAAAAAGAGGCACGGCACGAGTAATAAAAAGAGATTAACAAGTAGTAGAAATAGACAATAAGTAAGTGAGAGTTCGTAACTCTAGAGCTTGAAAGAAGTCACGTTATAACATTGTTTCTGCACCTCACTATGAAGCCTGAAAGAGCCCTTCTAGTTTTCATTTCTCTTTTTAGTACTCGTGCCTCCTATACTATGTCGTGCCGGGCCGTGCAAAAACAGTCGATTTTTTCTTAGAAAGTAAATTTTTTTTCTCGGAAACAGTCGATTTTTCTTAAAAAACATTCAGTTTTTGTTAAAAGCAGTCAGTTTTTCTAAAAAACAGTCAGTTTTTCTTAAAAACGGTCAGTTTTTATGGCACTTGCCTTTCGGTCAAGTGCCATATAGCGATTGTAATTTCTGTCCGTCAGTCGGTCTGTCTGTCCCGGTTTTGCTAGTATGGGCACTTCCAGATAAGCTAGGACGATGAAACAGGGACTGGACCAGATTAAATTAGAAATAGTCGCTTCCCCAGTCCGACCATCTGGAGGGGAGTGGAGAGAGGGGGAATCCGGAAAAATTAGGAAAAGTGAGATATTTTTAGCTTACGAACGTGTTATCGGATCTTAATGAAATTTGATACATGGAAGGACCTCGTGTCTCAGACGCTCCATTTTAAATCCAGACCGGATCCGGTGACATTGGGGGGGGGGGGGGGGGGGGGGGGGGGGGTCGAGGGGGAAACCGGAAAACTGAAAATTTCGAAAACTTTTACTCCAACCAAATATCCAGTTTTTGTCCGATCATTTCCGAACTACTTGTCCGGTAAGAAAATCAAGTCAAAAACACATTCAGCGCGTCTCATTGTCCCTACACCTCCTATTTATCCTCTCTAGTCAACTTTAGAAAAACTTTACTCTTAAAAATAATTCCGATTCGACCGAATTCCAGGCGAACTACTTGTCAGGCAAGACAACAACATTATACAGATTTAGCGTGTCTCATCACCTCTAAATGGCCTATATTATTACCTATACAAAATAATCTGAAAACTAAATCTCCTTCCCACCTCCATCCATAAATGCAGGGTTACAACGCCCATCTACGAAATGTACCTGTACTGTGACCCGAAGAATGCTCACACCAAGTTTGAACAAAAGATCTCAACCCCTTCTCGAGTTATCGTGCGAACAGACGGGCATTTATTACGAGGTCATGGACATCCGTCACTAACGTTTTGGGATCCCAAAAATAAACGAATGACTTTGTCCGGGTTTAAACTTTTGATTTCACGACAGAATTTAGGTGTCGGGATGAGAAACATGGATTCTAACTTTTTAGTAGAGCTCCCAAAGAGACAATTACGGAACCTGTGATATTTGGCAGCAAAAATCTGTGGCATTCTGGCACCAGCAAAACTCGGTCTTTCTAACAAATTATTAACCAGAAATCCAGCTTCATAATCATGTGCTTTTGGGTTATTTTTTTACGACATCACCGGTCACAGAATTCTGGCTCGCTTTATCGAAGAAGTCAAAATCTGTGAAAAATCGCCAAAATCTATGAAAAATCGCTGAATTCTGCGACCAGTGGCAACACTGGTTATAAGAGTCAATATTCTGCCGAGGATTTAATCTTGCTCTTGCATTACTCGTCAAGGGCTCTTACCCTTCAAACGAAACATTTACTGCGAATTCCAGAAAGCAATCTAGACTCCAACTATTCCTTCGCAATTTCTCACAAGAAATCTCATTAACTTATCACATTAATTAATGCAATAGTGAACAAAACATGACTTGCTTAACCTTAAGCTTTCTAATTCATCGATTTCTTATAGGACTTTTCTTCCTTGTAATACTAATGCAAACTACCTCCGCAATCACTCCATTGATTCTTAAACCTGAAACCCAAACGTTCATACTGTATATTCTGAGCCCTTAACAATATCTTACTGATTTTCTCACTTGCCGTATTTTGCTACCTCCGATACGCATCATTGATGTCGACAGTTGTTCTCGGGAAGAAAAACCAGTTATGTAAATTTTTCCGTCTTGTTGCTAGAAGTCAATGGTGCTAGAAAAAGGCTTAAAACAGCCAACGTCATGGGCAAATATTTAAAGCAGATCTTAGTTGTAAGACTTGGAAGTATTCAACTATTGTATAATACGGGAATTTAAAGAATAAGTAGTGCGAGGGGTCCTTTAAAGCAACCGCGACTCAAATCTTTGTATCTTGTCAGTCGAGACATACTGACAAGCTTAAAGAGACAGTGACCGGTGATCAAAGCTGTCCTGAATGACTGGGTTTTGGGGCCATAGTCGATCCTGCATTTAACGTATAAGCACGCGCAGATCATGTTGAGATCGAGGGGTTGTTCGCTCTCCCTCCCTTGATGTACACCTCGACACGCTACCAAGTCACGTGGTGTACATCGTTTCTGGGAGTGAGCGGTTAAAAAAATGTAACATGGTCTCGCTCCTCTCAACTTCAAAATTATTTCAGCTGACAAAGAGGTACATGATTGGATTCTCAGTGTTCTCTGTAGGCCAGTTTCAAAGAAATTTCCGGATGGCAGCAAGGATACTCTATATGACTAAGTCCAAAAACGCCAGTGATCCTCAGGAAGAAGTAGTTAGCGTATCCGTAACGACTCAATATCAACGACTCAAATCCTGTGTCAAACAATCACGGCGATCTTTCGGAGCAGCTGTGACACCACTTCTGCTTTTTTTCCGCCAGGTATCCGGAGAGGCCGGAGATTTTGCATCGGCAAGGAGAGATAGTCATCAAGAGTATTGGTAAGAAAGAATAACTGATACAGTAGCTGAAATGCACTTTACCCGCTTATTAATATTGGGCAAATTGCGATATCCGATATCGATTCACCACACCAAATATCGATGCCGAATATCGAAAAGTAAGGAAGGTCTGATACCGAAAACAATATTTGGAGTTATCCATTTATTTTCTAATTATTGTAAATCATCTAATTCTAAAATATCCGAAGTTGGAGCAATACCTTTTTTGTAATTCGGCTTAATATTATCGGGGACCCAATGCTTCCTCTTGTCGGAAGTGGGAAGGAGACTCAAGCTCTGCGACTAGGCGAACCGTCTCCTTTAATTAGAACGGTGTGTAAACAGGATCTAAGTAGCAACTTGGGGAATCTCTATGGAGATACTGATTTTCCACTACGTTGGCTACATCAGATCGAATAAAAAATGTAAGTGACGAAATATACAAACAAGACCAATGGTTTCGATGGGATCCGAAAGTTTTTTTTTTAATTTCGTTTCCTTGTTTTTTGTCTTTCTATTTTTGTCCGTCTACACTCCATAGGGTTAGGTGGTTATAATAGGTACCACTTTTGTTTGTGTGTGTTTATTTTTCAAATTTGGTCATGACTTTTGGCTCTTAGCGTAAACGAATCTTATCTCATTTTCTTATCCAGTCCTCAAAGGACACCTGAATAATGAAACCATACTTGAACACACCATGGAGAATGCATTTACAGACATGGCCACGGAGAGTATTTTTCTCCTGCGCGTGACGTTATCAAAATAGGGATGTTCGTTTCTGAAGGTTTGCACATGCAGACTCCAAGACGAAAAGCGCAATTCATTCAAATCTTGTACAGCGCTGGCAGGATCGTATTGGAATTTCTTCTAGATATATGTTTGGGCTTAACTGGTTAAAAAATATTCCAAACGAAGGGTTGATTGGAGACATTTGTTCATTTCTAATATTGTTCGGTACTGAAATAAGGACAGATGCAAAATGGAGCAAAATCCTAACTTGGAAACACTATTTCGTATTTGGATTGCGTTTTCTGCAGGCAATGTTAACGGAAGTCATACAGATAAGGATGATACTTGGTACTCTTCATTCAGGTGTCCTTTACGACTGATCTCCAAACCCAAGACAGATTTGCATTTCCACAATGCGCCCGATTTCTGGTATTGGCCCCCTATATTCATATATGTGCATTACTTGTCACCAATAATGTTAACAGACGATTAGGTTTCATTTTTAGACTTCCGGGTTTGACGGAACTCCGGCCAGATTATCCATCCGAGACGAGAATATATATTATTTTCTGATTTACCCATGCTATTAAAGTCTTTGATTCATGCGGGACGAGAAGGTGGGAGTTACCATCATTATTCGATGGGCCGGATTGTACGAGCATACTGTTACCTTTGTTTCCCCAAAATCCTCACGGTAGCCAACGTTATCCAAAAATTACTTGAACACAATTAACTCCTTTGCACCATTCCGCCATTGCTAATTAACTATTCATTGATCTCCTGTCTCTGGTCAAAAGATTACTAGAACCTTCGAGACATCGAGTGGCGTGTATGAGGATTAAAACAACTAAGTATATCACCCTGCGGACGTTTAGATACGTCGGAAGAAGAAATCATCGGCCAGTTTGACAGTTTTTGGTCTCGGAAGCTGAATATTATTTAGCTCAATTGCAGAATCTTCAAGAAATCCCTACAGCGAATTTAGTATAATTTACCACGTTTGTTTATTGTAATCTAGTTTACATCCTTAATTCTCTGTACTCTGGACTTACTGGAATTAACAAGAAAAATCAGAAAACGCAATATTTAAAGAAATCGATAATGCAAATAATTAGTTTAATTTTTCTACAAATATTCCATATGCCTGCTACAATAACAAGGCACTTGCAAGAATAGGCAAAATGTTGGCGGGAGTTTTTTGTTTGGGAGTTTTGTACAGAGTCGAATATTATATTATTATACACCAGTAAGTAAAAAATACTATAAAAGGCATTTCTAGAACTCCTCTTCTTCGTTGGGCGGTGCAATGGTTTTCAGTATGGTTTCGACATTTATTTCAAGTACGTTTCTTCTTTGAATTATTGCTACGTAATTTCCCGTTTCGAGGAGACGGACCTCTGCTTCGTCTTAGGGTTTTGCCTGCTAGTAGCTAGAAGGCATCGTTTGATAAAAAGTACTTTTCGAACTTGCGGTGAAGATGCGCACTTTAGGAAGCTAGAACCTCATTTGTAAGCAAAACCCTTGATGCAAAACTGGTAATGGTCTCATGGGAACATAAAATGCATATTTGGCTTAAAATTATTTTTCTTAATTTGCAGTCATGATTGGTAGTTTAAGCAATGGTCGGATTTGGAAAGTGGCGTTTTGTAAGCCAATCTTGTCCAATTTCTAATATTCCAGACAAGTTTCATCGTCCTAGCACACCTGGAAGTACCTTTACTCGCGATCACCTGAATTCCAGACTCCCCCTTAAAGTCCCCCCACAGTCGCCTGAGCCAATCCGGTTCTGTAAATGATTTATCAGGAGTATCTGTTAGTTATTCCCACAAAGTTCCATCCCGATCTTTCCAGTCTAAGCCGGTTACGTATTCCCCCCCCCCCCCAAAAAAAAAAAGATCACCAGAGACACGTCCTCTGTTCAATTACAAAATTTCATCCAAATCCGGTCACCCGTTCCAAAGTTACGCACGACTCAATATTCCGGATTCCCCCTTCCTCTACTCCCCCACGACTATCGGATCGAGTAAATTTATTTACAAGTCAGTTTGATAGGGTCCCTGGTACGCCTCCCAAGTTTCGTCGTTAAAATCCCCAGAACCGCCATCACCGGAATTACGGGAAACACCCCTCCCCCCCCCAAAGTGTCCGGATCCAGTCCAAATGTGTAAACGATTTATCTGGAGCAGATGCTTGTTATTCCCAGCAAGTTTCACTCCGATCCCTCCATTCTAACTGTCTCTCGGGATTTCCTGTCTCCCCCCCCCAGTTCCTCCATAGCTGTCGAGTCAAGTTCGGACTTCACATGGAACATCAGAGATATGTCATTTATTCAGGTAGTAAGTTTCATTTCAATCCGATCACCCGTTCGAAAGTTACACACCACTCAATTTGCCGGATTCCCCCATCCTCTACCCCCCCCCCCCCAGAAGGTCAGATCGGGAAACTGATTATTCCTGGTTGGTTTGGTCGGGTACCTGATACGACTGCCAAGTTAAATCATCCTAGCACCATTAATCTATATCAATCCCTACTAAGGTTCAACAACAAATTATACCAACCCCTTCGACCTTCGATTGCTCTAGCTCTCTCCGAACGAATTTAAGCAAAGAATGACTCATCCACGAGCAGAGCTATACTAGTGTGAAGAAAGGGGAATGACAAAAACTAGAAAAAGCGTTTCAAGAGATTTCGGGTGTCCCCCTCCAGCCCCCTCCCCAGTTATCGGATAGGATCCGAATTTGAAAATGAACATCCAAGACACTTGTTCTTGATACCTGTCAAGTTTAATGCACGCCCGATTATCCGCTCCAAAGTTATGAATGTTACTATTTTCCGGATTCCCCATCTTGCCACTCCCTCATTGATGGTCGGATCGGGGAAGTGATTATTTCCAAGTTAATCCGGTTGGATCCCTGATATGCGTGCCAAATTTTATCGTCCCAGGTCACGTGGAAGTGCCCAAACTAGCAAAATGCGGACAGACCGACAGACAGACATTACGATCGCTATATGGCACTTGAGTAAGCTCAAGTGCATACAAACATTTTGTTAGATTCAAAGTCAAACTATGATTCCATCCTCCCCATATAGGGCACTTCCAACCCGCACCGCTAGATCACCCAGCGGTCGAATCAATCAATCAATCAATAATTTTATTAACCCGTATACAAATGGCACAGAACATGCCCATACGGAGTATATGAAAAACAATAAAGGAAAGAAAAAGATGAGACTAAACTAAACGAAATGACTATACAAACGCAGGTGTCGAGTCGTGTCTTCATCTTGGGTGTTGGGTGGGGGGTTTCTAGACTTTGCAAGTGCTAGAATACTTATGATATAACTCCTTTAACGAAACCTGACAACTAGTTTTACTGCATAATTTGTGTCCTCGCCTAAATATCCTTTATGCTTCTTTCGCATGGATTTGGAATAAATCAAAGCTTTGATAAGCTTCAGAATTGACTTCCACGTCCAAAAACACTCCGGATTTGGACATGGGTTCAGCACGTATCTTTCATATTTCGACACTTCAACTGTGGACCGGAAAAAAGGTCTCTAGGCCCTGAAACAGACGCGCCTAAATTTCTTGTTTGGGCAGTCGCAGACTCGGATTCCTGAAAGTATTTTCGGCACCAGCATCAATCATACAGAACAGCTGAATTTTTTAAATAATAGGGGCTAAAATGACGCAATTTCTGCTTAAAACTATTATTTGTATATTTGTACCAGCAAGTTTTTCCTCCCACGCAACTGCCATAAAACTGAAAAAAAAAAACACATTTACTTTCTTCAGGTTACAAGTAGCTAACCCATTTCCTCACCACTTGGGTGTAGTTCGGCGACTCAAGATTTTGTATTTCCTTCCATAACCATTAAGAATCTTCACTGAGTTTTAAGTAAATTCATCCCTGCTAAAGCTTTCAATGTCGCTTTAATTTTTATCTCTATTCTTGCTCGGAATTAGTTCCTATGTAGGACAAAAATTCTGGATCATATCAGGAAACTGAAATTTACAAAAGGTTGCGAAAACAGGTTTCAGTATTTTCGAGAATGACGAGGTTACGGAATTTTACGAGGTGTATGCATTAATTTCGCAACAAGCTAACCTTAATGGAAGTGCCATCTTGCTTATTTGGAGAAATAAAACAGGAGGTCCTGGCCGAATGGGTTAGCGTGCCTGACTCCCAAGCGATGGCTCGCTGGTTCGACTCTCGGTGCGTGCCGACCGTTTGGTGTAGGGCAAGGGTTAGTGGCGTTTCCCCGTAAGACAAGCCAAAAGTCCACACAGCTTTAAATCAGTATCTAGAGAAATTTAGGGAAAAGCACGGGAAGCGTCGGAGGAATTGTCCCGTACAACGCATCGCACTCCCGGCCAAGAGCAGCGTTTCAGGAGGGCTTGTCAGGAGAGTATCAGGTGCTTGTTTGCTAGACAGGAGGACCATTGGATCAATAAACTCTATTTTATTGAGAAAAGAGACACCACACACACCCATCGCAATAACATATTTTCCAGCTTGTTATATCATACGCTACACTGTCAGAAGTTTGATAACAGATAGCGTAGCCTATAAGACTTTCAAGAATGACACATTTTCACTTAGAAATAAAGTGTTATGATCAATTAAGTTTGCACTATTTCGTGCCTAGATCTCAAAAAACACCTTCAATTGGTAAAAATACTAACCGGAACGAAAGAAAGAAAACATATAACATCGCAAAGTGTTATCTGTTGAAACCGCGCATCCTTGTGTTTTCGTTATGTAACTGCTGACAGTGTAGTATTTTTACTTATTGAAGGTGTTGTTGGAGATCTAGGCGCGAAATAGTATAAACTTAATTGGTCATAACACTTTATTTTCTAAGTGAAAAGGTGTTATTCTTGAAAGTCTTATGCACAATCTGTTATGATACTTCTGACAGTGTATCGACGATACTCAGGTAGTCAAGGTCTGTACCTTGCATCCACCCATAACGAAAGGTCTGAAATGTCACCATCCTCGCTGAAATGAATTCTATATTCTATATATTCACCCACAGTTGGAAATGGAGAAGCAAATATTTGTTTTCAATTCAAGCTGAAAACTGCATTCTTTTAAGACTATCTGCTCTGTCGAACGACATAATAATACACTATACATTATACAAATAATACATTAAAAGTCAACTATGAAACGAACCTGCAAATCTGCAATAATTCATGTCTTACAGCAACAGCGGGATGAGGACCCTTGGCAAGAAGGGCCGAAACATCCCTGACGAACATCGTAGCCGACTTTACCGCTTTGAGCCAGTGTTTATGTTTCCCAGTCAACTTTGGCTGAAGTATTTAATGAGGTCACCATATGCTAAGTTTTCCGTTTTCAGGCCATATCTCAAAAAAGTACCCTGGGATCAGTCAACCACAAACCCCTGATTTTTATATACACTATGCCAAACGCTGGGTATATCTAGAATTTGGCATACCCTATGCTAACGCTGGATACCCTATGCCTAACGCTGGAAGCCCTTTGCCAAATGCGGGATACCTGTTGGTACTCTAACTTTGACCTACCTTACCATAGGTGCATTCTCATTGGTTGATGTCTGAGCTTCGCTCAAATCATCAATATTTTATTGAGTTAGTGTATCCAGCATTTTGCGAGTGTAACCAGCGTTTTTAGGCACAGGCCATAGGGTATCCAAATATCAGGGTTTTGTGGTAGACTCCTGAGATACTAGTTTTCAACGAGTTCAACAATAGCCCAGGAGCGCTTTTCAGCATTACTGTAACTTCCGCGAACGGTACTAAATGAAATTAGCAATACACTAAAGCACACCTCTCCTATTTACCGTAGATCATAGAACATTCAGAGCTACGTGAAGAATTTTAACAAATTATCCATGGCTTCGGCTGTTTTAAGCCTCTTCCCAGACCTATTAGCTTTTAGCAAAACCCGGCAAAAATCAGACAACCGGTTTTAAGCATCGCAGCATGATACGCGAATACTCGCCGAGAGCATAATGCACATGGAAAATTGTGAGTCGTGGCAAGTACAAAGATTACTGAGCGGAGACGATTACTGTTAGCGGGTTCACAATGTATCATAATAAGAAATCTGGATGTTGGGGTTTAAGAATTCATGAATGCAGTTACGAAAGTAGCTTGAATTAGCATTATTGGAACGTTTTCTGAATAGCTGCCAAAGTTTAGTGAACTTGAGCGATTCATTTTTTCAAGGGGGTGTACCGCTGCTCCCTGGTATTCTGAGACTACTTCGAGAAATTCAATTATTGCGTTATGTTGTTGTATAGAGAAAGGCGTGGAGGCGCGGTGCGACTTGAACCTGTTGAGTGTTATTGTTTTTCTTTTTTGTTTATTTTTGATTTTGTAGTTGTGTATATGGCCACTGGCTTTTAAATACACGTATATATATATATATATATATAATATATATTATATATTGGTACGACGGGTTCTTTAAACAAGACCAAAGGTTTCGATGGGATCCCAAAAATTCAATATTTGTTCAAGACAATCTGGTCTTGTCTTCACCAGATCCCGGTCTTCGCCAGACTCCGTTGAACAATTCTTACTGTTAAAATTCAGAAACAGATTAAGGCCAAATAGGTAATCATCTGAGAAAACAAAGTTCAGATATGGACTCAGCATGTGTGTTTACCCCTGTAAGTCCTATCTGTTTTGACGAAAACTTCCTGCCACTTTTGCCATTTCTCGGTTTCGCACGAATTGCGGAACAACTTAAAAAAGAAAGCTCAAAAAACGAACTCAGCGTATCTTCTTTCCCCAATACTGACCATCTAATCAACTTCAAATAAAAAATTAACTTATAACAAATTTTCCGGCTCCAGCCGGATTCCGGTCGAACTAGATGTCCGGGTAAAAAAAGATTATCATACACGGATTCAGCATCTCTTCTTACCCTAAATCGGATATCTAATCAACTATAGATAAAAGTTTAACTTTTAACAATTTTCCGGTTTAGCCGGATTCCGAGCAAACTACTTCTCCGGGTAAAGAATTGTTTTCACCATCGTTTTCAGCATGTCTTGTTACTTCTAAATCGAACATATAATCAACAATAAATAAACACAACAAATAAAACTTTTCCTTTTAACAAACTTTCCGGTTTTGGCCGGAATTCCGGGCGAACTACTTGTCTGATGACAACATGGTTTTCACCATCGAGTTCAGCATGTCTCCTTACCCCATAATCGACTATCACATTATCTGTTTAAAAATATTTCATTTGCTCCTTAATTTAAACCCCCTCCCCCACCCCTAAATATAGGGCTACAGAGCCCATCTACGAACTCGACCTTACTCTTGACCCAAAGAATCCTCACACCAAGTTTCATCAAAATATCTCTTTCCCTTCGAGAGTTATAGTGCGCACAGACAAAACGGACAGACGGACAACTTTTGCGATGTCATAGGTTACGTTTTGGGATCCCAAAGATGATTCCCCGTCAGCTTGGACTCGGAGATAAATAAGCAAGATAGAGAATCTGGCTCACTGAATATGAGGAAACAAATGACAATATTGTGCGAGCTAAAACATCCACAGAGAACTGAAATTAGCTTGATTTGGTTTCGAGCCCAAGAGCAATCTCGAACACGAGAACAGACATAGGTAAATGAAATTAACTAAATTGCTTTTAGCACCGGACGCGGGGATCTACAGGCGTTACTAAAGGTGTGAGCCCTAAAAGTTCATAAGGGAACTGAACGTTGGGGATGGTGTAAAGGAATCCGAAATAGAAGATAGAAGTGAGCTTCCTTTGCATCTGAACCTTGACGGTACAGAAATATTCACAAGTTGAATATCGCTCATTCTGTGAATATTTTCTGCACTGTTTTAATCCCTTCCGTCAAAAATTATTTTTAACCGAGAAAAAAAAGTTTTTTTTTCATTGAAACCTACTAGTTAGGGCATAAGCAAGCTAGTGTTGAACTCGCTTGCTTGGAATCGTTCATTAAGTGGAAGAAAACGGATGTCCAGTTAACTATATAACGTGACCAGCTTAACATAGGACTCTAGCAACACTTTAGTCGGCGAAGCCGAACAAAGGTTGCTGCAACACTTCACGTTGCCCAGGCAACGTAGGTCTAGTTTTGTCTAGATAAGTGGTCACGGTGACGGAAGGGGTTAACTGCCGCCTCCAAAAGTTCACAAGCCTCTTTTTGCTATTCTATCTGGTCCGCATTTTCGGCTACATCTTCCCATTTGTCTGAAACGGGGATTTTGTACGTTTAACAAAAAACAAGAACAAATAAGCGAATAGAACCTCCGTCTTTGGTGTCATGCACTGACTATTGATGCCCCGACAGCTGAGCTAGACTTGCTGAGCTTTGAGTTAACACCCATCAACCTCCCTATTCGAAAAGCCCGGAGCAGGCGTGTATTACTATTTATATTTTAGTGAGTAAAATGTCCCGAGAAATTTATAGCTGCGAAAGCTTTATTATTGCAATTATATTATTATTATTATTACCCGCTGCGCAGCTCGGGATCGACTAAAACCAGGAAGGGCATACTAAAACGAGGAAGGACATACTAAAACAAGGAAAGCTGTCGCCAGAATTCGCCGCACCGTTCCCTTCCTTTATTTAGTATTATTTGAGGGGTCGGCAACTTTTCAAATTCAAAGTTCACCCTCCCTTCCTCGTTTTACTATCCTGAAATAGTTATGTATCAAGTCCAATGAGGGGTCGGCAACTATAAACATTGTAATTCGCATTTTCATTTCTCGTTCTGACGGTAAGCGACTAAAATCCTCCGAGGCCAGCGAGTGGTCGGCAACTAAGATATTTCAAGTCCACCATTTCCTTCCTCGTTTTAGTATCTTGAAAGTACTAAAACGAGGAAGAAAATCGGAAATTTTAAATTATTCTTCTTTCAGGGGTCGGCAACTATCAAAATTCTTAGTTGATCATTCCCTTCCTCGTTTTAGTGCTTTCAGGGGTTACCAACTAAATTCTCAGTCCAGCGAGGGGTCGGCAACTAAGATATTTGAAGTCCACCGTTTCCTTCCTCGTGTTAGTACATTGAGAGTACTAAAACGAGGATGGAAATATTAGACTTGAAATATCTTAGTTGCCGACACCTCGCTGGACTTGGAGGGATTTGAATGACCTACCGTTAGAAAGAGAAATGAAAAGGTGAATTGCAATTTTTATAGTTGCCGACCCCTCACTGAAGTTAATGCCTACCCATGTCAGGATACTAAAACGAGGAAGGGATGGTGAACTTTGAATTTGGAAAGTTGCTGACCCCTCAAATAATACTAAATAGAGGAAGGGAACGGTGCGGCGAAAACTGGCGACAGCCTTCCTCGTTTTAGTATGCCCTTTCTCGTTTTAGTAGGCCCTTCCTGGTTTTAGTATGCCTTCCTGCTTTTCTCGCGTTCCCTTCCCTTCCTGGTTTTAGTCGATCCCCTGCAGCTCGTCACATGTGACATCATAATGGTAGATAACCAATCGGCTGTAACTCTCGAAAATTCATCTCCGAGGTTCTGCTGCGATATAGCTGTTTGTAGAGGTAACAAATTACGATGTTCCGTGTAGCTCCTCCCCTCCTTTCCATCTGGAATCTGTCGACTCCACAGGGTCGTATTATAGAGATGGGGAGACAGAGGTTCTTGTGCCTCTTTGTTCTTGAGACAACTTGGAATTAAAAGTGTCCTAGTTTAATTAGTTATGTGTCATTTCCCTATAGTCGTATATTCTCGGTAACACTAGTTCTCAGCTACGTACGGAGTTGCTCGGTAGGTATGATTTCAAAACGTTTTTCCTTACTATTTCTCTCTTTGTTACTAATTTGTTTTTGCTCCGGGATCACGACACGTTTTTTGCGCTGCTTTGGCTGTCTCAAGCAAAACATGAAAATAATTCTGACAAATGAGCTGTTGTCAAACAATAGTCTGTAGCATAATACCGCGTCGAAAGTAAAGAAAAACAAAAGGGTCAAATCAGTATGGTGTTTTAGACGGTTTAGAATATACCGACGGAAGAGTCCATTAATATTATCGGTGCGACAGGTCCTTTAATTGTTCCACGTTTGTTTTGACGTTGCCGGACCAAGTCAATACGAAACAGATGAAACTGAGCGCTCAAAAGTAAACATAGGATCAAATAGGGAAACCAAAATAAAACATTTATGGGACAAGGAAACCGGAAACACTTGGTTTTAAGCCGAGATTAGTTCTTTGTTTGTCCTTTCTATAAGTTCTTTATTTATTCTGTTCTAGTCTAGATTCTTTAAGTAGTAAATAACAAATCAGGATGGAAGAAAATTAAAGATGTTAGCACATGGATCGTTCAAAACCGTTACGGAAGGACACTGATGCATGAAGAAGGAGTCCTAAAAAGAGGAACGTGTACTAAGCAAAGGAACGGCATACTCAAAATGTGAACGTTGCACTATCCCCTGCCTTCTTTAAGCCACTCCTTGCTCACAAGTCCTAGAGCATGTCAGGGAACGATGATGGACATGATCCCTGTTCTAGCCTTTCTGTTCCTTCTTTTAGTTGATCGTTTGGACACAAGTTCTCGTGCAGGCATGGGCAACAAACAATAAAGTGGACAGCACCGCGATTGTAGACCAAGGGGGGCAAACACGCAAAGTTGGGGGGATGGGGTTGATCTTGAATTTGTGGTTGTTGGGGGATACTTTATCATGATTCAAAGACACACTAGGTCTCATCCGATCTTCAGCTGCTGATAGAAACTGTACCAAGATTTGCGTCGGTTGGGTAGATTCCTAAGTCTGCCGAGTGCCGGGAACGTTTTATTGTGGTTTAAAACAATACAAACATTATAGATATTAATTTGAACTGTTGGGTGAGTGCTGAATATTCTGAGTGGTATAGGCTAGGTGTAGTGTATAATCAAACAATACGTAAAAAGAATACGTCCATTACAATGCTTTGGCAGCAGTATTTTGGCCCTTCTTGGTTAGAAGGGTCCTCGTGAGGCTGTCGAACTTCAGGGTCAAAGCTCAGGAAGGAACGAGCCTGCCACCAAGAAGGCCGAAATATCGCTGTCAGCATCATAGCTGACGTATTCGTTTATGCATTGTTTGAATTTTTGTTTCCCATTCAGCTTAGGCTCAAGGAGTATTTATCTAGGTGGAGTGCTTATTTATTTTTCACAGATTTGCCCCGGCATAGCCTAGAGGGAATTTTCGGGATCAAGCTCATTCACTAATTGACTACCCCTGTTCGTGTGTCACCATCAATTGTAGCAATATTTAGGCCCGACACATTTTCGTCTCATTCATCAATTTCGTCACCAAGAAGAATGAGCTTTTTACGCAATGACACTAGAACTCAGGGTCATTCAATTTTGATTCATTATACTCAAAGAAGGAAATTAAGAATGCCAGAAGTCGCCGTTAGCGAACTGCGGGTTCCAACCTGACGAAAATGAGTGGATGTGCGTTTTTATGGCAATTGCCTTCCGGCCAAGTGCCATACACCGATCACTTTTCCGTCGGTCGGTCGGTCAGTGAACTTGAACATTTTACTATTAAAATTCAGAAACAGATTAAGGACAAACAGCTAATCATCTGAGAAAACCAAGTTCAGATATCAGTCAATCAATCAAGTTTAATCCAAATAGCTAAAAGCTTCAACGTGTGTGTTTTCCTATAAGTCATATCTGTTTTGACGAAAACTTCCTGCCAATTTCCCGGTTTCGGCCGAATTCCGGAACTACTTGTCCGGAGAAAAAAGAAAGCTATAAAACGAACTATCTTCTTTCCCCAATATCGAACATCTAATCAACTTCAACTACAAATAAAAATTTAACTCATAACAAATCTCCGGGCGAACTATATGTCCGGGTAAAAAACGATTGTTATACACGGATTCAGCATCTGTTCCTACACCTACATCGACTATCTAATAAACTACAAATAAAGCTTTAACTTTTAACAATTTTTTGGTTTTGGCCGGATTCCGGGCGAACTACTTGTCCGGGTAGAAAATGGTTTTCACATTATAGATATTAACAATTTATATCTATTTACAATTTATATCAATAGGAAATTGTTTGAACATAACCATTGTTCTATTGATTGATTATATTATAGGTTGATTGATTATAGGAAATTGTTTCCTAGGAAACTGTTTCCCTGTTTTCGCTATGCGTCAACGGGTCTCTTAAAAGACTTAAGACCGCTGAAAGCACAGCCTAGTTTTAAGGTATTCAATATTTTAAAAATACTGTAAGTTGAAGAGCAAATAGTACTAGGGGTTCTTTAAGAACTGAATAAATGACATATCTCAGATGTCCACTTGAAGTTTGCACCAGATTCGACAGCTGGGGGGGGGGGGGGGATCTCGACAAACGGTTAGAATTGAGGGATCGGAGTGAAACTGGCTGGGAAGAGCTAGCATCTGCTCTGGACGAAACGTTGACACAATTAGGCTGGATTTGGACACTTAGGGGGTGGGGTGGGTGGAGGGGGGTTTCCCGGAATTCCGGCGATGGCGATTTTGGGGAATTTTACGACGAAACTTGGCAGGCATATCAGGGACCAGATCAAACTGGCTTGGAGGTGAACAAATTTCTTGACCCAATCATATTGGGGGGAATATTGAGTCATGCGTAGCTTTGGAATTTAATAATTAAACCGAAGATGTCTCGGATGTTCTTTTTCATGTCCGAACCGGATCCGACAACTGCTGGAGGGGGGGGGGGGGGGAGATACACAACCCGCTTAGACTGGAGACATCGGGATGGAACTTGGTGGGAATAATAAACAAATGCTCTAGACAAGTCATTTACATTCCCGGATTATATCAAGGCACTGTGGGGGAAGTTGGGGTGGGGGGGGGGGGGGGGGTTCGGAATTTCGGTAATCGCAAGTTAAGGTACTTCCAGATGTGCTAGGACGATGGAAACTAGCGGGAAAATGAGAGATTCGACAAGATTGACTTTGGTTAACCGCAAAGTAAAAAAAAAAAATGTTTTAAGCAAACTAAACATTTTCATGATCCCTGTGAGGCCGTGATCATTTTTGCCTCTAGGGTTTTGCTTACAAATAAATTTCTAGCTCCCTTAAATTAAACATCTTAACTGCAAAGTCAAAAAGTATTTTAAATCAAACGATGCATTTTGGCCCCTGATCATTTGTGCAACAAGATTTTTGCCTAAATAAAAAAAAAATTTCTCTAGCACCCTTAAAGTGCGCATCTTAACCGAAAAGTGAAAAATACTTTTGGTGAAACGATACATTAATGATGACCAAGGAGCTGTTATCGTTTTTGTCTCAAGAGTTTTGCTTACAGATGAATTTATAGCGCCTTTTAAGTGTACTTTTAGAGGGAGACATTTGGCAACACTGTACAATACAGGTGTCATAATTTACCTGTGTTTGTGCACTAAATTAGTGTAGGAAAGAGGTAGTTTTTTGCATTTGGGTTGTGTTGTAAGTGTTAGCTAACTTGTTTTGAATGTGTGAGTGTTTTTTTCCCCACCGAAAAAGCTCTTTTTTAGCCTGGAAAGTGCGTGTTTGATTTTTTGTTCGTGGGCAGTGTTGACAGATTGGTTCACCAAGTTGGTTTTGGGCGCACCGCAAAAGTGGAATAAATCGCCAAAAGAGTGAGATTGATTGAGTGTGTGAATGATCGTGATTAGTGAATCTGTGCAAGCTTTTTGTGTTTAGTGTAGTTAAAAAAAAAAAAAAAAAAAAAAAAAAAAAAAAAAAAAAATGTCTCGTTCAACTTTGCGTTTCAACTTCAGTGCAATGGCTGAAGATCAGCTTAGAGAGATGATTGATGATGATGTGCACTATTTTTTGAGAAGCCTAGGCTTCTGTGAAGATAACGTGCGTGCTATTGATGGTGATGATCTACGGAAATTTGGAATAGTCCAAGTCACCCTAAAGAGCCCGGTACTTGCTGATGATTTCGCGCAGAAATTAAAGAAGATGGACCTGAAATTTACGCTTGAAAATGAGATCTTCCCTGTATTTGTGGGATAAGTCGAACAAGAAGCCAGTAGTGGTCATGTTAAGAAAGATACCTGGAGAGGCAACGATCGATGATATAAAAGCGGCCCTCCAGCCGTACGGACAAATTATGAACGTCAGAAGAAAATCTTACGAAGGAAATGCTGTGATTCGCGTTCTCACAGGACGCGCGACAGCCCTTATGTATGTCGACGCACCTATACCCCCAGCGGTTAAGATCTGGCAGGATGAAAAGATCTTCGTGTATTATGAGGGGCAGCCTAAGCTTTGCTATATATGTCATGTGGCAAGCCATGAAGCTGGTGTTTGTCCTCAGAAGAAAGGCCCAAAACGTGGAAAGCCCAGTGTTTCAACTACCGGGAGTGCTAAGCGGAATATGGCGAATCCATGGGGAATCCGGGGAACTGGAATCCCGAACCTTTTTGGTACACCAAACCCGAATTGTGACACTTGCAACTCATTAGAAGGTATAGCAGCCTCGTGCTAGGGTCTATCGGAGAGAGTGGACAAACCGATCTTGTTGAAAAAGGTGCAAACCAGCATGTCCCAAAAGAACAGGGTAGCAAGACAGAGAAGCAGCCAAAAAGCCCGAATAAAGGAAAAGAAAATAAAACGCCTCAGGAAAATAAAAAGATTAAAACCCCATCCACAGAGCTTAGCAAGTTGGACAGGCCGTCAAAAACACCAACTCCTGGAACCAGGTCCTCGAACCGGTCTGCAGGATCGACTCCTGGAGGTTTCACCAGAGAGACGCCTAAAAGACGGCTAAGTGAGGGATCACTGAACTCGGAGGAGTCGGTGAACACCAGCGGAGGAAAAGGAAAAAAGCCAAAAAACTCCCAAAACTTACAAACTAAATGAGGATCGGAACTTTAAACGTAAATGGAGTCAAGCAGGAAAAAAGACAGAAACTACTAATTGAATTTGTGGTAGAGAAGAAGCTAGATATTTTATGTCTTCAAGAAGTGGATACTTGTAAGCTACGATATGCAGAAGAAAAAGGTTATGACTTTGTACCTGGTGGAATTAACCCCGACACAGGGTTTTTAGTGAAGAAATGCCTGAAGGTCGATAAGGCGAGTTTGCGGTTTGAAGCCGATGGGATGATTAGCAGTTTGAAAGTTGGTAGCACCGTGATTGTTAATGTCCATTTACCGTCGGGCACAAATAACGCCAAAACACGAAGTGACGCTGTACAAGATAAGTTACCCTGTTACCTGACTTCTGATAATTTTTTCCTCTTGGGAGACTTCAATTGCGTGACAGAGGAACAGGACGCAAGTAGTAGAAATAATAAACAAGATAAGAGGAAGATGAGCCCCGAGTTAAAAGACCTGATTAAAGCTTGGAAGTTAAAGGATTTGTAGACAGAAATACATACTGTTCAGGGGTATACCCGAGTCGATAAAAGAGGGGCTAGCCGTATAGATAGAGTCTACAGGACTGAGAACCTTCAGAATAGTGTAAATAGTATATGTAACATTGTAGTTCCTTTTTCTGATCATACTGCAGTAGTGGTAGAGGTAGATAGTGCTGCCAAATCGCCTCGGCCCAAAAATCCTATCTGGAAAATGGATCCGCGATACCTGAAGGATAAGGACTTCAGCCATCAGGTTCGCTCCAAGATTATGGCTCTTTTAAGCACTAGGAGGGAAAGCGAGGACCCAATTGAATTTTGGGAAGTCTTCAAGCAAGAGATTGGTGCTTTCATTCGAGGACAAGAAAAAGAGGTCGAAAGAGCAGAGAAAGCTTATAAGCGACATTTGTACCGAGTCCTGGCCTGTCTAAAGAATAAAATAGACAAAGGAGCGCAAGTCTGGCATGAGTTTGAAGAGGTAAAACTTCAAATAAAAAAAATCGAAGGAGAGGAATTTGAAAGCTTCAAACTTAAAAGCAGGCTGTGTGAGATTTTTGAGCTAGGGCAAATTAATGTGGCAGCGATGGTAAGAGCAAGGCGGCACGCTGAAGAGAACAGTATCACAAAAATAAAAGGAAGAGGAGGACAAATAGTTTCAAACCAGTCCCAAATTCTCGAAGAAGTCTCGGCCTTTTATGAAGAGCTATATAGGCTGCCTAATGAAAAGAAAATAAGTGAAAAGGAACACATGTAGTTAAAGAATTTTTTTACAAAATATAAATGAGATAATTATTTTCCAAGTATTAGGGGAAAGAATAGTAAATAAAATATGGGCTTAATTTTTAAAGTTAGGTCACGTGAATACTTAAAATTGGGTAAAAATGGATTCAAATTAACGTCACTGAGGGATGGAGGAGTAGCCACAAAAAGTACGAAATCCGATTTCTTAGTTTTTGAATAATATAAAAATAGATTAAATTACAAAAGATGCTACGGGATAAAAAAAAAAAATAAAAAAAAAAAAATAAAGAGTACATCATTACAGCCAAGTTAACAAAAAAATACTTTTTTTTACCAAACGATACTTTCTCGTGATTTCCAAGGGTCTCTGATCATTCTGATCTCAAGGGTTTTGCTTACAAATGATTAGATCAAACCCAGAAAAAGGCAGATTTTATATTTCATCCTTTGAACCAGCCTTGCAAGTGCCATATGAGCTTCTAGCTCATAAAACAGGTTTTATACAGTGTATGCCGCACTTTCGTGGAAGGAATCGGTTGCTGCTGTGAGGAATACAGAGAGGAGTTGGTTTTAAGCAAAGCGAACGTTGAGGAAATCTTTAAGTAGTCGCTCCTCTTCAAGTGGGCTTCTGTCGTTAAAAGCTAATGGCAGTCTGTTCGAACTTGAGCTTTTTCCCATCTGAAAAGAACGCTCAGTTTGGCGTAACTTGATGAGCGAGCGCTTGAAAGTTTTTCGTCAAACTTTCTGAATTCGCTTTTTTTCCTGATTGTCACTGTAAGTTTCCCAAAAGCTTTCTAGAATCCGATTTCCCCTGAATCTCTCTGATGGGAAAAGAACCTTGCATTTTCCCATACCAAAACTCAATATTATAAAAAGAGAAGTACGATACTACCATGAAGACTAAATTGGTTTCGTTGTAACAGTTTCTGCTTTGTTAGAACTTTTTCGGACCAGTCAGATAGCATCGTATGTATCCGAATTAGCGTCCAACGCGTGCAGTACGAATTTGTCTCCTTAGCAGCGCTCTGGCCCATCTGTTATTTACTTTAACAATAAAAGAACCTGACCCTGAAAGTAGGCTACGACTACATTCATATTATTGTTCGTCCTGATATTATATTCCAAAATAAAATGATAAATTTCTCATCGAACAAAAAGCAGTTTCGCATGAAAACAGGTTAAAGGACCCCTCGCACTGTTTACTCTTCAACTGTATTACAAAATAGTTAAATACTTTGAAACTAGGCTCTGCTTAAAACAATTACCCACGACTTTGGCTGTTTTAAGCTTTTTTTGAAACCCGTTGACTCATGGCGAAAACAGGAAACAATTTACATAACCAGTTTTTCGGACTACAGGGCAAGTGAGAAAACAGCGAGGTTTTGTTAGAGGGGTTAGAATATACCGTACGATATTCATTTGTCCGGCTTCAGAACTGGATGGAGTGATTACGGAAGTAGGTTGGGTTAGTGTGATAAGTAAGACAGGGCCTTTAAGGTTCACGTAGCGCAGGTGACTAAGACTAACTCCTAATTCTTCCTTCCGCTGGGATGCGATGCGTGGTTGGGGGCAAATCACCCGACGCTTCCCTTGCTTTTCTCTAGATTTCTCTGGGTGCATATTTGAGGCTGGGTAGACTTATGAGTAGTTTACAGAGAAACGCCACTAACCCTCGCCCTAAGAAAACGGTCGGCACCACCGAGACTCTAACCAGCGACCCTTCGTTTGGGAGTTCGGCACGCTTAACCCATTCGGCCAGAACGGATACAAACGTCTATAGGAAATCAATAATAATAGATTTACTGCCCAGCATAAAGTACGTCAGAGATTCCTTGGGTGGCACCGCCTCGCCAATTATATCCACTTCTACCACATCAGAAGGACGGCGATTAAAAAACATACTTCAGTCTTAGACTGTTTAAATGATGATGATGATGTATTTAATTCAGGCCTTCATCCAGGCACATCCAGGCCTAGGAGAATGCAAGCCATAATCGTTTCTGTCATCTTAAAACGGAAGTGGAGGGATACCTATGACATCGCAAAAGTTGTCCGTCCGTCTGTCTGTATGTTCGCACTATAACTCTTGAAGGGAACGAGATATTTTGATGAAACTTGGTGTGAGGATTCTTTGGGTCAAGTGTAAGGTCAAGTTCGTAGATGGGCTCTGTCGCCCTACATTTAGAGGTGGGGGAGGGGGCTTAAATTAAGAGGAAAATGAAATATTTTTAAACAGGTAATGTGATAGTTGATTATGGAGTAAGAAGACATGCTGAACACGATGGCGAAAACCATTTTGTCATCGGACAAGTAGTTCGTCCGGAATCCGGCCAAAACCGGATAGTATGTTAAAAGTAAAAGTTTTATTGGAGTTGATTAAATTTAGGGGTAAGAAAACATGCTGAACAGTTCTGTTAAAACAATTTTCTACCCGGACAAGTAGTTCGGTCGGTATCCGGCCGAAACCAAAAAATTGTTAAAGTTTTATTTGTAGTTGATTAGATATCCGATTTAGGGGTACGAAGAGATGCTGAATCCGTGTATGACAGTCATTTCTTACCCGGTTATAGAGTTCGACCATAATCTGGCTGGAGCCAGAAAATTTGTTATAAGTTAAATTTTTATTTGAAGTTGATTAGATGTTCAATATTAGGGAAAGAAGATATGCTGAGCTCATTTTTGAGCTTTCTTTTTTCGCCGGACAAGTAGTGCAAAACAGATATGACTTGTAGGGGTAAACACACATGCTGACTCCATATCTGAACATGGTTTTCTCAGATGATCTATTTGGCCTTAATCTGTTTCTGAATTTTGATAGTAAAAATGTTCAAGGAGACTGGCGAAGACTGGTTCTGGCGAAGACAAGACCAAAATGTCTAGATCAAATATTGAATTTTTGGGATCCCATCGAAATCTTTTGGTCTCGTTTCTTGTGCATCCAAAACACTGTTATTGAAAAGAGGAGGGGAGGTAATAGCTCCTTGTCGTATACCTTTTCAAACTAGGATAGGTGTAAGTTTCTTTGCCGTTTGGAACACAACGAACCTCACACAGTAACTGTGAATACAATGCATAATTAATTAATTTTAATTTTATTTCAGATAAGGCCAACATGGGCCACAATATAACAAAAACACACTGAACAAACAAACAAATAGAATGAGATTTTATTTGTTCTAAGACCCAACGGTACGGCCCTGCCAAATACTAACAAAATAAACACATTCTCCCGTCAAACCTAGGTCTCCAATCATACTACCAATTTTTACAATTTCAGTTCAACTTCAATTTATTTTCAAAATTCCTTCACGGGCAAGCCGAACATCGGATTTTTCGTTATAAATATAATAATACCAACATCTTTGTCATAATTTTGTCATAAATAATAAATTTATATACAATTCAAAATAAATAAGAGTTACGACGAATGACGTCACATTACACGTATATCGGAACTACGCATCACACATCAGACATAAGTAGCCCAATGATCGGACGGGCCCTTGGTATTCGGCAGAAGGATTTACCAATACAACAGTTGCGTTTTTGCTGATACCATGGTACCTGTTACCATGGTAACTAGATCTGCAATTGGTCGTTTTTGCAGTTATCGTGGTATCTGATATACGGTGCTCTGCAAAAACGTCTATTGCCGAAATTGCACTTTTCGAAGTCATCCCAAAGAAAACAGACATCCGGTTACATCACTAAGTGCTAAACTTCTTTCTCACCAACCTGACAAAATTTGATGAAAGTGAGATGACTTACTAATACAACAGTTGTGTTTTTGCTGATACCATGGTAGCTGTTACCACCGTAACTAGATCTACAATTGGTCGTTTTTGCAGTTATCGTGGTATCTGAAATACGGTGCTCTGCAAAAACGTCTATTGCCGAAATTGCACTTTTCGAAGTCATCCCAAAAGAAAACAGATATCCAGTTACATCACTAAGTGCTAAACTTCTTTCTCACCTACCTGACAAAATTTGATGAAAGTGAGATGACTTCTCAGATACCACAACCAGTTACCACGGTCGGACCGTAGTATCTGAATATCTGATACCACGATAGCTGGCCAGATACCACGATAACTGCAAAAACGACTTTAAACCGTGGTATCAGGTACCATGGTATCAGCAAAAACGCAAATAATTTATTTAACTCAGAGTTGATTAAAAAAGGAAATAAATTCAAATGTCGATTAACTGATTTTGAAAATAATTATAGAATCCGTGTACCATACTCATGAGGCTATAATGTCTGTTAATGATTAGTCTTGGGGAATAAGTTTTTTTTTGTAGAATCCACGTCAGTTTCAGTTCAAATATCATTATAACTATTCGCCAGGCAAGTCTGGTGTGGGTATTGCTGTTCGTTGCAGACACTGCATGTGGTCCTTGAAGTTCCACCACACCCCACTGGAGTATATGGTTTCGTTCCTTTTTCGGGATACAAGATCTTAAGCGTTGAACCTCTATGTGTGTTCACGGTAAATACTGACATCAGGCCGGAATTATGAATATGATTTAGCATTTTGCCTTACCATACCTTACCAACCTCATCAGAACAGGGCAACTTACCGACAGATGATGATGACATTTTATTTACGCACTTAAAAAGAGGAAAATAGTGCAGTATAGACAAAGAAAAGGAAAAAAATACACTGAGCTTTAAATAATGTAGTAAAGGCACGAGATCATAAAATAAACAGTTAAAAAAAAGAAAAAAGAAAAGGGACTAATCAGGTCTAAAATATCTTCTTCCTAGACGGAGTGCGGAGAAGTGGCCAAGGGCAGAAACGTGAAGGTCTTGGGCAATTGAAGATAACTTTGCACAAGGCTCAGAGGGCAAAAAGAATATGACCTGTCCGGACTACTACCCCGTTTCTAAGAAATTTTACTGATGAACAACTCTTGATGCCGATGAAGACCGCAGTGTGCCCATCGAAGAGCCAGAAACGTCACGATAGCAAATGTTGTTGATTGGTAGACACAGGATCTGAATCAATTTACAGTGTTCGTTTGAGTGACTCTGAACGTGTCCGAAAGCTTTTTAGTGCTGTAAATGCTGCATTTAATGCTGCATTTTTATTTATTTTTGTCCGAAAGCTGTTACCTTTATTTCTTCTCTGACACTTCCAGAATACCGAAATTTAAGTTGGGAAGAAGAAGAAGAAAACAAAAATAGCTGTACAAAGGACGACTCGGACTTCGTAAAGTTTTTCGCAAAGCGTGCTCCGTAAAGTTTGTCGCCGCTCAAACGGGAATTCGACCTAGATAGCATTACGAAAATGTTGTGTGGCAATTTGTTCTAGACGGAAAAAGATTCTAGGAAGATACTAGGAGAATCGCCGTGCTCCCCAGTTTCTTCTTGAAAATTCAGCATAAAATCTAGCATCTTTGCTGAATTTTTCGACGAATTTTATGCTGAATTAGTGATGCATTAACTGAGTGAAAATTAAAGTCCGAAAATTAAAGTCCTGAATTAATTCATCATTTTCGTTCGTTTCGGAGCTTTCGGACACGTTCTCTGTATGATTATGTGAACTTCGAGAAGAACGAGGGACGATACCCGAACGATGATTAAAATGCAATGTCAACCAATCAACAGAGTTTGTTGGTGACAGCTGTGGCGACGTTTCTTGCTCTTCACTAGGCACACGGCGATTCTTGATCAGCATAAAGAGTTAGTCATATGGAGTCTACATTACTCTCATCCATGTCGCGACTCGACACCGGGAATTTATACCATAAAGCACACTTTGTCCGATGCAGCGCGTTGATTGTATTTTGGTTAAAGTGTTGGGTAGATTTCATTTACGATAGTGTTGGCTAATTATTTTTTAATGGCGTAGATTCTTATGAAAGTATACGATCTAGTTTTTTAGTCTGTCTGCAACCTTTCCGGAATTTTTGGTATTCTGAGGCTAAAAGATTTAAAACGTATCAGGACTTATTATTTCAAATATTGTAAATTTCTCTTGTACCTTCCTCGACGTTATAGGAATTCCCGTGTAACAGCAACTTTTCTGCCCTCCGATCCTTGTGCAAAGTTATCTTCAATTGCCCAGGACCTTCACGTTTCTGCCCTTGGACATTTCTCCGCACTCCATCTAGGAAGAAGATTTTCTAGACCCGATTAGTCTTTTTCTTTATTTTTTTAGAACGTTTATTTTTTGATCTCATGCATTTACTACATTATTGAAAACTCAGTGTATTTTTTCCTTTTATTTGTCTATAGCCTACTGCACTATTTTCTCTCCTTAAGTGCGTTAATAAAATCATCATCATCATCATCAGTTGTAGACCGCTTGTGTGTATTTTATTATATTTTTTTCTACTCGCCAGCTTTGGCGGATACAAATAAATGAATTGAATTGAATTGACTTGGTGCGAGCTTTGTATCATCTAGTGGCGCGAGGAACATCCCTTCTGAGCAGGATCGAAATATGTTTTATTAAATGACCGTGGATAGTTTGATAAAATCAGAGCCTAGTTCGAAGTATTCAAATGGTTTTGAATATTTGAACATAAGCAGTAGCTAGATAGTGCAAGGTGTGCTTTAAGAAAACGAGAAACAGAGACAGACATTTAGATCGCATATTATATGATAATTATATGATATATAGAACAAGAGCTAGAAGCTGATATGACACTTGTAAGTTGTGTCAATGGACAAGAGCTCGAGCCTCATTTGGCACTTTTAAGTTGTGGCAATGGACAAAGTAGACATTTGTCAATTCGTAGGTTTACAGTAATCTTTGTAAGCAAAACCCCTGCTGCACAAATGACCATGAGCTCTTGGTGATCATAAAATGTATCGTTTGGTCAAAAGTATTTTTTTTGCAATTCGCGGTGATGACTCGCACATTAGGAGGGCTAAAAATTTATCTGTAAGCAAAACCCTTAAGGCACAAATGATCACGAGCCCTTTCAAATAACGAAAATGTTCTTTTAGTCAAAATTACTTCTTTCACTTTGCGGTTAGGATGCGCACTTTAAGGGCACTAGAAATTCATTGTAAGAAAAACCCTAAGACAATGATCATGGGCCCTTAGGGATCATACAAATTCATCGTTTGCACTAAAGTTTTGTTTTGTGATTTGCGGTTAAGATAAGAGCTTTAAGGAATTTACCGTTGGGGCGGAAATTATCATGGGCCCTTTGAGATCTGAAAAATGTATCTTTTGGCCCAAATCGTTTCTTTCTCTTTGTGGTTAGGATGCGCATAAAATAATTTGTTGCCCTTTGCGGTTATAATGTGCACTTTAAGCCGGTCGAATCTGGAAACTGACTATTTCCAAGTTATTTTGGTCGGGTCCTTGATATGCATGCCAAGTTTCATCGTCCTAGCCCACCTTGAAGTACCAACTCCGGATCACCGGAATTCCAGAAACCCCTCTCCGACTCCCCCCCCCCCACAGTGCCCGAATCCGGTCCGGTTTTGCCACTGACGTACCTCAGTCTTACACCCTAGCCCCCCCCCCCACACACAGTACCTGGTTGGCAGCTGACAGACAAACTGACGGAACTGCGATCGGTATATATATAGCACTTGGCCGAAGGGCAAGTTTCATAAAACTGCGGTAAATTTTTGGAAGTGTCTATTTCTTTCAAGATTTTATTTGAGTCTTCCCATGACCAGCCCCCCCCCCCCCCCCACAACCAGAAGGTCTAGGGAAAAAATTCCGGTAAATTTGGAATGGTGCGGCGAAGCCGCGCCAGTTATAAACATCATCAAATTCAACTGAACTTGATGATGTTTGTGGAGTCGAACGGATTAGGGCATCTACCGAAATCTGCTCAAGCAATCTACCGGAACTTGTCTCAGGGAATTTATTGAAGGATGGATCAGGGGATCTACCCGACTTTGCTACCAGAATTTTGCTCAGGGAATCTACCGGAATTTTGCTCAGGGCATCTACCGGAATTTTGCTCAGGGCTTCCACCTAGATCTTGCTCAAGGAAGGTACCGGAACTTGTCTCAGGAAATTTACTGGAGGATGGATTAGGGGATCTACCGGACTTCACCCCACGGAATCTACTAGAATTTTGAAATCTACCGGGATTTTGCTCATGGAATCTACCGCAATTTTGCTCAGGGAATCTACCGGAATTTTGCTCAGAGAACTTACTGGAGGATGGATCAGGGGATCTCCCGTACTTCGGCCCACAAAATCTACTAGAATTTTGGAATCCCGGAATTTTGCTCGGGGAATTTACCGGAATTTGGCTCAGGGAATCTACCGAAGTCTTTCTCAACTAGAGGCTGGATCAGAGAATCTACCGGACTGTACTCCATGGAATCAACCAGAAATAGGCTCAGGGAGTCTACCAGAATTTTGTTGCTTACCGGATAAGTATAGATTCACAGCTTACCAGGATGACCCCGGCACACAACTTACCAGAGTGATTCTTGCAGACAGACAACATTGCGTACCGGAACATTCATCGAGTGATTCCGGTAATCTCCTAAGTTTCTGTAGCTTTCAAGAATTGGGCAACCTACTGAAATCCATCATTACGACTACAAATACTGTTCCTGGAATAATATCACTGTACCGTCTACTCCAATTTCTACAGCTTTCTCGACTCCTTTCCGGTGAAAAGCCGAGAAGAGTTCAAAGACGAGTTAGCCTTGAAATATATAATATAATAATTATTTATATAATAATTGATTTCAAAAGTCGCCAGGTCAGCCTCGAAGCAAACAAAAATAAAATATTCAAAATTTTTCGTGAACTGAAAGCTGTCTTACCACTAGTATCAAACGCGTTCAAGCTGGCCAAGACAATCCCTATATTACATCAGAAAAAGGGAAAAGACTTTATATTAAGATTAGTGTTGGTTGGTAAGTCCACTTTGCGTTCATCATTGGCTGACCAGCGTCCCTTACTGATCACATGTGAAACCGATCTAGTTGACGAATGTGAAATTGGATGTGTTGTGAACAAGTGAAAATCGCTTAAAACGCGACGAGTAAAAATCTAGGGTGGGTTGAAGGTCTTAAAGTTTAATCGAATAGGTCTGTGGTCCAACACATCTATTAACATAGCACTTATTCACTTAAATATTCCTGAAAACCCGATAAAAATGCGTTTCTTCGTTTCTCCTTTATCCAGGGATAGTCGATTTCATATAATTATTTATTTTTTAATAATTATTTAATAATTATTCTTTCGGACTGCTTGTCCCTCTACGCTTCAAATATTTACCAACTAGAAACATAAGCCATTGCCGAAATATAAAATAAAAATATCAGATTCGTTATAAGACATATCCTAAAATCATTTTCTTACGTTCATACAGCGTAACTTCTCCGATGTCGCATCTATCGCCCTGGAAATGCAGGCTTTTGTTTAAATTCAAAATCTCCGCATCTGGATGGATTTTGGTTTGCCATGCAAGCAGCGCACGCTCTGAACGTTATTATGAAAAAATACAATAATCTCTCAGATGTGTCAACATTTTTCAGTATTCCAATATCAGAACGAAAAACAAGCTGAATTTTAACTAAAACTTCACCGAGCCTATTTTTGTTTGTTTGTAACACATAATAGAAGTCAGAACAGAATAGTTCTAGAGTTTCTGCAGATATGGTCATTACGGAGATATTTCCGGAAGACCTCGACAATTCCGGTAAAATTCTGAAGCAGCACCACTACTATCAGGAAGGTGTCGGGACGCCCTAATCGTGGCAAGTACAATTTAGAACTAGAAATCTGCTTTAAATGGCTTAGAATGTATCATATGAAATTTGGGTCTCCGGGCTTAAGAACTACTGAATGCAGTTACGGAAGTAAGATGCATCGGCATTAGACGTGACGGGTCCTTTAAGAAAAGGCCTGTCCAGTAATATAGTGTGTACAGTCTGAGCCACTGAATATGAGGCATGGATGCATATTCTATGCTGTATATAACTACTTTTACAATGTGATAGGGTATAGGCTAAGTATGATAGTATTTTTTTTTTATTTTTTTTTGTCCCTTCTCAGATCCGACCATCCCGTAAAGGGGTCACTGGAAAACTGGAACACCGGAACCTCCGCCACCGGAACCGATGGCTTTGGAAAACCGGAACATGAAACTGGAAAACCCGAACCGATGGCTCAGTTTCAATCAGCTACAGGGAAAATGGAAAACCGGAACTTGGGAATGGAAAACCGGAACATGTGGTCTTGGGCAACGATTTTTCGCTGAACACATTGCACGTCCACTTTCTTTCTTTGCTTCTTTGTGTCTCTTAATGAAGAATGCCCAGATCCACTTGAAGAAGCTGATTGTTTTATCCTATTCGCCAACGAATCAGGGAGACTAATTTAGTAATGTTGCTTCTTTAGTAATGACAATAGTTGCATTTAGCAGATACACAAATATCTTATACCACGGTAGCTGGATCTTCGCAAAAACAACAATTGCCGAATTCCCTACTTTTACGTGTTGATCATGATGATGCTGATGAACGTGAAATGACTTTCCAGATAATGGAAAGCCGGAACATGTGGTCCTGGGCAACTGATTGGAATTTTCCAAGTTCCGGTTTTCCATTTTCCTATGGCAGATTGAAACTGAGCCATCGGTTCCGGTTTTCCGGAACATATTCCGTCAAAACTCAAGCTAATTGCCGAGGACCACATGTTCCTGTTTTTCATTAACATACGTTCCGGTTTTCCATTCCCAAGTTCCGGTTTTCCATTTTCCTATAGCAGATTGAAACTGAGCCATCGGTTCCGGTTTTCCAGTTTCATGTTCCGGTTTCCCAAAGCCATCGGTTCCGGTTCCGGTGGCGGAGGTTCCCGGGTTCCGGTGTTCCGGTTTTCCAGTGACCCCCGTAAAGTACTAATCCTGACCGCAAAGTACAAACAGTACTTTTAAGTAAAATATACATTTTAATGATCCCCATGACCTCATGATTATTTTTGCCTCAAGGGTTTTATGTATGTGTGTATGATAGTATTAAAGATAGTAAGTATGATAGTATTAATAATCACTGTTATTATTATTACCATAGTCGACTGACCAATTACTTTTGGTGCAGAAATACTAAGAACTGCTTACCTTTGATATGGCGGGAGTTCTGAACTTCTGGGAGGTTATCGGATGGCACACCGCAAAATACCGATCGCCGGACATTATGGCCAGAAGAAACGAGCTGGCAAACTGGCTGATGGAAGTCTGCATCATATATATCTTACACATGGCATGACCAAAATGCCAACCACTGGAGACCATGGTTGTGACGAGTATGGGAATTCCTGAAAATATTATTTGCGTAAATATGTATTTTATTCCAGGGAATTTAAAGTTCAACTGAAAAACAAACTTATTTTTGTGACATTTAACTGAATAAACTAAATTATTTGGATCCTGCAAATTATTTTTTCCACTATCTGCTCTATTCATGAAGTTCAGAATATCTCAGGCAGTCCCCACAGCATAAATTCTACTATGACGCGGGAAATTTTAATCTCAACACAACGCGGCTTTTCAGTGGGCAGTGGTGAGACTGGTGAAGATTGCTTAGCGTCTGAAGAAAAAGAATAATAAATCTTTCTCGCAGGCCTACAACAAAAATACAAGGGCATAGAGGTACCACAAACCACACGAAAATTCCACTATCTGAAAATCGATTATTCGTGAATAGTGGAACAACAAAGTAACACATTTTCATCGAATTTTCAAGCCAATTTAAGTGAATAAGTGACTTGTGGGCGAAGTGAGGGGACCCTGTTGTAAATAAAGCTGCAAATACAATGCAGGAAATAATATTGAATAAAAGCGTTCAAAATATTAGCTAGAATCCACTGTTTACATGTTCATCATTGTGTTATTGCCAATTATAGACAGATGACCAACGAAGCAATTTAGGATTTCCGGTGATGGGTCCTAGATTTGTAGTTTAAGGTCTGGGTTGGACAGGACGTCTGGGGGACGTGGAGGGGAGTTGTCCCGGAAACCATCTGACATACATAAAACTCTTGAACGAGTGACTAAATTCGGATGAACCTTGACAAGTTTTAGATACCTGTTTACAGGTCAGAGCCAGATCCGGTGATTTCTTCGGGGGTACTGGATGTCTTTTTTACGCGAGTTCAGGTATTTCCAGATAGGCTTGAACGATGAAAAATGTCAGGTGTGTTAAGGAAATGACCAGATGTACTAAAATAATACAAAAGGTTACTTGCATGTACTTCTGCTCGATTGATTATTCGAGAGTCCCTCACCCCTTGCTGATCGCTTGTCATTAATTTTCGCACGATAAATAAAGCTGCAAATAAAATGCAGGAAATAAAACTGAATAAAAGCGTTTAAAATTCGCAAGGGTCGACTGTTTACATGTTCATCAATTCGTTTTCTTGCCGGACGAATGGTTCACCCGGAATCCGGCTGAAACCGGACATTTGAATTAAGCTCAAAGTTGTTTCTGAAGTCCATTAGAGATTGGTATCGTGGTAAGGAGACATGCTGGATCCAATTTTGAACTTTATATCCTTGATGCATAAGCTGGCAATCTGCCGAGACCCGGAGGTTTGGATCGAAAGGTTCGCCTCTCTGTGTCATTAGTCCTTCTCCTGTGCATGCAGTTCGCCGGGAATCCTGTAGTCCGGGATCCTGACCGCGATATCGTTCAAAAAACGGGGGGGGGGGGGGGTTAGCATACGAGCTGCAGAAGGTTTGAAGAACTTTTCTATACCAAATTTTCGTGCTGAGAACGAAAACAATACCGCACCACTCCGCATCGATGTACGTCACCGAATTTTTAGCCTATAAAGGCAAATTAGGCCTATAAAGACCAACTGCAGAAAAACAATTTTCCTAGCAGGACTGCATAAACGAAATCAAACAAACTATACATATTCTGGATTCTATTTTTACGGGCTATCGAATAGTGTAATTTTAATTTTTTTAAACTAGCAAATGTTTCTTAGAAACGTCTTAGAAAGCAAGAAAAAGCGAAAATTCTTCAACCTTTCTAAATAGATTGTCATTTTTCTCGGAAAAACTTTCAGCCAACTACATATTTTTATTATTTCATTAGAAAGATAAGCTCCTTAGCAATCGTTTGAGCTATAATAACTTCAAAAATATTTAGTTTTAAGAATTTCCTGAATTTTTTAAAGCAAAGCATCCACGTTTTCATCAGTAGGCAACCGTAGATATTTCAAACTAAATATATTAGTCTGGCGATAATTTTAGTGCCAGTTTTTTACGTGGAGTCCTATTATGACATTAGTTTTTCCCTTTGGATACGTATAAGTCATGTAGGGTTGATAGCCTATAGGCTGTATAGCCTGTAAATCCTATAATGATCTTTTTTTGGGAAAACACAAGGTCTTTCCAGACCTATCCAGACCTACTTTTTGAGCCGAGAACGAAAAGTCGGATAACACAGCACTTGTGTAGGCGACCGGCATTTTGGACTATAAGGGCAATTTAGGCCTATAAGGACCAGCTCTATGAAAACATTACCCCGTGCACTACGAAACATGAAAAACACAGCAAACTCGAAAAATTATATATATATTCTTGTTTGTGGGCTATCGAATTAAATATTTCAAATTTTTCTGAACTTATTAACATTTCTAAGAAATGCCTTAGAAAACAAGCAAATACGGAAATGGTTCCTATTTTTGTGTTGACGGTAGTTTTTGTCGGTAAAGTGTCGATCACATTAGCCTACTTTTTCTTAGCATTCGATTAGAAAGACAGGCCTCTTGCCAATCTTTTAAATACTCGAACTTACGAAGTAATTGTTGCTAAGAATTATTATTAACCAAAATCAGGAACTAGAAATTTCGATTTAAAATTTAGCCTACATTGATAGTTGGAATAAAATTTAATACTGACGATTACTTCATCAAGAAAACAAATGTAGAGCCTATCTTCCCTGTAGGCCAAAGTAATGGGTTTTCCAAGTAAAAAATCTGTTAGGTCCTTGTCGCCAACCTAACGCCATGCTTGACCTTTTTTGGGAAGCTTTCGAACGCTGAAGCCGCTAACTCATTAAACAACATCAGCCTTAGAAGACAAGAAGTTAGGGCTCGCAACACAAATCTTGGCCGGACGTTGTTCTCAACTATTGACCCCGCTTGCAACTGAGTTTTCTTTCACGACCAAACTAGATTGCTCTTCGTGGCAGCCACCAAGCGAAGCCATGTCTCCTTCCACCCATCGCATTCAAGCACGACTGGCTTAAGTCATCAGGGCGAGCCATTTGGTCTCCCATAGTCTCTGACCCTTCCTAAAGACTACAGTCGGTTCGTGCTCCGCATTGACCGTCAAAAGCAATGTTTTTCGTTGCCTCCCCCCCCCCCCGTTCACTTCTTCCACCCTGGGGGCGGGTGGGGGGAGATGCACTCGCGCCATAATTCGGACAGAGCAACATCAGGTCATCGGAGTACGTGCACGAACCGTCTTAGGTACTGATTGTGGTCGACAGAAGCGGTCGGTGTGACCTGCCAGTGTTCGAACTTCCTCATCACCTGTGGTCCTCAGGTTTCATTTTCAGTATCGATCGCAGGCATCTATGGCAGAATGCAGTGGGTTCACGTGCTTCTGTGGGTTTCAGTGGCGAAGCTTGGGGGCCATATATCGACAGGATAAGGCCTTCGTAGTCTGAGGCAATATTTAGTATGTTCTGTGCGCTTTCGACTTGATCGGCGAGGAGGTTTGTATCCTCGGTGTGGACAGGCTTGGTATGACTTCCACACCCTTGTCCTTATCCATGATCCTTTACTATCGAATCAGTGACTTCCTGCATTCTCCGCTTAGTTATGCCATTGTTTGCTGAGTCGAATGCAGAAACAAAGTCGATGAAGAATTTAGTGGTTCCTGTTGATGCTTGAAGCTGTGCTTCAGGTCAAAGGGAGCAGAGCTGGTCCGTGTGGCCCATGCTCGTTCTGAAACCCGCTTTGGTTTGGTCTTGTGCGTCTGTCTGAAGTCTTCGAAGCTTTGCAGTAGGATAGCTGCAAAGACTTTTGCTGCACTTACATCAGAAAGATACCACGAAGGACAAGGCCTTCGTCGTCTGAGGCAATACTTAGTACGTTCTGTGCGCTTTCGACTTAACCAGCGGGGAGGTTTGAATCCTGGACATGGAAAGGCTTGGTATGACTTCCATCCCTTTTTGCTTATCCAGATCCTTTACTATCGAATCAGTGACTTCCTGCATTCCCCGCTTAATTATGCCTTTCTTTGCTGAGTCGAATGCAGAAACAAAGTCGATGAAGAATTTCTTGGGTTCCTGTTGATGCTTGAAGCTGTGCTTGAGCAGAGCTGGTCCATGTTGCCCATGCTCGTTCTGAAACCCGCTTTGGTTTGGTCTAGCGCGTCTGCCTGAAGTCTCGGAAACTTTGCAGTAGGAAATCTGCAAAGACTTTTGCTGCACTTACATCAGAAAGATACCACGAAGGACAAGGCCTTCGTCGTCTGAGGCAATACTTAGTACGTTCTGTGCGCTTTCGACTTAATCAGCGAGGAGGTCTGAATCCTGGACATGGAAAGGCTTGGTACGACTTCCATCCCTTTGTGCTTATCCAGGTCCTTTACTATCGAATCAGTGACTTACTGCATTCCCCGCTTAATTTTGCCTTTCTTTGCTGAGTCGAATGCAGAAACAAAGTCGATGAAGAATTTCTTGGGTTCCTGTTGATGCTTGAAGCTGTGCTTGAGCAGAGCTTGTCCATGTTGCCCATGCTCGTTCTGAAACCCGCTTTGGTTTGGTCTAGCGCGTCTGTCTGAAGTCTCGGAAGCTTTGCAGTAGGATAGCTGCAAAGACTTTTGCTGCACTTACATCAGAAAGATACCGCGAAGGACAAGGCCTTCGTCGTCTGAGGCAATACTTAGTACGTTCTGTGCGCTTTCGACTTAATCAGCGAGGAGGTTTGAATCCTGGACATGGAAAGGCTTGGTATGACTTCCATCCCTTTTTGCTTATCCAGATCCTTTACTATCGAATCAGTGACTTCCTGCATTCCCCGCTTAATTATGCCTTTCTTTGCTGAGTCGAATGCAGAAACAAAGTCGATGAAGAATTTCTTGGGTTCCTGTTGATGCTTGAAGCTGTGCTTGAGCAGAGCTTGTCCATGTTGCCCATGCTCGTTCTGAAACCCGCTTTGGTTTGGTCTAGCGCGTCTGTCTGAAGTCTCGGAAGCTTTGCAGTAGGATAGCTGCAAAGACTTTTGCTGCACTTACATCAGAAAGATACCGCGAAGGACAAGGCCTTCGTCGTCTGAGGCAATACTTAGTACGTTCTGTGCGCTTTCGACTTAATCAGCGAGGAGGTCTGAATCCTGGACATGGAAAGGCTTGGTATGACTTCCATCCCTTTTTGCTTATCCAGATCCTTTACTATCGAATCAGTGACTTCCTGCATTCCCCGCTTAATTATGCCTTTCTTTGCTGAGTCGAATGCAGAAACAAAGTCGATGAAGAATTTCTTGGGTTCCTGTTGATGCTTGAAGCTGTGCTAAAAAAATTGTTCAAATCGAGCAGAGCTGGTCCATGTTGCCCATGCTCGTTCAGAAAACCCGCTTTGGTTTGGTCTAGCGCGTCTGTCTGAAGTCTCGGAAGCTTTGCAGTAGGATAGCTGCAATGACTTATGCTACACTTACAACGGAAAGATACCACTGTAATTTTTTACAATCAACCTTAAAATCATTTCTTTTAGAAGGGGAGGGGGTGGGCCATGATGGAGTTGCGCTAGTCTTCGGGGACGTATTCCAGATGTCAACGATAATGTTGTAGAGGTATGGCAGACCGGCTATTCTAACAGGTCGTCTGCGGTTGCATCATTATTGTATGATAGGGAGTCATAGATTTCCTTTACAGCAAGCGGGCTGAAGACTGGAGTGCTCCTCTAGAAACATCAGCAGAGATGCTGACAATTTTTGTTTTCTTCTTAGCACGACCACATGTATGCAGCTTACATCTTGAATGTTAAAGCACAATGGACACTTCTAATGCTTTACTTTGTATTAAATGCTTCACAAATAAACATTTCCGACTTCCTTTAGAAGGCGCTACGAAAATCGGCCGTTTTCTTGTTATCCCTTGTCTTTACCTCTCTGGTATTTCGGCGATCCAAATCTTAGGAGCTGGGATATCGTGGCAGGAAATTCAAAAACGCCCAGCAATGCTTGATAGAAAAGGATATATTTGAGATGTCACCAAAGCCAAGCCGCAGATGCAGTTTACCTGATTGTTCTAGTGTTTCATCAGAAGTTCCATGGCTTAAAGTGCCTATTAAAAGTTTTTCTTTGTGGAATAGTGTTATGAAGCTTGATTAGTTTGCTTTATAAAATGTACCAGAATATGCAATAAGCTTATAAAAACAACTTAGCTACAAAAATCATTCAAAAACAAATAACCTATTCTAATCTGAATTATACAAGCTGATTTATGCATAAAATAAAGATCTATTAAGTATTATAAGAAACATCACTTCTATCTTTGTCCAAGCTAGTAAATTGAGAATGTACTGGCCCAAAAAATTACGCTTTGAAATATCACAGAGAGGAAACTGATGAAAAAGCTGCTGATCTAGGGGGTAAGTTTTGTTCCTAGTTTGTTACAGAGTGGGATTGGGGTAGTTTGATGTGCCCATTGAACTTTAAGGGACGTTGCCGACTTCATCGTTATATATTGCAACCCACCCGTTCTTGTTTCCGTGAACCCCCACTGTAACGCACACGGCGCAGTTGTCATGGCTCAGAGTTAGAACAAGCGATTTATATGCAAATAGCCTATGAGATGCTGGAATTGAACTCTGAATTCAGCACACAAAAACTGACCTATGGGAGTGGGAAAAACTTAGTGTTGTGGAGACTTGTTCATTATAGGCTATTGAGTCTGTACGCTGTATAGCCTATATGACCTATGCTATCTTAAGAGAGAAACTAATGCCATAACTAGATTCCCCGTCAAAAACTGGCCCTGAACTTATCGTCAAACCAATATATTTAGTATTAAATTTCCACTGTAGCTCATTGAAAAAACTTGGATGCCCTGCTTACATAAATCCCAGGAATCCATTTTGTTAAGTTTATTAGCTCGTCGAATAATGGTTATGTCGGTGTCGAATAATAAAAAAAAACAGTTTGGGAATTTTTTCCGAAATTTATTGGACAGATTTGACGGATTTGGTCAGTATAGGGTATTCAGACTTTATGTTATATAGCCTATATGATCTATATGCATCCCAAGAGAGAAAGTAATGTCATAAAAAGATTCCACGTGAAAAACTAAACATAAACTCACCTTGATTCAAAATTTCCACTGTCACTCATTGGTGAAAACGTGGATGCTCTGCTTTAAGAAAATCCAGAAATTCTTAAAACTAAATATTTTTGAAGTTTTAATGGCTCAAACGATTAGTAAGGAGCTTATATTTCTAATGAAATAATAAAAATATGTAGTTTGATGGAAGTTTTTCCGAGAAAAATGACAATCTAGTTAAAAAAATTAAAGAATTTTCGCTTTTTCTTGGTTTCCAAGCCATTTCTACTGAAAATGGGTCAGTTCAAAAAAACAAAAATTACACCATTCGATAGCCCACGAAAAGAGGATTCAGAATTGGAATAGTTTGTTTGATTTAGCTCATGCTGTCCTACTACGAAAATTATTTTTCTACAGTTGTTCTTTATAGACCTAATCTGCCTTTATAGGCTAAAATCGGCGACGTACATCGGTGCGGGGTGGTGCGGTACGATTTTCGTTCTCAGTACAAGAAGTTGGTCTAGTTAAGTTTTTCAAACCTTCTGCAGCTCTCGTGCTACCCCCCTTGAACGATAGAGGTGCCTGGATCCCGGACCACTGCTAAAACGAGGAATTTGCTCTAAGTAAAAGACTTTTCTGAAGTCGATTAGAGATGAGATGCTGGAGTAAACATACATCTAGCAAAATGTTGAGGGTGGGAGACTGGAAATCTACCAGAGCCGACTATCTGGGGAAAGTAGTCCAATAAATATCAATGTTCGGGATCCCATCCAAACCTTCGATATTGTTGTTAGTGTTGTTTTATTTTTACTCTTTACTGCTATTCGAAAAACTGTCAGCACCGTCATAAGGGTTCGGCACGAATCGTGAGGGATCGGTAACTTACATTCGTAAAAGTTCACCCTTTCTTCCTTTTAGTACCCTGTCGATCGGCAAGTAAAATCATCCGAGTCTAGCGAGGGGTAGGCCACTGAAAATCCTAGATACCGACCCCTGAAAGCTACTAAAACGAGGAACGGAAAGGTGAACTACGAATTTTGATAGCTGTCGACCCCTAGAAGAAGATGAATTTATAATTCCCAAGTTATTTCCTTGTTTAGTACCCTAAGGTCCTATCCGTGACAAGTTACTAAAACCAGGAAAGAAATGGTGGACTTGACGTTACCTTCGTTGCCGACCCCTGGCTGGACTCGGGATGATTTTAGTCACCTACCGACAGGGTACTAAAAGGAGGGAAAAGGTGAACTTTACAAAACTGAAGTTGCTGACACCTCACAAGATACTGAACAGAGGAAAGGCTTGTCAGTTTTTCAAATTCCCGATTTTTGGTAATTCTTTCCCCGTTTTAGTTTGTCCTTCCTGGTTTTAGTATCTTTGCCTGATTTTTTCTTTTCTTTTCCTTTCCTACTTTTAGTCGATCCCTAAGAACTAGACAAGCTTACCAATAAGGTAGATTTCATCTGCCAAAGCGAGGTTCAAGATGTACCGGTTGGTGGTAGTTTGCATCTTAGAATACCGAAGTACCACATAAATGACGAGGGTATTCCCGATAATACCAGCTACGGCCGCAAGCACATAGCAAACCTACAACAGAAAAACAGGATTAGCTGGTAAAGGTTCCAATCCCATCTCTACATAATACGTCCTTGATAAAATCCGATGACGAATTGCCGCCAGACGCGCTAGAGGAATAATAATAATCACACGTGAGATCTGGGGATAAGTTATCTGACGAGTGAATGAGCGATTAGGCTTTCGCATCATGTAGAGTCGAGCATTAGCCCCGTGGAAAAGACAGCCAGCACTCGGCACTGAAGTCGGAAGCCAAAAATGACAAACTTGATGACGCTTGACAGAACAGAGTTGGGTAAAGCAAAAAGAGGGGAAGAGGTATTTAAACAGTTTTAAACATGGTTAGGCCTAAGAGGAACTGAAAATAGCAAAACAAACCTGGATAAACGCACACAAAGAAGTAACGTGTCATCGTTTTCTTTACGATAGCGCACCTAGCGGCCAGAAAAGAACTAATCTGAGAGGAATTTTATGAGGGGCGTATAGCTTATTCATTGGCACTGTGTCCGTACTGCCGAACATTTGATTTAGACACATAATTTACAAAAAGATGGTTTACCAAAACAATAATAGCCTACGCCTGATAATTATAGGTGTGTCCACTGCAATCTCTAAGTGCCATATACCAATCACTTTTCGGTCGGGCGGGCGGGTGGTCCCCTGTTCTCGAGTCAGAGTACTTCCAGATGTGCTAGGACGATGCAACTTGGCAGCCATATTAGGGGCCCGATCAAACTACCTTGGAAATAGTCACTTGCCCGATACGACCATCGTAGGGGGGGGGGGGGCGAGAGACGTCGGAATCCGGAATTTAGGGGCATGCATAACTTTCAAACAGGTGATCGGCTCTTAATGAAACTTGACATCTCGACAGATGTCACGTCTCAGATTTCCCGTTTCATGTCCGGACCAAATCCGATGAATGTGGGGTGAAGTCGGAGGGTGGAACCAGAAATCTTGTGTCACGCTTAGAGTGGAGCGATCGGGATGAAACTTGGTGAGAAGAACAAGCATAAACCCTATAGGTAAATCACTGACAGAACTGGTTCGGATTCGTGCACTGTGGGGAAGCTGGAGGGGAGGGGGGGGGGTCCAGAATTCCGGTGATCCGGAGTTAAGTTACTTCTAGCTGGGCTAGGACAATGAAACTTGGCAGGCAAATCAGGGACCCGACCAGATTAATCTGAAAATATTTGATTTCCCGATCCGATCATCGTGGGGGAGTGGAGGGAGGGGAAATCTGAAATCTTAAGGTATGTAAAACATCCGAACGAGTGATCATCAAAATGAAACTTGATATTTAGAAAACACATGTCTCGGATGTCCTGTTTCAATTCCGCGCTGGATCCGATGAATGTGAGGGGAGGTGGGGGTCGGAGGGGGGAACCGGAAATCTTATTACACGCTCAGAGTAGAGCGATCAGGATGAAATTTGGTGGGAAGAACAAGCACAATGGGTTTAGGTTTCAGCTGACAAGTGAATATACATTTTCGTGATCCCGACGAGCCTATGATCAGTTTGCTTCAAAGGTTTTGATTACGGATGAGTTTCTAGCGCCCTTAAAGTGCGCACCGTCACAGCAAATTGCATAAATAAAATACTTTTTACCAAACGGTATTTTCTCATGATTTCCAAGGGTCCATGATTATTTTTATCTCACGCCTATTGCTTACAAATAATCACAACAAACCCACGAATTGGCAAATACCTACTTTCATCCTCTGATCCAGCCTTGTAATTGCCATCTGAGCTTCTAGGTCTTGTTTTCTTTAATAATCCCTAGTGTCGGCTGCTTTTTTTGAACCCGCGTAAAATCTTTTCTTATTTATACTCATTATACTATGTTATTATATATATATAAAAACATATTATTTTAAATTACGTATTCATTATTAGTATCCTGTCACGGGTATGCAATTACTATCCTAATATTCCACTGAGGGCTCGGCAACTTACAAACTTAAAGTTTACCTTTTCTTTCCTTATTTGAGTTTCCTGTCAGGGGTAGGCAATTAACATCCTTAGAATAATAAAATAAGGACGGGGTGAACTTTAAATATGGAAGTTGCTGAATCCTCACAGGATACTAAACAGAGGAAAGGCACGGTGCAGCTTGCAAGTACTCAATTTCTGGTGCATCTTTCTTAGTTTTACTACGCTTGCCTGCTTTTCTCTTGCACTGCCTTTCCTTTCCTGTCCTACTTTTACACTGTCATAAGTTTCATAACAAATACCACAAGGATGCGCGTTGTCAACAGATAATGCGTAACAAATAACACTCCCAATGTTATCTGTTCTGTTTCAAAATGTTATGCATAATCAGCGTTACCATTAGGAAGAACAAAAAAAAAACGCCAGTTTTCCGACATCATGACGATGAAGAATAAAGTCAGTGGATACTTTTTTGGTTCTTCCTATCAAAGCTTGTTATGCGTAACATTTCATACATAACATTTTCAAACACAACAGATAATATCCCAAGTGTTATCTGTTATGCATTGTCTGTTGAAACCGCGCATCCTAGTGTTATGAAACTTCTGACAGTGTAGTCTATCCCTCATACTTTATCGGTTTCGACCGTGATTATACCCAAATATTTGGCGGATCAAATGCATGGAACATAACCTCTTTTGATTCTGAGAAAAACTGAAATTCTGTTATAATGAGAATTTGATGAATGAAAATCAAACCGCTAGTGAACACGTAATGGGCATGGCTACTGTCACTGCTTCTTTGCGTTATGTTTCAGAAAAGGTAATATCTTGATTACTTAACTTCTGATAGACCTATGCCCCGATTCAGGGTTACGACTGTGTAGTAAAATTAAATTGCCGACAAAAAGTAAACAAATCACATGTTCAACTCTAAATTTCTTATATGTAAAGTTGTTCGCCCGAAGTTCGCAAACTCAAAGTCTCTCGAGAAAAGACGATTACAAATTCTATGCAGGAAATTCTGTAAAGCTCGTCTCATTAAGAGATAGAGCAATACTCCTGTTTCTGTGTAATTAGAGCAATCAAGTCTGAAGTTCAGAGGTAACACTGAAACTTCTTGGCAGCTTTTGGGGGATGTTAAGAAATTCACACAGCGTACACAACTGTGCAGTGATCCCGGAAAATAACACCAAGCTGCCATTGAAGATAACCTATCCAAGCCGAAAGCAGGATTGCCAGGAGCTCCAGTCATGAAAGTGCCACAATGCCTGGCAAAAATGTGCTTTTTGACACCATGCGCTTTTTGATACCCCAAAATATTTTTATGCTGTACATACATTTCAGCTTGTACATGATAAAAATGAAAAGAAATATAAAGTACCTTAAACACATTGCAGATATGGATTGCAAGCTATAGTTTGTATAGTTGTAAGTTTGGCATGGTACTGGTATAGTTGTAGAGTTAACACGGCTACTTTTTACGAGTTATATAGATGGCGACACTATCTGTAAATCAAATTAAATGTGTTTGGGCCGGTAGTCCGCAACAGTAAATAGAAAAGGTGCTTTTTTTTACCTAAAAAGTGTCACTTGTCAGAAAAGGTGTCACTTTCAGAGAAAAAGTGTCACCCAGAGGAAAAAAGTGTCACAAAGCACCAGAAGTGTCACACATGGCAACCCTGGCCGAAGGCGAGGTAAGTTATGAAAAATATCTATCGGGAAGCAGTCAAAGACGTTATTCCGGCATCAACACCGAGGTGGAGGTACGTCAGCTATTATAACTTTCCCGTACAAAAAGTACTGTACTTTTCTTTACTGTACTGTTAGCACCTTTTCTTCTTTGGTGGTAATTTTAGGCTTCTTGGGTAGTGAGTTTTATAGCCTATACTGTAGTGACAACCGCTTAATGCAAAAAAAAATGTATTTTAAATAGTAGGAAGCAGATGTCATATAGCGGTGGACTTTGCGCATGAAACTTGAAATCACAAGAGGACCTGTGTAATGATGAATAATGCCAAGCCCAAGCGGGTTCCGGCTAAACACACCCGGATATAGCCCCCTCCCCCCCGACACGAAATCCTCAGGTATCAATCCCCCACACAGTGCTAATAAAATAAAATACATTCTCATGAAAAGTATATACAGAGGAGAGATGCGAGACGCTCTGAGGTGTTTCCATTTAAATCGCAAGTCTTGGGATAATCCTGTGTTTGTGCTTGTGTCCAGACTGCAGATTTCAACACGATTTTCTTGATTTTCTGTGTGTTTGCGTTGAGTGTGTGTGCGGTGGGGGGGGGGGCAGGGGGGATTGGTATCTGTTTTTTTCGGTTTTTGCCTGGAGTTCTGGTACTGGTGGGTCACCAGGGAGGGGCGCGGGTTTTTTTTTTGTGCCTAGAACCAAGTTTGTGAGAAACTACCTTAAGGAAAGTAGCATAAATTAAGATGTTATTTCAGTTGACAAAGTGAATTTTCAGTGGAAATGTGATTACAACAAGTAATGAATGACATAGACTGGTTGACTCGGAAAGTAAAGTAGTTTCAGTTTGTGAATAGTTTTTTTTTTTTTAAATGTTTCTAAACATTTTTTTTATGGAATGTTCTTTTAAATGTCTTTTTTCTAAAAATGGGGAAATAGTAGTTTTATTTGTTTGTAGAGGCCAGCTTTGGCCTTTCAATATTTGAGGAAACCACTCAATGAGCCTCTACGGAGCTGATACAATATCGTATCAACCTTGACCAAAGTAATTTTCATCACAGAACTACCTATGGGACATAGGCAGATCTGCATTCCATACCTGCTCGAGAAAAGTGATACTTCATTTATAGCCCTTTACAGATTGATTTGGAAGAACAAAGCATGCAGGTAACACGTGTACAAGCACTCAAACGTGGAGTGTGAAAGAATAAAATAATTTCATGAATCGAAGATATAGCGATAACGACTGCCATTTAAACTTTATGATGAATAGCAACTGTCACTTCATTTGCTTATTCATTTTTGCCGCTGTAGACAGAGGCGTCACGACTGGGGGTGGGGGGGGACAGTTGATTTTTTTTTTCATGAAAACAGTCGGTTTTTCTGAAAATTAGTTGATTTTTCGTCAAAATAGTCGGTTTTTCTGAAAATCAGTGAATTTTTCGGAAAATCAGTCGATTTTTTTTCAAAAATGTCATTATTATTGTTGAAAACAGTCGTTTTTTCTGCAGAAAAAGTCGGTAAAAATTACCAGCCAGTCGGTAAATGCCTCGTCCCCCCCCCCCCCCAAACATTTTGGCTAGTAACGCCTCTGACTATAGAGACATTCATATATTCTGATCAAATTATATACTCAGTCAAATTATATACTGCTCAAGCACAGGAACAACACCACACTTTTAAGAGAACCGAGGACAGTTTTCATTTGAATACTTCAACGTAAGTATCTTTCGAACAAAAGCAGCTAGCAATTTTTGAAAGGAAACTGGAAACATCTGTTTCTTCTTTCTCTAATAAACACCCTTTCTCGGGAGGAAGGACTCGGTCTGGAACTTAGCACTTGTGATGTTTGTTTAGGGTCTCGCAGCTCCTGGAGCCAGAATAAGGGAAGAACTGAGAAGACTTGAATCATCTGACGTCTCTTTTTTCCCGATTCCCAAGTATCGGGGGGTGGAGCCTACTCAGCACCTGTCGCGACCACAGAGTAATTATTGGCACTGGTTCTTCTGATCGCCGTTCTTCTCGTCAAGAAAGTGCGCAAAATTCAAATTATATATAAAGAGGACGACATTTTGCCCTTTGCCCTCTAACAAATCGCAGCTACCACTAGTTTAAAAGACGAGATAAGGGGCTAAAGTACATTGAGATAATAGACGTCGGGCAATCCTTCATTCAAGGATGACAAAAAATAAAGGCAGAAAAGGACCGATTTGGACTGAATACTACAAGTTTAAAGAAGGAAGGGAGATGCTTCCAACTATTTTTACTCTAGTCTTAGAAAATCAGTTACAATATCCGTCTCTGGATAAGTGGGAAGTAAGATTTACTTCTTTTTTTTTTCAAACAAAACATTCATGTACTCTCTAAGTCTGGCAGGTTCATAGTGATGAAAAAAAGACTTTTAATATGATAGATAATGAAACATTTAGCCAACTACCCGCGATAATGATATTCATTTTGACCAAAAATAATAAGTTGCTATCTCAAATGTAGACGTTTTGAATGATACCGTACAATTATCAATTTCAATAATCAGTTATTTGCTTAAAATTAGGAAATACTTCAAGCCAACTGTTTTTCACAACTATCCGAGAAATGTTATGAACTAAATTTTGTGTACACTGTACAACCAGGGACCCATAAATTTCCTGTAATGTTTCCTTACAGGGGGCCAGTCATTAAGAGAGTTTTGATGCGCTCTTGACCAAGCGTCAGATAGTTCGAGAAATACCCACGGGGATAAAATACCCTACTATCCCTATATATACTATACCCTACTATAGAAAAATTTTGTCGTAGCTACTGTGCTGAACTAGGGAATATTATTTCTTTGTAATGGAAGAGTGTCCTGGATCTTTTGTCCTATAGCTTAGGTACCTGGTGGCATGCTGAATAGTCCTGAGTGAAGATGGCTCATACACAAAGGTATTATTTGTATATAATAATTTTTGTGCATGAATGAAGAGTTGTGTTGTGTCAAAGATGCAGCCATTGACGTGTGATAAGTTGTCTTGTGGTCTTTCGGCATGCACCCGATAAAAATTTACAGAATTTGATTTTTTATGTGGAAAAAGAACATGATGTGCCGACGCCTTGATTGCTGTTTTGCTCGACTAGACTGTACAGAACTTAATTTCTTACTTGTAAAATTAACGCCTTGGACCGATAAGACTTGAACTTCCCGGGTGCACCCGAAAAAGTTTGCGAATTTGAAAATGGGGATGCCCTATTCATAAAATCGTTGTCCCCGCAGTTCGAAATTGGGTGATTGAACGTGTTTATTGGCTCCCCTTTCTTTATCGAGTTTGCTAATTCATCCAACTGTTGTTCACTCCGCATCACTTTCACCGTATTCGTCTACGCCTACCCGTCACTACGTCCAACCGTCACTACGCCCACCGTTTGCCGGATTTCCTTTCTTGCGTATAAAAAGAACCCGATGTGCCAACGAGTCGACCAACCCGCGACACAAAAATTTTGCCGACGGCTTCTGTGTTCTTTGAAACTTGTGGGAACAACTTTTTTCTATCTGAGCAAGAACGCCGATTCAACCCAAGCGGAATTTTTGGAAACTAGATGAGGCTCGGGCAACATAGCAACATAGAAGCACAGGAAATGACTGGCCCCCTGTAAGGAAACATTACAGGAAATTTATGGGTCCCTGGTACAACTTAAAAACAAAACATAACAGCTCTTTGGGTATACTTTGCCAGCTGTGCCCAAAATTCGAATTTGAATGATGTAAAAACATAATAATGAAAAAATAGATGATGAACAAGCGGACTGTTAATAGCATAGACAACAACAAATTTAGCCAGATGTAAAGTGCAACTATTCGAGATGACGATATCCATTTTTTACCAAGAATAATAAGTCGGTATCACAAATTGAGACGTTTTGAAAGATATCTTACAATCAGCAATCGTTAATTTAAAACTAGGAAATACTTTACAGCCTACTATGTTTCGCAACTACACGAGAAAATGATATGAATTAAATTTTGTGTAGAGGGTACAACTTAAAAACGTAACTTAATAACTCACTGAGTACATTTTGACAACGAAATACCTTAAATTTAAAAGCTTAATACGTTTTTTAGAAGCGAGTCTTTACAGTCCTGAGAAGACCAAAATAAAATTACAATGTTCACTCACACTGATCCTATTGAATCTGAACTAAATGCAGGCCTGTTAGGTCCACGCTTCAACGTTCAAGCTGCTTAATTGCTCCCCTGAGTAATCAAATGCCACATTCCCTTGGGCTTCACCGTTTTTCTGAAGGGTCGTGATAACCTAAGCTTCATATTGCAAATCTGACCCGAGATTAAAAAGTCGTTTCCATTTGTACAATCATCAGAATGTAAATTTTTGGCATAGCTGGCAAAGTATACCCAAAGAGCTGTTATGTTTTGTTTTTAAGTTGTACCAGGGACCTATAAATTTCCTGTAATGCTTCCTTACAGGGGGCCAGTCATCTAGTTTCTCAGCTATTTTCCAAAAATTCCGCTTGGGTTGAATTGGCGTTCTTGCTCAGATAGAAAAAATTTGTTCCCACAAGTTTCAAAGAACACAGAAGCCGTCGGCAAATTTTTTTTTCGCGGGTTGGTCGACTCGTTGGCACATCGCGTTCGTTTTATACGCAAGAAAGGAAATCCGGCAAACGGTGGGCGTAAAAAGTCATGGCGGATTTGCATTCTTCAAGCCAGGAAGATGAAAGTAACATTGGAAGTGAAAGTGACCAGGAAGAACTTGGCATTCGCCATGAAGGAAGAACATGACCAGTTGAAAGCTCGAACTTGCTAATCAACTTGGTAGAATCCTGGCCAAATTCTCTGTTGACTGTGTCCTTCCTTAAAGGAAACCTATTCGGGGTAGCACGGAACAGAGGGCTATCTTCGGATGTGATTCTGCAATCTGCAATCGGACATTTCAAAATCTCCGGTTTGTTAGACATTCACACGCTTTTGCAGACATTCAAATTTTCCGCGTGTAAGGACACGAAGTATTTAATTCTAGATATTTATAACAACTATCGCAATGCAACTGTTGGTGCAAATCCCCATCTGCTCTAACAGTCGCATTGCCTCGTAGTCTCAAAGTTCCTTTTCTCTCATATTGGCATGGCCTCACACGTAGAGCCTTTTTGCATGATTTTGGCAACAAAATTAAGCAAAGTGAAAATATTAAGCAAAGTGAAAATATTTAGCAAAGGGAAAATATTTAGCAAAGGGAAATATCCGGTATAAATAGAGCAGTGTAATCAATCAATCAATTTTATTTAGAACCCTAATAGCACTAGGCTAACATGGGCCGGAAAAATAAACACTCACTACAATACAAGTAAGACGCAAACTAACAAACAATAAATAAGAAACGAACATAGATCATGAACAGTTAAAATGTTTAGTAAAATACGGAACGAATGAATTTAGGTATCTTTCGGAAGATTTCGTAGGTGGGGGAACAATCTTGGGTTTTGGGTCGTCCTTGCTTCGCGTATTCGGTCCATGAGAGGGTGTAACGAAGTCCGGAAGGAGGGCCCTGTGGTGTTGAGAATTCAAAATTTGGTGGCCAAAACGCATGAGAAGATTATGTCTTCTTTCAGACAGTTTTTCGATATCGAGGATTTGAAGGCTTTCGTTATAAGATTTGTAATTGTGACCAAGTATTATTCTGCAGGCTCTCTTCTGCAGTCGTTCGGTTTCGGCATCCTGAGATTTACTTTATTGTAATTGTATTAGAAGGCAGTCATAGGTAAGTCCTAAGACAGTAGTCATCCTTGGATTAACAGATGTATTCGATGTATGCAGAGCTTCAATATTAAAAGTACGTGTGTTTTCTAACCACTGTTTATTGAATGTAGGACCTAGGACCTACCGTCCGAACTTACCCCTCCAGAGTTACGAACCAACCCTTCGAGGATTAAGATCAGAGTACTGGTATAGTCTAATATGTACCAATCGCTCGGGTACACGCTACACGTATATTAGATACTCGGTTTCGTACAACAGTTAAAGCATAATAGATTAGAGCTAGTCCTAATCTAACACGCGACTCGCCGTAAAGTTATTTGTCGTGCAACCAGTGGATATTTCAAACGTCACTACTAGACTACGCGACGTAAAAAAACAAAATCCCTTATATGAGTCAAAATAATTCGATGTATTCAAATCAAACGTATATAAATAAGTTGGCTTTTCAGTTAAACTTTAAGGAAATAAAAGAGATTATTATGTAGCTGATGTCTCTGAATCCGAAATCCCTTTATCTGATTTCACATCTAAAGTGCTATTACGGATCAAGAGCAAGCGCGCCATGACAGACTGGGATTATTTCGCTCTGATCGAAGAGCACCCCTAAGAACTGGACTCAAAATAGTACCTAAGAATGCTGGCAAGAAGCAGTATCTACTCCGCCTGACTTCACACTCTGGCTCGAACTATCGAAAAAGGTGCAGCAAATATAGACTCTTAGCAATCGATGGCCTGAACCAAACTCCAATCTATTCAGTCAGAGGCGTGCATGCACGACTGGGGGGGGGGGGGGGACCCCTTACCCCCAAAAGCCGTCGGCCAGTCGGTAAAATATACCGAGATTTTTCGTTAAAAGAGTTGATTTTTTTTTCATGAAAACAGTCGGTTTTTCTGAAAATTGATCGATTTTTCGTCAAAATAGTCGTTTTTCTGAAAATCAGAGGATTTTTCGGGAAATCAGTCGATTTTTTCAAAGATGTCATTTTTATTGTTGAAAACAGTCGTTTTTTCTGCAGAATACTCGGTAAAATTTACCAGCCAGTCGGGAAATGCCTCGTCCCCCCCCCAAAACATTTTGGCTAGTAACGCCTCTGCCATAAGTACCCTTGCCAAGAAGCAGTCTACCATAAACCCCTGATTTTAGCATATCCTATGCCTAACGCTGAGATACCGTATGCCAAATGCTGGATACCTGCTGGTACTCTAACCTTGACTTACTCCACAATATTTATTTATTTACCTACTACAACCTAAACTAGCTCCAAGGTTCACACGGCTTCACTGGGATCAAACACAATGTTGATTGAGCATTTTACAAACAAACAAAAAACGCGGAAACCGACCGAAAATTCGTACGTGCCATGAAAACCGGATACAGTTGGAAAGTCGACATTTTTCAACTACCCCTAATCAAGGTTCAGAAAGGTTGCATACCCTTCAAGGTTCAAAAAGGTGACGTACCCATTTTTTTTCCGAATTGTTGTTTTACTATTAATTTTTTACCACGACCAGAACGTCAATATGATGATATTATTGTCATGTCCTCAATGATAAGGCATGTAAATCGGAAATTGCGTACAATTACTGATTTTGAGGACAATACTGAAACTGAATCAGGGGACTTAAAAACGAATGAAGCGAGGTATTAAAAGCTACAGAATAACTTTATTTTGGGACCTTCGCGTACCCCTTGCGAGGGTCTTTCGTACCTATGGGTACGCGTACCACCGGTTGTGAACCACTGCTCTACATTGTCAGAAGTTTCATAATAGATAACACTTCAGGTGTTATTTGTTGTGTTTCAAAATGGTATGCATAATAAGAATCATGAAGAACTGAAAAACCGCCAAAAAGTATCTGCTGAGTTTTCCGACATCATGACTATAAAGAGTAAAGTCAATTGATGCTTTTTTGGCTCTTCCTAACAAAACTTGTTATGCATAACATTTCATGCATAATGTTTTCAAACACAACAGATAACATCCAAGGTGTTATCTGTTACGCTTGTGTGTTGAAACCGCGCATCCTAGTGTTATCTGTTTTCACACTTCTGACAGTGTAACCTCTAATCGGCTTGTTAGGAAAAAAGATAATTTGACCACATCAGGAACTACGGTGAGACTTTGTGGCAAGTTTTGTGGCCAAGAAAAGATTATAGATAGACCTCCCGACCCTGGACCAAGCAAGTCAAGTCGAAGTCGAGTAAAGGTAAGTTACGAGGTAAGAAGAAGTGGAGTGTTACCTACATTGTATCTGGAACCAGAATATACCCAAGTGTTATATTTAATGGTGCAAAACGGATATGTCAGGTGAATTTTATTGGAGCTATATTTCAGCCCTTCTTGGCAAGGGTCCTCTTGAGGCTCAAAACCACTCAAGTTGGAAAGAACGTGTGGGAAACACAAAACTAAAGATTCTAGCCTAGCGTTAAGTATTTAACTTCGTAAATTCCTTCGTGAAACTTGCTTGCAGTTGAAAAGGTTCCTGTGAATTTATTTCGGACACGGCTGCTGTTTTTGCGGCTCAGTGTTACCTACATACCTAAGTGTTTAATAGTAAGTTAGAAGCCAGAACGAAAAGACTACAAACCCCGTACGTCCCGAGGCGTTAACCACTACTCGGCACCTGCTGTACACCCTATCTCGGCACCAGCCAGTACCGACCGAAATCAACGTTGCCGGCACCTGCCCCGGTCGTAAATTAGGCGATTCACCTTTTAAACGCTTCTAAACATGATTATTTTAATATTCTAATACGTGACGGCTAGCGCCAGCATGCCTCGGCACCGGTCTTAGGAACTTGCCCTCGGTACGTCCCCGAAGAGCTGCGTATTTCCACGGCACTCGACCCAACCAGACGAACAATACAAATAAATTAATTAATTAATTAATTAATAGACAACCTAAGGGTTAAAGAACAAACAAAACAAGCCCTTCGTTTTATCCGCAGGAACGCCAGAATAGCACTATTACTGTGAAGTGGGTAAACCCCGACAAAGACCAAAGGCGTATTCTCGCCGTTCCTCGAGGACTCCACTTGAGGAGTCCCCGCGTTTTTGTTTGTACCGGGGACTCACTTCCCCTATTCTCGCGGGGCCCCACGGACAGAAAGTGCTCCGATGAACATCATCGTCATCAAAAAGGACTCCGTTTCACATTCGGAGGGGAATCAATTTTTGCTGGTGTTGGTGCAATATAAGTTAATTAAAAATAATCAGAACAAACAAAACCAAAAATAAAGTGGATCCAGACCAATTTCGTCAACTGCATATTTTTTTTTTTTGGGGGGGGGGGGGGGCCAAAATCTGTTTTGGAAGCATTCCCGGTGTTCTCGCTTTTTTCTGTACGCGGAGTCCGCGTGGAATGACTCTCTCTGTTCTCGCCGTTCCCTTCTATTCCCGAGAATCTGAGGCGAGCAAACGCCTCAAAAATTACATGTTTCGGATTTTCTGGGCAAGGAATCCTGTAGTCCCCTTGAGCTTCTCGCTTGCTTTCCTGCCACTCGTTTCTATTTTAGTTTCGTTCAGGATCAGTTTCCCTTTATCTATAAGTGAATTTCGGTGAAAATTTAACCTGAACCAAACGAAAAGGATCAAAGAAAGAAAGATGCAATTGTCGGAAACGATCATCCAACTCCACTCCAAACTGACCTTTCCCATTCCTTTAAGAAACGAAGGAATAACAGAAAATATTGTAGGTTTCCTTTTTTTCACCAAAGCCCTCTGTAATTCAATAATAAGGATTGGCCAAATAAACCTGCAGGCATAGCTTCAAGAAGACGTGTGTAGTTTGTAGAGCATTTTGAGAGTTCGATGCGTACTTTGGACTTTCTTTGGGGATCAACTAAAAAGCGGCACGGCACGGCACGGCACGACTTAGTGTAGGAGGCACGAATACTAACAAGAATCACGAAAGCTAAAAGTTGCTTATTTGAAAAGGCTTAAAAGGCTATTTGGCCTTTTCAGGCTTCAGAGTGAGGGGTAGGAAAAATAAAGTGCCTTCTTTCGGGCTCTGGAGTTATGAACTGTCACTTACTTGTCTACTTATTACTTACTAATCTCTTTTTATTACTCGTACCTCCTGCGCTCTGACGTACCGTGCCGTTTCTCTTTTTGGTCCATCCCCTTTACTTGGGCGTGTCCACAGCAAAGTTTTCCCAACAGAGTTGTTGCTTTTTCTGCGGATATTCTCGCGAGTCCACGGGGAAGGGAGATCCGATAGTCATGGTCATTAGAAGATAAACTAGAGGCTACGAGCTCTTATGGCACTTTATGGGCTTTAATGAAATTAAATATGGTGAATTCAGATACACACCCGAGTTCCGCCCACCGAGTCGGGATCCGGCCGGCTCCCATAATGGTACATTTAGATTTATGAAATTGAAGTTTCATCCCCCTCACTTCATTCCACAAAATCTCCCGGAGCGCTGTCTCAAAATCCCCCACTATAGGCAGACGTGGTCCTCACTCATAAGTTGTACATCTAGGCCATCTTCTCTTACGAACCATCGAGTTTTAGTCGAATCGGAGCATTTCCCGAAAACTGTCAACCCTCCCCCCACAATTCTACCCAGCGAAGCCAGATCCGACCAGGACGTCAAAATGGCACACCTAAGATATATGACTTTTGTAATACTGAAGTTTCATCTTTTCTTTTCACTCGTTTGGCTCCTGTATGCCACACAATCCTCAGGACACTGTCTCCAACTCCCCGCCAGTAGGCAGATGCTGGGGTTTATGAGCTCGGACTCCCAGGTTGTACTTCTAGACTGTCTTATATCACCTCCCCCCCCCACCTCCTCAATTTGCAGATAAATCAGAGCACTTCGAGAAAATGTCCGATACCTCCCCCCAACTCCGCCTAGAGACATAGCATCTGTCCCGGACCCCAAAATGGTAACCTGCATCTATGGCGTATCAAGTTTATGTCATCTCAGTTTCGTCCCTGTCCCTTCACTCGTTTGACCCTTAGCCCTTAGGCATGCCAAAAAGTTCCCGGGTCCCTGTATTCAACTCCCCCACCGTAGACAGATGCAGTTCGGACAAAAGACTGCACATCTCGGTCATCTTTTCTTAACAGTTTCAATCAACTCGGAGTATTCCTGGAAAATGTCCAAATAGCCATATCCACCCCCCACCCCCACACACAAACAGGCATACCCTTCCGAGGCTGACATATTATATTGCGGTCTTCCTTCACAAAGGTCTTTCCTGTCGTTTCTCAAAATATAAATGTCGGAGTGAACTACTCTAGCTGGTGTTCCCGGTAGCGCCATCAAACGTGATTCGCATCCTGGCTGGTTAAAAAATGGAATCATGGCAACGTCACTTTTCCTCTTGGCACTTTCCCCCTTCTCTGTGTTATTATGCGTGTCCCGGATCAGGAATATATATTGAAAAATTACTGAAAATTATCAAATCAGTGAACCAATAATAATTGAACGGTGAACAAACCCTGAAACAGAAATAAAGATTGGAAACTACTTTCAACCGAACAAATCTCACGAGATGCGTAATTGTAATTGTCGTAATTATTCTTATTCTTATAATTACGTGGTCTCGATTACGAATTGAAGTGGATTCTTTGTTCAGTATTTTGACCCTTGTTAGTTCATTACACTTTTTGCAACCCCAAAGGACAAGATTTACTTCTTGGAGTGACGGTCAAACGGAAGTTTTTTTTAATTTCTTTGTTTACGACAAACTTATGTCTCTCTGTTATGCTTCTTTTTATGTATTTTATATTACTCAATCTGAATGCCCTGTGGTCTTTTGACTTTTAAATGATACTAGGATACTAGCACTAGCAGCGAAGTTCGCCGATAAACAACAGATCCCTCCTTCAGTTCATATTTCACCCGTTAGTTATGTAATGTAATGTAATGATTATTTTTCACCCATCGTACAGGAAAGAGAAAATGATGGAGTATAAAAAAGAAAGAAAGTAGAAAAACACAGAAAAAAGATCACACAACAAAGAAAAACAAAAGGCAAATCACTGAGGGAAAAATCACACTTATGAATCACAAAATGTCAAAAAACAATCCCTTGCCACTCATGGCCGCTCTTACTGCATTTTACTCGTTGACATAGCTCATCGAGCTTTTGAATCGGGTCGACGATACCGTATTTATTGGTCATGTAGATATATACTTTGTATATACTCTGTTTGATATATACTTTGTAAAATGTTCAACCCATGCATTGTTTCATTTATACTTGACAATCTCATCTCATGTTTGGCAATTCTGGCGGTATTTTCCTTCATT